>CATIWC010001014.1:0-311579 GCA_948472305.1 Vicia faba
TTGATCAAGTTTTGATCATGATTCATCAAGGATTGCTCAAGATTCATCAAGATTCAAAAGTTGCTAAATTAGGGTTTTTGTAGGAAAAGTCAACTCAACTTTGACCAAGCATAAATTTCTCATACTTTATGAGAAATGACCCATCCAAAGCTCATTTTGAAGAGGATGCAATTTCCTACAATCCATCTTCACACCCCAAGATCAAGAAATGCACTCACAAAAAGTTGCAAATTTGGACATTATAGGTTATTTTTGAAAGTCAACAAAAACACTTTTTTTTCCCAAGCTTATAACTTGCGCATGGAATATCAAAATGCGATGAGACCAAAAGGGTTGGTTAACGGACATCACAAGGTTTCTAAAAAGTCCAAGAACACCTCCAAAAGTTCAAAATTGAAGAAGTTATGCATTGTTGAAGTTGGGCATTTTTCCAAAAGTGCCAAAAGTCAACTATCCTCAAAACTCCAATTTTTGACAAAAGGGCCCACTTTTTTCCACTTGATTTGATCTTGTCACACTACACACGTGTCATATCTTCAGTCTTATGTCCATTCATTAAATGTTTCTATTTTATTTGATTTTTATTGAATTAAATCATTTTAAATCAATTTAAATCCAAATAAAATCTAAATATTGATAACTTGGTATCTTTTTGATTGATACATGTCTTTATTATCATCATGGACAAGATCAAACTCGAATCAAGCCATATCATGCACAAAATATTGGATTTGGAATGAAATTGGAAGGTTTAATAATGGAGAATCATCAAATATGGCATTTTTTTCAAATCTTGATCATGGTCTTAAAACACAACATTATGAGGGAGATTCTTTCCATGCTTTCTTGTCTCCTCATTCTCCTCTATAAATAGAGAGCCACACAAGCTTGAAAGACACGAAAATCGTCTCTAAAAAGCTCTTCAAAAAGCTCTCCAGAAATCAAAGAATTGGTGCAAGTCATATCTCGAGGTTCCGGCCTCTCGCAATTGACATCAAGCCTCAAACCATCCTCTTGAAATCCTCATGAGTCTTACAAGGCCCAAGAGCAATCCATCACACGCCTAGCACGCCCACCGGTTTGGTAAAATTTTAAATTTCGAATCTCTAATTTTAATCACATTTTATGGTATGCTAACGTTTGTTTGAGTTTATATATAACAGTTATGGATGGTTGAATCATAGGTTCCACGCAAGAATAAAAAAAAACACCATAGTTAGAGCATGAAGTTTTCGAAGATCCGGGCTCAGGAACGTTCTTTACACCTCCTTACAGGCCCAAATCTCTAACTTTCTCTATTTCTTTCTTTTTTATTTAATTACTTGTTTTTATTATTTTTATTATTTAATCACTAACCAATTAATCTTTTTCTTAATAAAATCAAAAACCAAAAAATATATTTCATTTATTAAAATTAAATTCAGCACTTTATTTTTGTAAATAAATATTAATTCAATTAATTTAGTTTAATTAGGAAATAACTTTAATATTTTTGCAATAATTAAAATTAACTTAGACGATTAGGTTTTTATTAACTTTGATCAAAATTATTTTTATTTCCTTAAATATCCAAAAAATCACAAAAATATCATTTTGTCCAATTAAAATTAAGAACTTTATTTTTCTTTAATAAATTCCGATTAATTAATTAGGTTTTTAATTCTAGGAAACTTTAATTTCTTTTTGTAAATAAATAAAACTAATTAGAATTTAATAGGTTTAATCACTAATTTAACCATTCCATTTTCTTTCTTTAAATAACCAAAAATCCAAAAATAACTTTTTTTTCATTTAATTAATTAATTAAATTTAATGTAGTGATTAATTTAGATTTATTTCTTTCTTAAAATTCAAAAAAAACCACAAAACATTTTCTTTATCAAATTAAATTCTAACTTTTATTTTTGTTAATAAACATTAATTAATTGATTTAGAATTTTAATTAGAATAACTTTCACATTTTTGTAAATAATTAAAATTCAATTAGAATTAATCTAGGTTTTAATTACTAACATTAATTTTGATTTCTTTCTTAAAATACCAAAAGACCAAAAATAATTTATTTTTATTCATTAATTTAATTAATTTAATTTAGTAATTAATTTAGGCTTTAATTAGACAATAACTTTAATATATTTTTGTAAATAATAAAATTAATTTAGACATAATTAGGTTTTATTAACATTGATTAATTTTATTTTCTTTCTTTAAATATCAAAAAACCCAAAAATATTTATTTTCATTAATTAATTAATTTAATGTAGTTTAATAATTAACTTAGATAATTTATTTCTTAAAATTCAAAAGCAAACAAAAAAAATCGTTTCTTTAACAAAAAGGGTCAAAACCCTAGAACTTTGCGCTCGATTTAATTTCCCGCACGCGTTTGTTTATTTTTATCATATTAATGTACTTGCCTCCGGTTTGTAATAGCTTTTAATTAGGACATTTTTATCGCTTTATTTTATTTTCCGCAATTTAAATTTCAATGGTTGTTTTTGGCGATGTAAATACCTAACGCCTTGTAATAGTTTAGATTTAATTTCCGCAATTTAAATTCCGCAACTATACACTGTTAGATGTTTGATAATAGGGAATGCATGACAAGATCAAATGTATGAACTTAAAATCAACATAGCTCACCCATGACATGTACAAAGATAAAATTAACCGAAATAAAACACTCGCACATGCGCACTCTTAGGGTACACCTCACTTGGTTGCCTTCGAACGTGGTCATTAAGTATAGGAAGTTTTAGAGGTCGCCCTCTTGTCCAAAGATCATAAGTTTCCTCGAAACAGTTGCCTCGGAAAAATGATCTAAGACATTAGGGTTACCGTTAAGGCGTCCTAACATTGCTTTAGTGACCACACGTCCCTTAATTGAATTGACCCTTAAAACTCCAACAACGGTGCTACCTACTCCTCAATAGTGGGATAGCATTGTATAAAGGACATTTGCACAGATTAATTCCTTTTTTGAGTAGGTAGATGGTTCTTAAGTACTTTCTCCTTTTTAAAACAAAACAAAACTTTTCGCACTTACACTCCTTTCAAAACAAAAACTCTTTCAAACCCACAAACACAAAAAAAAACAAATTTTGAAAACACAATGAGCAAGTACCTAAGAGCCCGTGGATAACCACGGATAGAAAGGGTGCTAACACCTCCCCTTTCTATAATCTACCTCCCGGACCCGAGAAACATCTCGAAAAAAGGAATTTTTCTGTGCTTTTTTCCTTTCCTTATTCGATAAAATAAAATACGGTGGCGACTCTTGCTTACCGCGACATTTTGAAAAAACAAACACAAAACGCAAACCAGCATTCCAAAAACAGTCAGTTCTCTTTCCCACCGTATCACAGAACTGGCGACTCTGCTAGGGACAGTATTATAAGTGAGGTGTACCTTAGGATAAGATCACTGTTGTTTTCAATTGTATGCTTTGTATGATTTATCTTTGTGGGCTTGTATCGGAGTTACTATAGATCCTAACCCGGATCTGGGGGATACCCTTTAGGTAAGTAGCAATAAACTGTGAGGGAACTGTCCGGCGTAGACTGGCACGGTTGAAGCAGTATCTACGTTGGTGTGGCACTTTAGTCTATACCGATATCTTTAGAACTCCAAAGGATGTCTGTATGAGCAAGGGACATGATTCTGTAATCCCAACCTACACCTTCATCATTCTTCAATACAGATTTGGGGAGGTGCGAAGTAAACCACCTCGCTAGCAGCGGTGTACAACACATGAGAGTTCCTCTTCTTCTCACAGTACGTGTATAAAGAGCATGCAGAATGTCACCTAGAAGAGTAGGCACTGGGTTACGAGACATGAAGATCTTAACTGCGTGCACATCTATGAAGGAATATGGATTCAGGAACAAAACCAAGTCGTCGATGAGGAGAGCCAATATGTCTTCAAATGCTTGAAAGTCAAAACTATCCCAGAACTGTTGAGCCTGATCCATCAGAAACATAGTCAAGAAACCTTTAACTCCACTCTGCGTCTCCCAGTTGGATACTACATCAACCCTTTTTAGATGTAGGGTTGAAGCAATATCCTCTGGCCTAGGAACCTCTTCCAAACCTGTGAAGGGTGTCTGCTCGAGAATGGATATACCCAGTAAATCAGAAAACTCCTCCAAAGTAGGGACTAACTGATAATCCGGGAAGGTGAAACAGTGATGCAATAGATCAAAGAACTGGAAAAGGACGCTCATCATTTGCTTATCTAACTTTGAAGTGACCAGGCTAAGGAGATGACCATGTCTTCTAACAAATGAAGAAGTATCAGGAACTTTTGAGACCAACTCTCTGAGCTGAGCAGGGATTTGCACGAAGTTGACTCGAATGGTATTTCTGCGCATAGAAACCATAATATGCAAAACAGAACAAAGATGAATCCCCTCGGTCTTTGAAATGGTTAGTCTAACGCAATATGTATGCCATGTCCTGATGCATGATGTCATGATAGAAACACACAACAGGTATAGCAGGTACCAAACATGGTAAAGGCACACAAGTCACACAATAACCCTTAAGTTTCAGGCTTGCATGGAGTCTAGGTACTACCCTCTTGCAGTTTAGTTGGTTCAACTTGTCCTAATAATAGTAACTGGGTTCTAGAGGTTCTTAATATCACTGACCATCCTCCATCGGTCATAGTTTCAGCTCACGCAATCTTTTCTTGCGGCCGGAACCATCTCGAGAGTATGATCTCAATGAGTGTAGCATCGAGTATCAACCAGTTCCCAGCTCTACACCGAGACCGGCTATCTCACTACTTCCTATGGCCAAGTTGGTCAATTATAGGTTATAAGGTCAGTTGATGCTTAACGACCCATATAGCAGCCCCGTATTCTCCCTGTTCCTCCACAAGGGATACCGGTACCAACTAATGTGCCACATCAACATAGCTACTGCTTCAACCGTATCGGTCTACGCTGTACAGTTCCCTCACAGTTTATTGCTACTTACCTAAAAGGTGTTCCCCAGATCCGGGTTAGGATCTATAGTAACTCTGATACAAAGCCCATAAAGATAAAGCAATCAAATCAAGCAATAGAAAACAAAATGATGAACTATTCCTAAGGTATACCCCACTTATATATGTTCCCCAGCAGAGTCGCTAGTTCTGTGATACGGTGGCCAGAACCGGGACTGTTTTTAGTAATGCTGGTTTGCGTTTTGCGTTTGTGTTTGCAAAATGTCGTGGTAAGCAAGAGTCGCCACCGACTTTTATTTTATCCAACAGGAAAGGAAAAAAGCACAGAAAAATTCCTTTTTCGTGATTATTCTGAGTACGGGGGGTAGATTATAGAAAGGGAAGGTATTAGCACCCTTTCTATCCGTAGTTATCTACGGGCTCTTAGGTACTTGCTCATCATTTTCAAAATTGCTTCTTTGTGTGTTTGTGTGATTTGAAAGTTTTTTGTTTTGACTTCGATTTAACCCTTGCTTCTGCCTTCAAGAGTGTTACGAAGTGTTTTTGAAAACTTTGTTTGTGAAGGAGTGTAAGTATGAAAAAATTTGTTTGGATTGAGCAAGTACTTAAGAACTAATCTACCTACTCGAAAAAAGAATTGTTCTATGTTTGTTTCCTTTAGACAGTGTTATCCCACTATTAGTGAGTAGGTAGCACCGTCGTCGGAGTTTTGAGGGTCAATTCGAAAGGGACGTACGGTCACTAAAGCAATGTTAGGACGTCTTAGTAATAACCCTAATGTCTTAAGATCAACATTCAAGGCAACTATATCTGAGGCAACCATTTCGAGGCAACTTTGATCTTTGAAACAAAAGGGCGACCACTAAAATATCCTATACTCAATGATCGTTTACCGAAGGCAACCGAAGTGGGAGTGTACCCTAGGAGTGCGCATGTGCGAGTGATTCAATTTCAAATTATTATCTTTGTGCATTTTTAGGGTTATCTAACTGTTTTAAAGTTAATCATACATTCTTGTCATCCAACCCTAATCATACATCTAACAGTTAATATTTTGCGGAATTTAAAATGCGGAAATTAAACTACGCTATTACAAGGCTTCGGGTATTTACATAGCCAAAAACAAACCCTTAAAACTAAAGCGATAAATGAAAGATAAAAGGTCCTAATTAATCTATTACAACTTGTGAGAAATTACATTAATAGGGTAAAAATAAATGATAAAGCGCGCGCGAGAAAATTTTGATCGGGAGAGAACTAGGGTTTTGACCCCTTCTAACCTAATTGAAAGAAAAATTATTTTTGTTGTTTTTAATTATTTTTAAGAAAAAGGATTAGGTTTTTTTAAATTAAGTACAAAAATAATTAGTAATTAAATTAATTAATGAAAATAAATAAAATGCCTATTTTTGTGTTTTTGGTTATTTTTAGGAAAAGAAAAATAGAATTAAATTAAAACCCTAATTGTTTTAATTAATTTTACTTTATTTGCAAAAAGAAATTAAAGTTACCTAAAATTAAAATTAATTAAATTAATTAATTTATTGATAAAAAATAAACCTAAGTCTAATTGGGTGAAAAGTATTTTTATGTGATTTTTGATAAAAAAGAAATAATTAATTTGTTAGTAAAAATAAATAAGTAAATTAAATAAGAAAAATAAAAGAAAGGAGAAAAGAAAGTTGGGCCTGAAAAGTAGTTTGGAGGTGTGAATAACAATTTTCTGGCCCAAGAAGGATTGATCCACGTTGACTCTTTGCATCTCATGCCATACGTTTGACTAGGCGTATAATGGTCCTTCGTTGATGGCCTTTGGATCTGGCCACTTGGCAGATTGGATGATGAGGTCTATGGTAGTCCCTTGGCTTGTGTACACACCTGAACCTAAAAAGAAAAATAATATGCAAGAATGGGGGGACCTGGGATTCGAACCCAGGCCCCAAGGCATTTTCCAATGATTGGCTACCAACTGTGCTAGTTGTTCTGTTTGTATATAGAGTGAATAATAATGATAATATATAATAATGTGAACAAAGGCGCCAAAATTCAAATAAGCCAATCCTATGGTGCCAGCTAGTCATCTTCCTCCTTGCACCGTTGGTAAAAGTCTCAGACTTTTACCTACGGACGTTTGTCCGTCACTACAAACTGGGCTCGTTCCAAAATCCTCCATGAGCAATATAAATGACATCTAATGCCATGGATCAAACCGTCTTGTCATCCTGAACATCATGGTACCCTTTATGGGGGATAATTTTGCGTGCATACAAAAAACCTAAAACGAAACCACAAACCCTAACAATGGCAATTCTTGATTCAGTCCATAAAAATGCAATTGGATGATATGGATAGCTTGCAAATGTTCCAAGGATTAAGAATATATAATTATTTTGTTCTATAAGTGATAGAATGATGCAGTTCAATTTCAAAAATAACTAAATATCGTGGATGACTTACAGTGGTATTCAGAGCCTGGGAGTGCTTGTTCTTGATTGATTTTGCTTGCTGGGGATCCCAGAAAGCGATTGGGATGGTCAGGAGGCTTTGAAATTTCCTGAAACAATGAAATTGTGTCACCATTTTATTTTTATTTTTTCAAGTTTTGTTCTTGTTCTCACGCCTCTTTCTAGCCTCCTTTTGGGTCTGCAAATACTCCTTATGTATTGAAGAATAAATTAGGGTTGCCAATATGATCACAATTTTCCTCCATCATTGCTTTTGATTTGGATTTGATACACTTGAAAATATTGCTAAAAATAGAGAAAACTCAATCTTTTTGTGCACACCAAGCTTTTACACGAATTCAATCTTATGCTAGCTGGATATTAAGACCTGAAACATGTACCAAATCTTGAGATTTCAATATTTTGGATTTTCTATGATTTGTTTTGATTTAAATTGATTTAATTCAAATCAAAATCAAAATAAATAATAAAACCAAGATAATGAAAATTGGAAAGGGCTAGGACTCGTGGACCATGTTTCCAACTCAAAATAAGTGCAAAAGATTGGGCCCATTTGGTAAAAATTGCAATTTGAGGCATAGTTGACTTTTGGCAATTTTGCAAAAAAAGTCAACTTCACCAATGCATAACTTCCTCAATTTTGACTCTTTGAAGGTGTTCTGGAACTTTTTAGAAATCTAGGGATGTCCTCTAAGTAACCCTTTTGGTCTCATCTCAATTTGATATTCCATGCTCATGTATGAAGCTTTGTCAAAAAAGGTGTTTTTGTTGACTTTTCAAAATGACCTATAATGTCCAAATTCATAACTTTATGTGGGAGCATATTTTGAACTTGGGAGATGAATATGGATTGTAGGGAATTTCATCCTCTTCAAAATGAGCTTTGGGTGGTTCATTTCTCATAAAGTATGAGAAAGTTATGCTTGGTCAAAGTTGAGTTGACTTTTCCTACAAAACCCTAATTTAGCAACTTTTGGTTCTTGATGAATTATGAGTAATCCTTGATGAATCATGATCAAACCTTGATAAAATTATGAAATATACTTCAAAATTAGGATGTTGACCAAAAATCTTGAAGTTTGACTGTATGTGGGCCACAGTTGACTTTTGCCCTAACAAAGTCGATTTTTAGGCCTTTGAGCAATTGACTAAGCAAACTTTCTCTGCAAGGCTTGAAACTTGACATGGATGATCTTGAGAACATATTAGGACAATGGTGATCATTTGGGATCCCTTGGACTCAAGTATCTTTATGCAACATGAAACCCTAATTTGAGGTAGACTACCTTAGGAGAGAGCTTGTCTGGTCAACCCTTGGACTTCCTTGAGCAATTTGAGGACCTCACTTGAAATGTTTTGAGAAATATGGGAGGGAAAATTTTGGGGTACAACAGATGATATTTTCATGGATGTTGTACCCCAAAATTTTCCCTCTCATTTTTTTTCAAGATATCTCCTCATGCTCCTAGGGTTCTCAAGCACTTAAGACTACTCAAGAAATTGATCAAACAAGTCCTCCTCCTAAGCAATTGACATACAACTAGGGTTTTGATTCTCTCAAGTAAAATTGGACTTCTAATGCCTCAAGTGGATTTCATATTTTCTCATATATCTCAAAGTATCATTATGCCAAATTTCAAGCCTTGCAGTACAAGTTTGCTCAGTCAATTAGTTAGATGGTTGAAAATCAACTGTATTAGGCAAAAAGTCAAATATGGTCAACATACAGTCAAACTTCAAGATGTCTGGTAAACATCAAGATTTTGAAGCCACGTTCATCATTTTATCAAGGTTTGATCATGACTCATCAAGAAAACTCTCAATTCACCAAAAGTCAAAAGTTGCTAAATTAGGGTTTGCTTTAGGAGAAGTCAACTGAACTTTGACCAAGCATAACTTTCATATACTTCTTCATATTTATCTCAACTAAAGCTTATTTTGAAGGAAATTTGATTATCTACAACCTTTTCTCTCTAAGCTCAAGTCAAAAAAATGCTTCGTTTGAGATATATGGGCCAAAACATTATAGGTCATTTCAAAAGTCAACAAAAAGACACTTTTTGTCAAAGTAATTTACATCAAGATAAATTCTTCAAATGAAAAAATGATCAGCATAGAGATTGTGGGAGAGACCTTGGTATTTCCAAAAAGTCCAAGATCACCTTCATATGATAAAAATTGAGAGGGTTATGATTGGTGCAAGTTGGGCAATTTTGAGAAAATGCATGAAACCCAAATTGAGCAAACTTGAATCTTTGGGCTAATGGGCTTATCTTTCAAGGTCCAAACATGTTATTGACCTCATAATGGACCTCTAAGTCCATTCATGCACCATGATAATTTTTATTTCATTTATTTTGATTTTTATTCATTTAAATTTAAATTAAATCAAAAAATATCAAATGGAGGTGCAAGGCTTAAAAGGCTTAAGATTTGATTTATTTTGGGGCCCCAAGATCACACAATAATCGTGTGAGGTTTATTTTCAAAAAAAATCTTCTTTTTTTGTCTCATTCTAATTCTATTTTCAAACAAAAATCAAAGGTTTTCATATAAGGTCCAAGCCCATTTTTCTTGACCTAATCTCTTCTTATATATTTTTCACATTCAGACAACAAAGGGACACGAAAACCTTGCAAGAAAACAAACTCTTCAAATCTCAAATTTTTGTCAAACTAGGGAAAATCTAAACCCTTATCGACAGCCATCCTCAAGGCCAAACAACCATCAAAATTAACTCCAAGGACATTACAAAGTAAGACTTGATCATTCTTGATGATCAAAGAAGCCTGAAACTTGCACCCATGCATCACTGGTTTCATGTTTCATTCAAAATTCGAATTTTATTTTCTATGCTGCTTTGATTAAAACTAACCATGCTAATGTGTTCCTGAGGTGTAACTATGCAGGTCTGGACCATCGCATGGGTGCCATGATGCCAGAATTATGCATCACCATAGTTGCACCAATTTTCTTTGTTTTCTTTATATCTCCGCGTACAGGACGATACAGTAAAAACCAAGGCTGCCATTGAACTCGCAAGGGTCAAATTAGGGGGGTAGGGTCCCTTTGGATCACTACCACGCGTTTATTTTGCAGGTTCAAAAATCAAATCGTCGGAGAAGATGACCGGAGCTAGGGCTCTGGCGCCTCTCCAGCCCAACCAATTTTGTTTATTTTATATTTGATTGTTTCTGTTCTACTACCGGATGTAACAGCCACCCCAGTGGCAAGGAAGCGTGCGTTAAGGCATTGATATATAAGGGTGTGGCTTTGATTCCTGCTTTTTGCAACCCTTTTTATATTTTTTCAATTTTTGCAGGTTCAATATATTTTATGCAGCACTTCTCTTTCTAACACAAATCAGCGCCTGGCGTAGTGGCAAGCTATGCGATTGTGAGGCTTGAGAGTGTGGGTTCAACACCCATCCCATGCAGTTTACTTTCTTTCTTTGATTTTTTCCTTATTCTCATTGATTTTCCTTCCCCTAACCCTTTTTTTAAATTAACCTAAGAAACAAAGCTTTTTTTAACCCTAATTAATTATCTTCAAGTTTTTTAATTAACCTTTAATCTTTTTTAATTAACTAATTAATTAACCATTTTTTTAATACTAAAATTAATTAGAATTTTAGAATTTAATTAATTATTATCATAAACTATTTTCTTCATAAAAAATCACAAAAAACATGTTCTTTTCTATTTTCTACTTTTTTTTCTTATTTCCATTTAAATTTCCTAGATCAAATGTATAGGACGCTTCCTCGAATGTAAATTTCTTAGGTTTATTTTTCTCACGTTTTTCCTATTATGTAACTACTGCGAGTATGTAATAGTTTTAAGGTTTATTTCCCGCATCTTTCGTTCTTATGTAACCTCCCCGAAGTCATGTTGTGATATGGTGAGAGAACTGACTTGAGGTTTTGCATTTTATCGCAAATGTCGTGGTTAGCAAGAGTCGCCACCGACTTTTCTTTTGTCCAAAAGGAAAGGTGAAAAAGCACATGAAAGACCTTTGAGATGTTTTCTTGAGTTCGGGGGGTAGATTATGAAAAGGGAAGGTGCTAGAACCCTTTTCATCCATAGTTTTCCATGGGCTCTTAGTTACTTGCTAGATCACTTGCTTTTGTTTGAATGTATGCTTGTGGTGGTGATTTTTGAAAGTATTTTGAAAATGGAACTTCGTAATGGTTCTCGTTTCTATAAGAACACCTACAAAGTGTTTGTTTCGAAAATAGTTCAAAAGTGTGTTTGTGAGATGTGTTTTTGAAAGTATTTTGAAAATGGAACTTCGTAATGGTTCTCGTTTCTATAAGAACGCCTACAAAGTGTTTGTTTCGAAAATAGTTCAAAGATGAGAGTGTGGGTAAAAATATTTTTGTTGTGAGCAAGCGAGTAACTAAGAGCGAATCTATCTACTCGAAAGGTCTTAAACGTGCTTTTCCTCCTCCTTTAGATGTGGCTATCTTACCATTAATTTGGTAAGAAGCCCCATCGTTGGATGTGAAGGGACGGGCGTTCAGACGTTTGTATAGTCATAGAAGGCAACATATGGGACGTTTTAGCAATATCGTTTTAGGGACTAGATCGTTTACGGAAGGCAACATTGAGGGTCATCGAGGGACTACGATCTTTTTATCGAGGGTCTTTGCTAAAACGCCCATGCTCGAGGGACATGACTATTTTCCGATAGGAAACAAGTGAGATTACCCTAGAGGTGCATGTGTGAATAATGTGTTTGATTTGCATGCATTATGTCTTTGATTAGGGTGGCCTGTTTTGTTGTTTGTATCTTGCCATACACACTTATTTACTAGCAATATATGAAAAGCAAGTAAAAGGCGGAAGGTAAAATCTAAGCTATTACATCACTTTAGGGGGATGGGGATACAATTTAACAAATGGGGATGAAGTAGGAACTAAAATATTACAACCATATCGAATGATAATGAAAAGAATGTGAAAACAATGTAAAATAAAGGGAAAATGCACTTTTGAACTGCTATGTGTCGACCCATGCTGCTATGCATCGACACATAGCTTCTTCTGTTCTTGTAAAACAAAATTAGTTCAGTATGAGTTGACACGAAATGGGATGTGTCGACTCATGCATCTTCTTGTATCGACGCGAAATGGTATGTATCGACTCATAGGCTTTTCCAGCTTCTGTTTTGTGAAATCTGTTCAGTATGTGTCGACACATAATGGGATGTGTTGACTCATACACCTTTTTGCATCGACGCGAAATGCGTATGTGTCGACTCATAGTCCTTTCCAGTCCTTGTTTTGTGACCTAAACTCAGTATGTGTCGATGCATGAGGGTCATGTGTCGACTCATACACCTTTTTTCACTAAGATGGGTCGACACATGTGGATATGTATTGATACATCCTGCATTTTTCTGCCTTAAACGCCATTCTTTGCATACATTAGTTAGTTTTTAACATATGAAGGAATAACATGAACAACAAATAAATGATTAACTTCAAAACAGCGATTGCTACATACTATAAACAACAAAGTTGATGTATGGAAAAGGCAAGGTAAAGATGACTTACCTTAAAACTGCACTTTAGGTTTTAAAACCAAATATCCTTCAAGATGGTGTATGAACCTTAAGGAAGCTCCAACCAGCTGCTAGACTTTCCTTTTTGTTGAAGGTTACTAAACAACCTCTGTATGGTATGAAATGTTTGGATGGTTGGGCAGAACTTGCAAGGTATGAGAGGTTCAATGGTTTGGATTTTAAAACCCAAGAGTGGAAGTTTTGTGGACTGTTATGGCTTTTGTGAATATGAGATTTTTTAGGGTTTACCAATATAACTTCTGGCTTTTCTCTCTATTTTTTCCAACCTTTTCCAACCTGTTTTTCCAACCTTTCTCTCTTGCAACTGGCCTCTCTATTTATAGAGAAGGTTTGAGACTTGAGAAACCCAGACTTTTTGAAAATCACATGTTATGCCTTTTTTCAAATTCATAAAGACAAGCTGCTTCATGATGAAAAAAGGAGTGAATTAAGGAACTTTAGCCATGATTTACAAGTCTTGTAGATTGCTTCTGATGTTGAGATATATTTCTGTCCTCTTTGGAATAGATTTCAAGCTTTGAAAGAAGAGAGTGGTTGGAAGAGTGAAGCTTTATGCAAATGGAAATGTTGCTTTTTGCATTTCTAACCATAAATGGTATCAAGACTTGGACAAAACTTCAAATGCTTGTGTAATACACTTAGGGTTTATGTAATTGCTTGATTATGCATAGATTTGGAGAGAACATAGCCTGAAAAGAGAGATCTTGTAGCTTTGGTTGGAATTTTAGTCAAGTGTTCATCACAAATCTGCCTTGTAAATCAAGAATGAATGTCCAACTTCAGATCCTTGTATCTCCTAGCTCAAATATGATACATTCATGCTCTTAGATGTTTTGGAAAGCTTGAAACACCCTCTATAACTTTCATGTTGACCACTTTTGTTAAATAAAACTGGAACTTGATGAAAAATGGGCAAGAAGTTGGGATAAAAACCTAACCAAAACTGCTAAAAAATTCTCTAAGTGTTTAAATGAAAATGTCATGACTTCATGAACTTATAACTCAAAATCAAAGCACTTCTAGGAAAAGTTGTGTAAAGCAATATTGTAGATATCATGGAGATCTACAACTTTCATGTTGAAAGTTTCCCTTGAACTGTCTTGCATCTTAGTGAAAGAATGGCATGAAGTGATGGAATTATCATGTATAAAAACACTTAGAAAATTTCTAAGTCTTGGAAATCTTGACTTTTCAAGTTGACTTTTGACTTTCTCAACTTCTTGACGATCAAGCTTGATATTTTTGAATGTCTTGATGAAATTTGATCTTTGGAATGTAATGTTGACCAAAAAGTCAAAGTTTGACTTTCTAGTATGCAATTGACCATTTTGCCCTTGTTCCAATTTCAAACCTAAATTGATGTATCAGTGTTGCAAACTTGACGTCGTAGAAGATCTTGTGAGAAAATTCTTGAGAAATGAGAGGGCAAATTTTGGGGTATAACACATGTAATAGTTTTAGGTTTACGTTCCGCACTTTACCTTCTTCTCTTATGTTTTTATGCAACTACTAGTAAATAGGATTTGTATGGCAAGACTAAAATCAATCGTAGCAAAACCCTAAATCCAAGACTAAATAATTGAACTGAACACACTTTTAAACTTACACCTCTAGGGTAATCTCTCTTCGTTGCCTTTTGAAATAATGGTCATGTCCCTCGAAAGTAGATATGCTTTAGCAAAAGACCCTAGAGTAAAGATCATAGTCCCTCGATGACCCTTTGATGTTGCCTACGAAAAATGATCTAGTCCCTCTGATACAATTGCTAAAGTATCTCTACATGTTGCCTTCAATGACCATTCGATGACCCTTCGCATGTCCCTTCACATCCAATAGATATGGCTACCTACCAACCAATGGTACAGATAGCACTATCTCTAAAGGAGAAGGAAAAGAATAAGAACGACCTTGAGTGGGTAAGGAACTCTTAATCGCTTGATCACAACTTTTTTATTCTAAAAAATAAACATTCTTCATATCACATTTTTCAAACAAAATATTTTCAAACACTTTATATACATTCTTGAGGACCAATACAATAATCATTACAAAGTTAGCCGTACTTTGGCTTTTCAAAAAATATTTCCAAACAAATCACACACACAAAGCAAGTTTTCAAAAAGTGAGCTTAGAAATTAAGAGCCCGTAGATAACTACAGATGAAAAAGGTTCTAACGCCTTCCCTTTTCATAACTTGCCCCCCGAACTCAAAATCTATCAAGGTTTTTCCTATTCTTTTCACCCTTTCCTTATTAGATATAAGAAAAGTTGGTGGTGACTCTAGCTATCCGCACATTTGCGATAAAATGCTAAATAAGTCAGTTCTCCCACCGTATTACAACGACATTATGTCATTCGTTAGACAAAGGTTTCTTCCCAGCCAACCTTAATGATACAAATATTTATCTCATACCCAAGTGTGAGAACCCAACTACGATGAAAGATCTGAGACCGGTTTCTATTTGCAATGTGGTGTACAAGATGATATCTAAACTTCTTGATAATAGACATAAGAGGTGCTTGTCTAAGTTTTTTTCTGAAGAGAAATCTATGTTTGTGGAAGGTAGAACTCTTATGGATAATTATCTTCTCGCCTTTGAGGTAATCCATAAGCCAAAGTGTAAAACTAGGGGTAATATTGTAGAATTAGCTCTTAAAATTGATATAAGTAAAGTGTATGATAGGGTGGATTGGACATTCTTACAAGGCATGTTTATTAGAATGGGTTTTGCAGGAAAATGGGTACGATGGATGATTATGTGCATTACATCGGTAAACTATTCAGTATTGGTTAATTCAGATCGTGTGGGATCTATTTAGCCAGGAAGGGTTTAAGGCAAGGAGACCTGCTTTCTCCTTACCTATTCATCCTTATAGCAGAGGGTTTTTGTTGTTTTATCAAAAGAGCAGTGGACACGAGTGACATCCATGGCATCAAGATTTGTAGAGGGAACCTTTGGTGTGACACCTACTGTTTCTTGATGATTGTTTTCTTTTTTGCAAGGCAAATCTTACTGAAGTACAAAATATAATAGAGGTATTGAAATTTTATGCAGACGCCTCAGGCCAAGATAGTAATTTGAATAATTCAGAGGTGTTCTTCAGCCACAACATTAGTAAACCAACTCAGGAGGATTTGGCTCGTATTATGGGGGTGAGACATTTGATGGGCACAAGTTCTTACCTTGGTCTCCCATCTATGATCGGAAGAAGTAAGAAAGCTACCTTTGCGTTTATCAAAGATCACATATGAAAGATAATTAACTCATGGAGGAATCGCCCATTATCTAAGGCATGTAAAGAAGTTATGGTTAAATAAGTTCTGCAGGCTATTCATGCCTATGTTATGAGTGTGTTTATATTACATGACACCTTGGTGAACGACATAGAGAGAATGTTGAACTCTTTTTGATGGGGAGGAGGAAGTAATAACAAAGGTATCAAATGTCTTGCATGGGAAAGTTTAACCTATCCAAAGAAGGAGGGAGGATTGGGGTTTCAGGATTTTAGAGCTTTCAATATGGCTATGGTGGAAAAACATGGGTGGCATATTATGAATAGTTCGAATACCTTAGTTTTCAAGGCTAAATATTTTCCTAATTCCTCATTCTTGACAGCTAAATTGGGTAGTAATCCAAGCTTTGTTTCATGAAGTCTTTGGAAAGCTCGAGAAGTGTTGTTGTTACGTAGTAGATGGAGGATTGGAGATGGTAGCCATATTTAGGTTATGATGGATCTGTGGTTGATGGAGGGGGTGCTGGATGGGAGGTCCTTAGAAGAAACAGGCTTATAGTATGAATGTTCGGGGTTTGATTCAATCCAATAGTAAAATAGTGGGATCATAATAAAATTAATGAAGTATTTTCCACTGAGTTTGCTAATCATATTCTACAGGTTCCAATGTTGGAGGAAGTAACGAGGGATGGTTTAATTTGAAGAACGAGAGAGATGGTAACTATAGTGTCAAAACGGGGTACAATCTCTAGATAAAGGAATTTTGTAGGTTCAAAACTTGGGAAGTGGAAGGTGACTGGGAGAGCTTTTGGAGAATTCAGGAACCACCAAAAGCCAAACATTTTCTTTTGCGTTTGAGCCGGGGATGCTTACCCACTAGAAGTAGACTTCGACTCGTGCCCTCTTAATTGCCCTTTGTGTGATGCAGAAACAGAAGATGAGTGGCGTATCTTTTTTAATTATGAAGCAACAGTTAATTATTGGAATGTAGTAGGGTTAGACCATGTGACTAATCCAAGAATTGATCGTTAGAATGAGGTGGGGATGGTTATCAAGGATATTTATAATAGGGAGGATGTCAATATTTCTAGGAGAATGGCGGTTGTGATGTGGGGAATGTGGAACAACCGTAATAATTGGACTTGGAATGGGGAAAAGAAGGATGATAACCAATTAGGGTTTCAAGGGTACCGAGTTTGGAAGGATTGGGACATGGCCCAAGATTATCAAGAGCGTACCAGCGGGGAGAATATTTAGATTCAACATCATGTCTCATGGCAACCTCCTCAAGTGGGTCGTTTGAAATGTAATGTGGATGCGAGATTTAATGATCATCCTAGGACGGCCAATAGAGGTTGGTGTGTTAGGGATGCCTACGGGAGCTTCATTCAGGCAGGTACTTCGTGGGATCCAAGTCAGTATTCTATTGTGGAAGCAAAAGTTTTGGTGCTGAAGGAAGCGATCCAAGAAGCCACTCATTTAAGACTTAGTAATATGACGTTTGAAAGTGACTCACAAGTGGTGGTTCATATTGCTAAGTCTACTTCGTACGATAATTCTGAATTTTAGCATGATTATTTATAGTATTAAACAAATTCTTTCTATTCACAATGACTTTGAAGTCAAGTTTGTAAAACGTCAAGCAAATTCTGTTGTCCATAATTTAGTTAAGACGATCAATTCTTAATTTCGACGAATGCTTCATTATTTATGTCCTACTTATATTGAACATCTTTTATATAATGATATGAAATAAGTTTTCTTTAATAAAAAAAAATTAAACATGTTTGTTATATTTTATTGGAAAATAGTAAGAATTACATATTTGAAATTGTATTAAATTTTTTTGTTTTAAAAATTACTATTATGACTTTTTTTTTAATTCAATAACTTTTTGAATTATTTAATGTTAGTATTTTTAATATACCTTCTAAAATATTTAATGTTAATAGTTGATCTATCAAATATCAATAATTTACTTTAATATATTTAATTTGTATTTCGCACAAAAATTTAAATTTAAATTCAATAAAATAAATTTCTTAATAATAGAATTTTTGTTTTTTTGCTTACAAGGATGAGAGCATATTTCTTTATGAAAAGAATTCAAAGGCACTCCAAGAATATCCATTGGAAGATGCTGAGTAGCGAGGGGACAGGCAAGCAATGGGCAGGCTACCTACATTTATTGAATTTTGATTTAGCACCGCAAGCAAGGCATGTAGTCAAGTACCATTCCGCAGATATTTCTTCCTTTCTTTTTCTTATTTTACTTTATTTTATCCTCACACATGTCGTGGTCACCTAAGGATATTCCACATGCCTCAGAATTATACCACACTTGTCACTAGTTAAATAAAAGTGCTATTATCTAAATAACTTGTTTTGGTTCATATTTATATACACTTGTCACTTGAGGTTTTGTTTAAGTGCTCTTAAAAATAACTCATGTCGTCATTGTTTTATTGAAATAATTATTTTTATGTGATTACAGCTGAAATATTTGTTAATTATATAGATTACTTATTTAAGATTTTTCATGATTTTTAAAATACTATACAAATAGGAAAGACTCATATGGTAATGGTAGTATAATTTAAATTTTTGACTGTTCTTGATATTCGTAGTATATTTAATTAATGCAATTGACATAACTGTCATTTGTTTATCTCAACTTTGACTCATTTGAATTAGATAGAGTCCAACAAATAATTATAAGAAATAACTATTGTAGTTACCACTTGGTCTTAAGATTGGAGGACAAATAAGTAGAAAACATGGTTAATTATGTGTAAATAACTATTCATGATCACAGCTTGTAACAAAATGTATTTATGATCACATAATATGAATACTTCATAGATATTTTTCATTTCATATTTTTATATGGCATTTACCAAAAAACTGTTAGATCTAATACTATGGGTGTGTGATGCAATACATTAACAAAAAGAAAAAGGAAATTGTAATAATTGCATAAAATAAATTTTAAAGTTTCAAATTACATTAAGTTTTAGATTTGATTCAGATAATCAATTTAGTTAAATTGAATGCAAATATATAAATGGTGAATTCTCTTTAAAATATTTTGAAAATCTTAATATCAATTATACATTCACATCAAATATATTCATCAACTATATTTTTTATAAAATAAAATTCTCTCATTTGTTATAGTTAATTAAAAAATAATTAAAGAATTTTAAATAGAAGGATAGTAAAATGGGTTCAACCTGGTAGATATGTTTGTTTTACTACATTATACAATACGAATTAAGGTTTTAAATTTACACTCTCTAATATATTTATCTTGTTCCACTTTATTTTTTATGGATGCAGATATAATTTTAAAGATATAATGCTCGCAAACTCGTCCTACCCCGCACCTCATTTTTTTTTTAGGGCGGAACAATATTTTAGGGCCGCACTCTCAGAAAAGTCTGTTCCATTCGATTTATTTTTTTCCAGACTTTTATGGAATGGACTTTAACGAAACAGACATACTCGGTTACCACTTCAACTTAAATATAATTTTTATATATTAATTTTTAGGTCATATTATGCTTGTATAATGTTCTTATTTAGAGAAAAACTTCTAACATTTAGGAAAATGGAGCAACACTTGATTATTTTTTACATTGGTCAAAATGAAAAATTACGTATAACAAGTAATTCTACTATCAAATAGTGTGTTTGTTTGTTGGAAGGCGCATTTGCCCAACAATCACTTTGTATGTGAATCTTAACCAGTCTAAATGTAAATTTGTTGAAATATTAAATTAAATTTGATTAGATTTAATATTTAAATATAATCCAAGTTGTGTTAGCCCAAATCCAATTAGGGTTGTATATAAATAGTCATAGTATGTATTATTATTTGTACAATTGAATAATATCAACCCTTATTTCCTTTATTATTCTCTCTTTCTCTCCTCATTAAAAGTGTCTCACGCACTAACAAATTGGTATCCAGAGCTTCCGGTTATTGTTCTTGATCAAGTTTTCAAGAATTTTACGTCAGAGATCGTTTTTCTAGGACAAGTGAATCAACCGTTGCGAAGATGGCTAGTGATAAAGGCATTCAAAATTCTCTTCCAATGCTTGACGAAAAAATTGGATTCGATGGAAAAGAATAAATGCAATCCTTGTTTGGCTTCCATGAAACCCTAGAAGTGGTTACCGACGGTGTTCCTGCGTTGGCTGCAAATGCAACTGACGAACAGAAAAAAGCCCACAACAAAGTCAAGAAGAAATATTACAAGGCTGCTTATTACATTCAAACAACTATTGATGCTGCTAATTTCGACAGAATCTCTCATGCTGAAACGGCGAAGGAGGCATACGATATTTTGGTGAAGTATTATGAAGGAGGTGAGAAAGTCAATGTTGTCAAATTACAAACCTTGCATCAACAATATGAGTTGTTGTCGATGGGAGAAGATGAAAAAGTTGCAGAATATGTGTCGAAGATTCAGAAACTTGTCCATCTCATGAAGGGTTATGGTGAAACCATTACTGATAAGATGATAGTTGAGAAGGTAATGAGAATGTTGACCTCTCACTTTGATCATGTTATCGTAGCTATTCAAGAATCCAACAATCTTGAAATCACTAAAGTGGAAGATTTGGTTGGTTCGTCGGAGGTGCGTGAGATGAGGATTGTCGAAAGGAAAGGAGTTCAGGAGTTGATACAGGCACTGCAAGCTCATTCATGGAAAAAGGATGGTGGTTCTAACAAATTCAAAGGCAAGTTGGACAACACTCATGGAAAGAAGTCTTGGTCGAATCCCCATAAGAATAAGGTAGAAGATAGATCTTTTGAATCCTCGAAAAGGGGATGAGGAAACTATTGAAAGAACAAAGAAGATACGAAAGGTTTGCAGTGTTATAACTGTAAAAAATGGGGACACTTGGCCAAGAATTATTGGTACAGAAAAGACAAGGGATCGAAAGGCAAGGAAGAAGGAGCGAACCTTGCACACCAAGATTCAGATGATTTTGAAGGTGGTATGGTGGTTATGGCTGCAGTTGCAGATAACCATGTCGAATCCAATATCTGGTTTCTCAACTCAGGCTGCTCGAATCACATGACTGGTCGAAAGGAGTGGTTGGCATATTTTGATAAGTCAAAGAAGAGCAAGGTAAAACTTACTGATAATAGTTTATTGCAAACAGAAGGTATTGGCAACATATCCTTTCAAATGAGTAATGGAGGGAAAGCTATTATCAAAGATGTGCTCTATGTATCTGGAATGAAATGCAACTTTCTAAGTGTTGGGCAACTAGTCGAAAAAGGTTTCTCAGTTGTCATGAAAGATGGAGTTTTGAAATTTTCCGACACCAAGAACAATTTGGTCTTAACATCTCCATTGTCGAAAAATAGGACATTTAAGACTATGATCAATTCGACAGAAGTTCAATGTTTGAAAATGGTTGTCGACCACAAGGATAGTTGGTTGTGGCATTTGAGGTTTGGACATTTGAATTTTCGATCACTTAATCAACTTATTACTCAAGATGTGGTTACTGGTATTCCAAGCCTTGAGATGCCTGAAAAACTTTGTGAAGGTTGTTTAGTGGGAAAGCAATCCAGAAATTCTTTCGTTTCGACTATGTCAATGAGATCATCCTGCATTCTCGAAGTGGTGCATTCAGATGTATGTGTTCCATTCGAAGAACATACAATTGGTGGAAACAAATATTTTGTTTCGTTTGTCGATGAGTTTAGTCGAAAGTTGTGGATCTATGTGACCAAAAGAAAGGACGAAGTATTCAAAATCTTTAAGAGATTCAAGATACTTGTAGAAAACCAGAGTGAGAAGAAGATCAAAGTTTTGCGAACAGATGGAGGTGGCGAATACACATCCAAGATGTTTGAAGATTTCTATACAGAACATGGTGTTGATCATGAGGTAACTTCTCCTTATACACATCAATATAATGGAATTGCTGAAAGAAGAAACAGAACCATATTAGATATGGCAAGATGCATGCTGAAGCAAAAAAATTTGCCAAAGTCTTTATGGGGAGAAGCTTTTTCGACTGCATTTTATATTTTGAATAGGTGTCCTACTAAGATATTGAAGAACAAGGTTCCTGAAGAAGTGTGGAGTGGAAAACGACCATCAATAAGTCATTTGAAGGTGTTTGGCTCTATATGTTACAAGCATGTTTCTGATGCAAGGAGAAGGAAGCTTGATGACAAGAGTGAACCTATGATTCTGGTAGGATATCATAAAACTGGTGCATACAGACTATTTAATCCAGTTAATGAGAAGATTGTGTTGAGTCGAGATATTGTGATTAATGAAAATTCTGCCTGGGATTGGAATTCTAGCAATTCAATTAACAAGCCATTAATGAACTTTGATTTCGACGAAGAAAATGATATAGTAGAGGTCGAAGGAATTATTGAGAATCCAGTCGAAGTCGAAAAAGAAGCAGTTACTGACACTCCTAACACAGTCGAAGTCGAAGAGGTTGTGGTTGAAACAAGCCAAAGGCCTCTAAGAAATAGAGTTCTTCCAACAAGACTTTATGATTATGAAGTGGTGGGTGATGATGAAATCACACCAGATGGAGAATTAGTTCATTTTTCTTTACTTGCAGGTGTTGAACCAATCAACTATAATGATGCTTTGAAGATTAACAAGTGGAAATTAGCTATGGTCGAAGAGTTACATGAAATCGAAAGAAACAACACATGGGAGTTAGTCGAATTTCCAGCACATACAAAAGCTGTCGAAGTAAATTGGGTGTTCAAGTCGAAACACAATACAGATGGGTCAATAGCAAGACATAAAGCAAGATTAGTAGATAGAGGTTTTCTTCAAAGAGCAGGACTCGACTACTCTGAAGTATTTGCTCCAGTAGTAAGATTAGAGACTGTTCTACTAGTGGTAGTATTGGCATGCAACCAAGGCTGGTCGACATTCCATCTAGATGTGAAATCAGCATTTCTGAATGGTCCTTTAGACGAAGAAGTTTATGTCACACATCCTCCTGGTTTTGTGATTCATAAGGAAGCGAGTAAAGTATATAGATTGCACAAAGCGCTTTATGGCCTCAAGTAGGCACCTAGGGCATGGAACAAGAAGATCGACTCATACTTAGTCAAATTGGGATTTGTCAAATGCAAATCAGAGTATGGTGTCTATGTTCAGGTTGTAGCACAAGATATAACAATCATCTGCTTGTATGTTGAGTATTTATTAGTAACTGGAAATTGTTTGGAGAACTTGTCGAAGTTCAAAGAGCTGATGACGAAGGAATTTGAAATGTAGGATCTAGGAAAATTGCCTTATTTTCTAGGCATGGAATTTCAAATTTCAAAGCAAGGTATGGTGCTACATCAAAGAAAGTATGTCAAAGAGATACTCAAGAGATTCATAACGGATGATTCGAATCCTGCATCCTCACCTGTTGAACCAATGTGAAGTTGGAGAATAATGGAGTGGAAGACAAAGTCGATGCAACTTTGTTCAAGCTGATTGTAGGATCTCTGAGCTATGTATGCAACACTCGACCTGATATAGGTTTCACAATCGGATTAGTAAGTAGATATATGGGTGAACCAAGAGTGTCACATATGAAGGCTGCAAGAAGAATCCTAAGATATTTGAAGCGTTCAATAAATTATGGAATACTATTTCGACGAGATTCTGAAGGCAAAGAAGCAAGAGTTAATTGTTTTTCAGATGCTGATTGGTGTGGAGATAAGGAAGATCGAAGAAGCACAACTGGATACTTCTTTCAAGTATTTGGTGCCCCAATATCATGGTTTTCGAAGAAGCAACCTGTGGTGTCATTGTCATCGTGTGAAGCTGAATATATAGCAGGATCCCATGCTGTATGTCAAGAAATTTGGATCAGATCTGTACTTGAAGAAATGACTGTCGAAGTGAAGAAACCTCTAGTACTGCAAATTGACAACAAGTCAACCATAAATCTGGTGAAGAATCCAGTTCTACATGGAAGAAGTAAACATATTGAAGCAAGGTTTCACTTCTTGAGGGAAAAAGTAAATCAAGGTGAACTTGAAGTTAGGCATTGCTCAAGTGAAGCACTGTTGGCCGACATTTTCACCAAAGGATTGAAGATCGACAGATTCCTGAATTTGAGAAAGAAATTAGGAATAATTCAGATTGACTATTTCTGAGGATGTTCAACAACTTGGATTATGGGGGGGGGGGGGGGGGGGGGTTAAAATATTAAATTAGATTTGATTAGATTTAATATTTAAATATAATCCAAGTTGTGTTAGCCCAAGCCCAATTAGGATTGTATATAAATAGTCATAGTGTGTATCACTATTTGTACAATTGAATAATACAAATCCTTATTTCCTTTATTATTCTCTCTTTCTCTCCTCACTAAAAGTGCCTCACACACTAACAATACATACCATAAGTACAACTAATTTAGCCATTAAGTCCTTTGCTTCAGCATGTCAAATATGTAAGATAAATGCATCTTTCAATTTGAATCGTTCCTTAAAAGTTTGTACTCATTTCAGAATAAAATAGTTATCAAACTTTTGAATTAACTATTTATTAAAACAAGTGTGCACAACTCAAATATGAAATTAAGTATTGCTAATCGAATTGTCAATATGTTATATTTAATTAGGTGTTGTATCTCATATCATTTTTATGAAAATTTAAGAGTCAAGTCCTTTAACTCTATGAAGCAATATTTTTTCATTCTCATAAAGATAAACTATATTAGAAATTCACACATAATTATAGATCCAGCTAATATATGGTATATGTCTATCAAGAGGAAAACCCCATCCTATTACAATTATTTTTATGGTCCATGTACTTTTTCTCTTTAGGATGCATCTAATATTAGCACTACTACAAATAATATATTTCATGATAAAACATTCACCTCAGCCAATGAAAAGAAGAGGTTATATGACATGAAATGCATCATTTTTTTAAAATTTAAATCTTATCCCTAAGTTTTGTAGAAAATCGACAAGAAATATAGCTCAGAGTTTGAGCTTAGATTCCCAACTAGTTCAGATTTATGCTTTATTTAGAACCAAATTTGCGCCTTAATTTTATAAATCATCTTATCCCTCATTTCTCAAGAAAATCAATATGAAATGTTGATTAATATTTCATTT
The DNA here is from genome assembly GCA_948472305.1 of Vicia faba. Classification (NCBI taxonomy): domain Eukaryota; kingdom Viridiplantae; phylum Streptophyta; class Magnoliopsida; order Fabales; family Fabaceae; genus Vicia; species Vicia faba. The sequence goes on from CATIWC010001014.1 coordinate 25,368, forward strand.
AATTAAATTGAGCGCAATTTTTTGCTAGGTTGTGTTCCCTTGGTTTCTCTAACAATCAAGATGTAAACTCTAAACAATATTTTATTCAGCCATTGGAATGATAAGTTTCATTCACTTTTTACGCACTAGCAAATGAAACACCATTCTTCTCCACCTAACAAATTGAAACACCATATTCCCCGCCTGAAAAATTGAAACGCCATCTTCTCTAATGAGGAAGGAAACTCAAACCTCAAACCAACACTTTTATTTGACTCTCTCGTCGTATTTCCGGTATGTAAGACTTTCTCGATGACTATACATGAAATGTTGTTGTTGTTGATGTGTTTGTCTTTGTTTTTCTTGATGTATTTGTAGTAGTTGTTGTTATTTTTGTCATTTTTGTTGTTGTTGTTGTTGTCATTGTCGTTGTTGTTATTATCGTTATTGTTATGGCTTTTGAGACTTAGGGTATAATGTAGTGTTGTTTTTCAAGTACTTGTAGTTGTTATTGTTTATTGTGCTCACATGCTAATATTGAAGTCTCGCATGCTGTAGTCAAATTGTGTTATAGCATACAGTAGTCGAGAATGTTGGGTTTGTTAGTATATCAGCTTGCTTGTTTAAGCCCAATTGTTTAAGTTAGCTTTTAGCCTAAGTTAATTTAGTAGTATATAAATAGACTAGTTCTCACAGGTTGTTGAGAGAGGTTGATTTTTGTTATTCACTTGTAATCTGTAAACTCTAATAGAGAAAATGAATAGAAAAACAGTTACAACTGAAGGTAGAGAAAAATACAAGAAAGGGGGGAGTTTGAATTGGGTTTTCAAAAACTTTTTCTTTTAAAGATACTTCTCACCAATGATAAATGATAGACAAGCTATAAAGAAAAATGACACAATCAGTTTATACAAGTTCACCTTAGAAAAGGAAACTCTTTTCCACCCGCCAAGGTGATTTTGCCTTAGAAAGGACTTAATCCACTAATCTTGAAAGATTACAACAACTTCTAAGAGTTTAAAAAATACCTTATCCCTCTCAAGTATAGAGACTACAACTTAGTCACTTGCGGACACAAATCTTGAAATATTTATAATCAAACAGTGTTTACAATAGTGCTTTTAGAAAGCATATTTAACACTAAATGAAGAACAAATGTTTACACACAAATATGAGCAACAACACTTGTGTATATAATACTGATAAAAAACACAAATAGGAGCAACAACTCTTGTGTTTTTATAGAATACAAGTTAACACAAAAATGAGAAACAACTCTTTGTGTTGTGATTTTCTCTTAAGTATTTTCTCTCTTGAAGTTCTTTGTACAATAACTTTTCTTTTCAAATTTCTTGATAGTTGAGTCATTTTTCAATCGTTTGTGAAATCGTTGTTTTCCAATGAAGTAGTCATCTCTTTATATAGGCTGAGAAAGAAGATTGTTGGATAGGATAAAACGTCACTTTCACTTGCCAACTGCTACAATAGTAGTGTGTGATCGTGGGAGACAAGAGCACAACAAATCTTTAATCGTACATTATGTTCTTCACAAATAGAGGAACAACAGTTGTATTGTTGTATTGTATTCTTCTTATGCAAGTTTATGATCTTTTCTTCTGATGAAATACTTCTGATCTGAAGTAATGAATAGAGTGCAGAAGAGATCGCGACTTTGTTCTTTAATATTTTTATGGAATTTTTATAATGGGAAATGATACATATTCCAGAATACATTTCATTGTGATATTTCCAAAGGTATCAGAGTCTTCAGAATCATAACCCTGTCTTCAGACTTGGAGCAACAACTTGTCTGAAAAACAAATCTTGATATCTAAGTTAGAAGCAAAAGCTTATATGATGAATCACTTCTCTGATTTCTGAGCTTGAAGTAAAAGCTTACACATAAATTCTTTCCATAGAAACACGTCTTGACTTCTGAGCTGAAAGAAAAATCTTATCTGAGAAGCACATCTTGATTGCTGATCTGGAGTAAACATGTAGATTCTCTTATAGCGAACATTTAACATTCTTCAGAACTACTGATGTTTCTTGAGAAGTGAATATAATAGTTCTTCTGATGGTGTCAGTATATTTCTAATGATTCTTTAGACAAAAACCCTGAATTAATTAGAATGCTTTATCTGAACACTCAAAGAAACTATTATAAAACAAAATTTTTACACATAAAATATATGCATTGTTATCATTAAAACTAGAGATTAGATGCAAAACCAAATATTATTCTAACAACAACCAAACCTAATTTTCTTCTTCTTCTTCCTCTTCTTCCCTTTTCCACCTCTTTTATGAAGACCTGATAGGATTTCTTATGTTTGTTAAAGAAACTCATAGTTTCGGTTTGTTCTTTACGACACTTTGCTACATTGAACTGGTGCACTGAGCATGTAGAAGATGTCGTCAACAAAGTTTGAGATTGAGAAGTTAACTAGAGTAAATGATTATGGTTTATGGCGCTTGAAGATGTGAACCCTTCTTCTTCAATAGGGTTTGCTAGAAGCGTTAAAGGGAGCCGAAGGAATGGATGTTTCCCTAACGGATAAGGATAAAACGATGATGGTAGAGAAGTCCCATAGCTCTATCGTATTGAGCCTTGGTGATAAAGTTCTCTGACAAGTTATGAAGAAGAAGACAGCGACATGTGTGTGATCGAAACTCAAAATTTTGATCATGACTAAATTATTGATCAATTGCCTCTACCTGAAGCAAGTTCTGTAGTCATTCAAGATGAGTGACAATAAAGTCTTGGTTGAGCAGTTGGATATGTTCAGCAAGCTGATTCTTGATATGGAGAATATCGAGGTTAGTATCAATGATGAAGGTCTAGCGTTTTTATTGTTGTATGCTTTACCATGTTCTCATGCTCACTTATAAGAAACTCTCTTGTATGGAAGAAATTCATCGACCCTTGAAGAAGTTCAATTTTCCTTGTACTCAAGGACTTGAACAAGAGGAAAGAGCATATACAATCATCTGTTGGTGAGAGTTTCTCTATTAAGGGGAAAATCTTGAAGAAAGATGGTAAGTTTGAAAAGAAAATGGGTAAAGGTTAGTAGAAATATTATGGTGGTGATACTTCGACAATTAGGTGTTATCATTGTAAGAAGGAAAGTCACACATGAAAGGTGTGCCCTAATCGGCATAATAATCATGATGTGAAGGAAAATCGTAACATAACCATTGTACAAGATTATTTTGAATCATCTGATGTTCTTGTGGTTTCGAGCAGGAATTCTTGCAAAGAATGGAATATGGATTCAGGTTGCACTTGGAACATGACTCCAAGAATAGATTTGTTTGAGGAATTATGTGATCAACATGGTGGATCAGTGTTGTTGGGAAATAAAAAAGCCTGAAAATTGTAGGTATTGGATCTGTGAGATTCAAGCTCCGTGATGAGTCAATAAGGTTATTGACTGGTGTCAGGTATGTACCTAATCTAAAGAGAAATTTGACTTCTCTTGGTGAATTCGACAAGAAAGGATATGCTTTCAGAGGATAGAAATCATCCTAAGGGTAATTAAGGGTCGAAGGAAGTCTTGGGAGGCATCAAAAGGAAAGACATGTATACCCTTGAGGTTAAGGCTGTAAATGGTTCAGCAGATGTGGTATCCATAAAACATGTGTCGAGGATTGAGCTATGGCACAAGAGACTTGGCCATGTTAGATAAAAAGGCATGGTGGAATTGTCGAAACAAAATATTCTATGTGGTGACAAGGTTAAAAAGATGGAGTTTTGCGAACCTTGTGTATCTGGTAAATCATGTAGGGCGAAGTTTAACAAAGGTAAAAAAAAAGAACACATGGATCCCTTTATTATATTCATGTTGATCTTTAGGGGCCTGAAAGATGTCCTTCAAATTCAGGTGAAAGGTATTTTATATTTATATTTGATGATTATTCACGAAAGTTGTGGTTATTAATTCAGAAAGCTAATGATGAAACTTTTGAAAATTTCAAAAGTTGGAAGACTTTGGTCAAAAACCAAACTGGCAGGAAGGTCAAAAGGATCAGCACTAATAATGATCTTGATTTTTGGATTGAGGCATTCGACAACTATCATGTTGCATCTGGTATTACAAGGCACAAATCTACTATAGGTACTCCCCAAAAAATGGTTTAGTTGAAAGGTTTAATCGAACCATTTTGAAAAGAGTTAGATACGTGTTATTTAGTGTTGGATTAAAGGAGGTGTTTTGGGATGAGGCTGTTTCGACAACATCATATATGATAAGTAGATGTTCCTTGACTTCCTTGGGGATGATGCCACCTGAAGAAATCTGGTCGGGACATCCACTTAATCTCGATAGACTTAGAGTATTTGGCTATGTAGCATATGCCTTACATTAGGTAAGACAAGGTTGAACCTAGAGCTATGAGATGCATGTTCATGAGGTACCATAAAGGAGTCAAAGCTTATAGGTTGTGGTTCTTAGAGCCAGATCACAGAAGGTGTATCATAACTTGAGATGTAGTTTACAATGAAGCAGAAATGTTGCTCAAGAAAACTGATGATGTTGGTCAAAATGCTGAGATATATGTAGAGGATATGGAGCATGAAGAAATTCTGGTTGAGGTGGAGCATAATGATAATTAATTGAATAATCTAGATGAAATTGAAGAAGAAGCAGAGGTTGCTGATGAAACTAAGGAAACTGAAAATGACTACCAACTGGAAAGAGACAGGTCAAAAAGAGTCACCAAGCCACCTCAGGGACTTGGTTATGCAAATCTCACAACTTTTGCCTTAATATTTGCAAGCAAGGTTCTTTTTGAAGAACCTAGAGAATGCAAGGATGTTGTGAGGAGTCGAAATAAGACTGAATGACTGAAGGTCATGAATGATGAGATGAAATCTCTTCATGATTGATCTGTAAAATAGCAAGTGTACTATTTTGCCAATGTAGTAATAGTAGGTAATTTCCCCAGATATTGATCTTGAGGACTGCGTATACGTATCGAGTTTAATATATAGTTCAATTAAACAAAAAATTAACGTTTGGTTTGGTTTTTGAATTAACCTTAACAATTATGAACATAAACGGAACGTAAATTATGAATTTTCACTAGTATGAGTAACATGCTAGAGGTAAGTGTGTGAATTGCCATGTACTAACTTTGACTCTTGATCTTTTCAACAAGTTCATAACCCTTAAATACCAGATCTTTAGGTTGTTTTCCCCAAAGTCCTTAGTGGGAAAACCTTCGGTCAAGCATCCTAATACCTAAGTCCTTAGAAATTTACGATGCTACCAAGCCTTCAATGTTATCAAGATTACACTGGTAATTCTATGGCATCCCTAGTCCTAGGTGATACCTAATATAGTTTAATCGTACACAAACTTTAACAATGGAGGTCCAACCCTAATTATTAATCATAAATCAATCTTAATTGGTCTGATCAGGAAAGCATTAGAAACATTGGTCGATTAAATTGAAATGAAACTACTAGATTAAAAATAAAAAATTCAAAGTCATTACACTGCAAAACAGGGACACCCCTAGAACTAGGGGGTTTAGATACTCATAATATTGTTCAAAAGAATTTCATATTAAAATAAAATAGACATTAAAATTCTATGGTGAACTTCTAATTTCAATGGCTTCCGCTACTGAAAAGTCTTTCGTCCTCCAACAATTGCATAAGCTCCAATCTATAATCTTCTGAATTCTTTGTTCGTACAAAACAATCCTTTTTTCTATCGTGAAAACTCATCCTTATAATAAAAATCCCTTTACTACAGTTGGAAAGTACCAAAATACCCTTGTCGATCAATCTTGGGGCCAAAATCATAAAAATATAGAAATCGGTGTCACTTGCCAACACAGGTACCCGTGTTGGCCCTTGAATTTGGAAATTCAAACTTAAAGTCCCAAGGGTAGCAACACGGCCCGTGTTAGGCAACACGACCACCCATGTTGCTCCCCTGATTTCTCTTCAACTTCCACTTGCTTTAGGTATTACAACACGGGCCGTGTCTTGTGACACGGGCGCCCGTGTTGCTCAATTGGCCCTCCAACTTGCTTCTTTTCCAAAGCTCGAGTTCTCGCCACTTTCTCATATTGCATCCAGTGGATTTTCAACTTAGACCTGAGGAAAATCAAAAGCAACATACCAAAGCATAAAATGGGAAAACACTTGAAAAGTCTCAAAAACTATAAAATGCGGAGAAAAACTTAAGAAACATAAAATTGACTCAAATAGAAACACAATACAAAAAAATAGTGTAGGATACCTGGAATATGGTCAGACAAGTGACAAAAACATAATCAAAATGGTGATCGATCAATGATAATAACACTTGGGAGATGATCGAGAAACCTGCATGGGAGAAGTTAGTCAGTTTTAAGTGGATTTTCAAGGTTAAAGAAGGAATCAAATGAGTGATGTCTAAGAGATACAAGGCAAGATTGATTGCTAAGGGGTTCACTCAGAAACAAGGAGTCTACTTCAATGATGTGTTCTCACCTGTTGTGAAGCACATATCCATTCAAATTTTGCTTTCCATAGTGACAAAGTTTAACCTAGAGCTAGAACAAATGGATGTGAAAACTACTTTCTTGTATGGTGATCTAGATGAAACAACCCCGAAGAGGCACTTGAAGAGTATGGAGAAAATAGAAAGTAAGATTATGTGTAAGCTGAATAAATCTCGATATGGACTGAAAAAATATCCTCAATAATGGAATAGGAGATTCGAAAAGTTCATGGTACGCATAGGTTTCACTATAACTCAGTTTGACCAATGTGTACCATGAAGGTCGAGGATGTAATGTACTTTACCATGAGTGATTAAACTCATAGGTGTAAGAACAAGAAGTGTTTCTATATTTGGCCTTAATATTTTGATGATAACTTTACATGAAATCATAGAGAACAATTGTATACTCTAATGGTTTCTTTATAGTGTGTAGTTGCTGCTATAATGTTCTAACTCTGGTACAAGGCATGTGACGTCATCAGGTTCTAAACATAAAGACTCTGGAAGAAAACATTTGGTTACGTGTTATAGTTGAAGTTAAGATTCTGAATATGTCTTATGCAACATGTCTAAGGAATGTTAGTACATGAGGTTTTGATCGTGACTTTGTGGTTAAGCTTTGGAGGCCTTCTAAATATTTACTTATGTGTTACAAGTTCTAAAGATTATAAAGATAAGGTTCTACTAAATAGGTTCTGGTGATCTGAAGAAAGTCAAGTTCATACGACCATGTGCTGAAGACTCTAAAGACAGAGTTCTGACAGGACAAGTTTTGAAGACTCTAAGACTTAGGTTATAAGACTCAAGAGTAAATCTTCTACAACAAGTTTCAACATTCAAATTATCTGAAGCCTTTGAAGATAAGAAGAAGTTCAAAATGGTTAACGTGTGATGGTGTACAAAAGGTACATAAAGTGTCTATGACCTCTACTATTCTAGAGTGGCGTAAGGACATTCCTTTTGTACTCTCTTGCCTATTGCTCTCATTGTGACCATTGGGAACAAACAACTGTTTACCATATTATATTTATACCCTTAACAGATCTATGTCTACAAGCTAAGTATAAATATATCTGTTGAAGATAAGGTTAAAGTTAACATTGTAAAGTGACAGATAGTGAATAGTATCACTCTGTATTGTCTAAACTCATACACCTTATTCTATCCATTGGGGACTAATCGTTGGTGCAGGAAAAGACTTTCCAATCCTCACAATGTCTCTCTCTCTCTCTCTTTCTCTCTCTCTCTCTCTCTCTCTCTCTCTCTTAAAGCTATAAAAGAAGATTAGAGACTTGGAGTAAAGTGCTGCTCTTGATCATCAAGCTGAAAAGTCGTGGATGCTGAAGCTGTCAAAGATGCAATGCTAAACATGCTCAAGACCACTACACGAAATGAGATAAAAGAAAGAAAGATGAAGAAGATTCTACAAGATGCTAATCAACAATTATCATATACATCTTGGTAGAAATCAAAAGAATCAAGGAGTTGTTGCTTGAAACTTGCTCAACAAGAAGATGAAGAAGAAGAACACTACAAGATGCTACTCAACTTATGATCATATACATCTTTGTAGAATATTGTAATGTACACAAGAGTTGTTGCTCGTATTGTGTCATGGTTCAGATCTCTTTATGTAAATTATTTTAACACAAAAGTTGTTGCTCGAAATTTTGTTAAACAATATGTTCTTAATCATTTGTGTAATATGCTTAGAAGAAGCAATCATGTAAACACAAACCCTATTCAACTGTTGTTGATTCCTTGAGTGTCCAAGTGAAGGTATGATCTCAAGAAGATAGTGGATACGGTCATTATGGGAAATCCTAACATGAGATCTTAAGTGATCATATTTTGTTGGGTTATTGATTGTTATATTCATTAAATCGGATCATTGAACAAATCATTAAAAGGTTCCTTGAGTAACTTAGTGAAGGTATGATCTCAAGAATATAATGGTTGCAGTCATTATGGGAAATCCTAACAGGAGATCTTAAGTGATCAGATTCTGCTGGGTTAATGATTGTTATATTCGTTAAATCAAATCATTGAACAGATCATTGAAAGGTGCCTTGAGTGATTGAGTGAAGGTTTGATCTCAAGAAGGCTGTGGATGCGATCATTGTGGAAATTCTTATAAGAGAGCAAGTTGGTCAGATCTTATTGGGTAAATGATAGTAATATCTCAAAGGGGGCCAAATTAAGGTCATACTCTTGTGAGATCACTGATAAATATCATTGTGGAGAAAGTCCTCTTGGATGACCTGGATGGTCAGATTCCTGATAGAGGTAAATGAACATTATATTCATCGAGATCACTGAACGTGTCATTGTTTGTTAGTCATCGGTGGTTTCCCGTGTAATTGTATCAGTTTGATTATAGTGGATTAAGTCCTTGTTGAAGGCAAAATTATCCTTGAGGGGATGGACAGGATTAACCATGTTAAGGTGAACCTGGATAAATATTTTGTTTCATTTACTCTTCATTGTCCTTATTGCTTTCATCATTTAAGTAACCATAATTTCTAAAGTGGAATGTTTTCTATAAACCCAATTCAAACCCCCCTTGTGCTTTCTCTACCTTCAATTTGTATCCGAGCTCGGCTCTATTATTGATTTTAGAATCAAACACTTAACTGTGTAGAGAGATCCAGCAAGAGAAAATTCTTCGATTGTTTTAACTCAAATGATTTAAAAGGTTTTCTAATTCAAAGCATGATTTGTAGAGGAATCAAAACTCTAGGTAAGAATCATAACTATGAAGTCAGAATCTTTAGAAACAAGTTCTCAAGTTTTTGATGGCTCAAGTACCTGATGGAAAATGAATTCATCTTCTCATCTTTAGAAGTTCTCCATCAGAAGCAACTGTCAAAGATCATTGTTAGATCATCAACTGAGGCATGTCCTCCAAATGATAACCGCTGCAAGCTACATTAGATCAAGTCAAGACCTTCTAAATATGAAAACCAGATTATGGATGAAAGAGCCACTATCTTCAGATAACAAGTTTGCACGCTCTCTGACAAAGTACTACTAGATACGTATACCAGTTAGAAGCTATCTTGTCCAAGAAAGGTCAATTGCTTCAGTAATTATAAAACAACAGCTTTTATACAATTCCCTTTGATTTGTGATTTATTTTCAAATTTTCCTGATTTTCATAAATCTTCCTTCAGTCTTAATCTATCTTAATTCCCCCTCAGAATAATAATCTAAGATTGTCTGATAATATGTGTTCTTAGGATGATTAAAATTCTCTTGACTTAGCCCATCTCTAAATCTAATATCTAATTTATTTGTTGGTCAAAATTGTTCTTAAAAAAAGGGTTAAATATATTTTTGATCCTTATAAATATCTCAAATTTCATTTTTAATCCCTATTAGAAAAATGACAAATTTTAGTCCCTAAAAAATTTTTGTTCATCCAGATTTAGTCTCTGCTATTTTCTAAAATTTTAAAAACTGTTTGATTACCCTTAAACTTTTAAATTTTTTTAATAATATTTTTCATATGTGTTTAGAATACTATAAAATCTTTCTTTATCCAATTTTAGAGTTTTTTAAAATGAGAAGAATTAAATATGTTTTTTTTTTAATTTCAAAAGATATTGGTAAATATAATGAAAATCTCGACTGAAAAATCAAATTTTGAATTTATTTTTTTCAAAGAAACTTTTTATAACGTTCTAAACATATCTACAAAATAATCATTCAAAAATACACATTGGTTTAACAACATGGACTTAAACTATGTGCATAGTAATTTTGTAGGGACTAAAACATGTCATTATTTTAATAAGGACTAAAAATGAAATTTGAGATATTTATAGGTAGCAAACACATATTTAACCCTAAAAAAATTATATATATATATATATATATATATATATATATATATATATATATATATATATATATATATATATATATATATATATATATATATATATATATATATATATATATATATATATATATATATATATATATATATATATATGCGTGTGTTTTGCAAAAACTAAAAAGAGTCATTCAAATTAATTACAAGTGTGATACGGTGGGAGAACTGACTATGGTTTTGCGTTTGTTTTCGCAAATGTTTCGGTTGAGCAAGAGTCGCCACCGACTTTTTATTTTATCCTAAGGAAAGGTTTAAAAAGCACAACAAAAACCTTTGAGATGTTTTCTTGGGTTCGGGGAGTAGATTATAGAAAGGGAAGGTGTTAGCACCCTTTCTATCCATGGTTATCCATGGGCTCTTAATTACTTGCTTAGATCAACTTGCCTTAATTTTCAATTGTTTGAAATGGTGCTTGTGTGTGTGGGTTTGAAAATGTTTTTGAAAAGAGGCTAATGTGGTGGAAACCTTTGTAATGATCCATGTTGGGATGTATACAAAGGTTTATGTCTTTTGAAAAGGTTTTCATTTGTTTTTGAAAGTTTGTTTTGAAAGTGTTGTAAGGTGTGATTTGGAAAATAGGCAAGTGTTTTGTTTTGCAAGTTTGATTCATGTAACTAAGAGGCTGTCTACTCCTAAATTTCTCAAAGATTTCTTCTATGTTTTAACCCTTTTAACAATTTTGTTCCACCATTGCATTTGGCGGACAATCTTGTGTTAGGAGGTGAAAGGGACGGGCGCGGGTCATCGTTTTAGACCATAATTGCAATGGTGTCAAGTATCTTTGGGCAATTTTTTCTTTAAGGGACTTGATCATTTTTAGGCAACTTTCGAAAGCGTCATCGAGGGACTATGATCATTTGATTGTGTTTGTTTTGCCCAAAGAGACCTAACATGCAATATGACCCATTTATTGAAGGCAACAAGTGGAATACCCTAGGGGTGCAAGTGTGATTAGTGTTGTCCATTTTCATGCTTGTTTATTCTTGAAATTAGGTCAAACTATTTTTGTTGTTTTTGATTCGCATACAAACCCTAATTCTAACATGGCATAATTAGAAAGCATTAAAGTGCGAAAAATAAAGTTCCTAAGTTATTACAACACAATATGGGAAGGGGGGTACAAATGTTCAAATGGGGGGTATTTTGACAAGGAATTTAAACCTAGACTATTACATCAATATTGAATTATTTACAAGGTATTTAATTGCACAAATTAAATAGAAATAAAATAAATATGCAAGATTCAAAAATGTTTTCATGTGTATGAAAAAAAAGTGTTTTTATGTATAAAGGAAACAAAAATAAAAGTATTAATTTTTTTTGGGGTTTTTATGTATTTTAGGGCAAAACCCTAATTTATTAAATAAAAGTATTAATTATTTAATATATACAATATTCATTTATTATATACAAAAATAAAATAAAAATGAAGTATATTGGTCAAAAGGTATTTTTTAATGTTAAATATCAATAAAAAACATAATGTATATATTTTGTATTTTTAACCTAAATATACTAATATATATGTAAATATTTATATTATATGATAAATATATTAAATATATACAAAATAATAATATTTAATATTTATGAAAAAAAAGTATATTTTATATAAAATATTTTCAGAAGATAAAATAAAATAAAAATGGAAAATAAAATGTGTTTGCATTATTTTAGTATTTTTCAAATAAAAGTATGTTTATATATTTATTTATGTACAAATATTAATCTAAACAAATAAATACCTAATAAATATGAAAATGGTGTAAAAAATATTTTTTATATTTTTAATATTATAAGAAAAAATAAATAAGTCAGACCAAAAAAGAAAAAGTCAAAAAGTCATAAAAATAAACAAAATGGGCCTAGGGGGTGTAAAAGTAAAAACATGGTGTGAAAAGAAATAGCAAAACAGGCCCAGCCTACGTGGAGCTTCTTCAACCTCCAGCCAGAAACTTTGTCAAAAACGCGCGCCTGTACACTGATTCAAACATCTGGATTCCTTGACTTTTAGCACAAACTTACAACATAAGAAATGTTAAGCATCAAGCCACGATTCTGGAAATGTAAAGAACTCATCCTAACTCTCAGAAATGAGAGAGAATTTCTCCATTCCCAAATCTTAACCTAACTTTTTATCAATGTTCAGACCTTAAATTCTCATAGCATATGCAAAATAAATGGAAAGTAAAGATATGTACAGTTTCAGGGGCATGAGTAGAACACTTTTCATTCACAAACCTAGAGATAACAATGCCTACATTGAGAGTTAGAAGTTCATGAATATACCTGTTCAGTTGGAATCGTGTCTGGCAATGGGGGAGCTTTCAGGGCAAGATGATGGTTTGTACAGCTTGCTTGAAGTGTGAGGATGTTATTCCAATACTTGGTATGCTTTGAAACCTTCTGTATCAAGCTGCAAAAGTCAACCTGCAAGAGGAAGAAATGAAAATGGCCAAACTGATTAGAGGAGTTACAGTCCACTTCTAATGCTTTGGATAGTTTGGATTGATGGTAAGGAAAGTGTTTGAACTGGTTTTGGCCAAGATGCACGATGGAAATGAGTTGTGGGATTCAAGTTGCAGGGATGCCCTGTTTTGGGCAGTTCAATGGTGATTCTGTGAATGGGGAGGCAATGGAGATGTTAGGGTCGTGTTCTAGCTCAGAATGGATGTTTATAATGTGCTTGATAACTTTTGCTTAAGGCTTGGTTTACAGGAATGATAGATGGTATGTGTTATGGCAAGTTTCTTACACTTTAAGCAAGAGATGGCAAGTTGGTGTTCTAGACAGGTAGAGGCCCCCAATCTATGCTGCACAACTTAGTCTTGATCAGTGCAATTAGTCCATAAACTTGTGCCAAAGAGATCTTAACTGTACTTGCTTGGATTTGCTTTAGACATAAAGTGCAACTTTTCCAAAATGGATATAATGCTTTATCTAAAAATGGATTAAACTTGTATACAATGTCCAAACTCATAGAACAACACCTTGGCACAAAGGATTGGCATTAAATTAAGGAGTGTAATTGAGATAAAAGACCTGTAATCAAGGAAAGCATGCTGAATTCAAAATGGCACAAATGTATGAACATGTAACTTGGCCAAATCAAAAGTGAGTTTTTCCCAACTTGCTAAATTCGATTCTCCCTAACCATGAGGTTGTTTGATGAGTTCTTGGACATTTTGGAAAGCTTGGAATGTGTACTACAATCCATCTTTGAAATGAAAATTTAAATTACAAGTGGAAGTATGTGAAAAATGGTCTTGAAGTTAGGTAAAAACCTTGCCTAAAATAGGTCAAATTTTCTCTAAGTTAAGAATGGTTTGGTACCCTTGTTCTAAAAATTGTAACTTGAGCTACAAGCTTCTTTTAGGAAAACTTTGTGAATAAAAGTTGTAGATTTTGCAATAGGCTACAACTTTCATGTTTTGACTTTTGCTTGAATCCAAATGAATCTTGGTGAGAAAGTGGGGCAAAGTTAGGAAAAAATTAGGGTTTTTCATAACTTAGAAAAATTCTAAGTTATGAAAAATCTTCATTTCAAACCCTAATTTGCAATTCTTTATTTCTTGATGAACAAGTTTCATGATTTGGTATGTTTTGATGAAAAATGAATCTTGACATTTGATTTTGACCAAAAAGTCAAAGTTTGACTTTTCAGTATACAGTCAAAATTGATCAATTGACTGGGAAATTCAACTGTCAATCTTGTGCATTTGGGATCTTTTGAACTTGTTGAGCATGTCAAGACAATTCCATGGGGTCCTTGAGTCCATATGTGAGCTTGATTTGCCATTGGCTAGGTCAAACAGTCAAAAATTGCCTTTGTGCAGTCAAAACCCTAAAAATGACCATTTTGCCCTTTTGGTGATCTGATCAAATTTCTTGTGGAATTGTGATCCAAACTTGATCAAATGGTACATGTGAGTTCATAATGTTGATGTGGGTCAATTTTCATGAGATTTGACTGTCAATTAGCCACAGTTGACTTTTTCCCCAATACAGCTGATTTCTAGGTCAACTGTCCAATTGACTGGGCAAAATTTGGAATCAAGGCTTGAAACTTGGTATGGATAAACTTGGGAGTCCAACATGAAGCATGAAAGTCATCTTAGGCATTTTAGGTCAAAATATCTTTGTGCAAACACAAACCCTAATTTGGGTCAACAGTGCAAGGAGAAGTCTTGAGCAGAGGAAACCCTAACTGGATCTTGAGCTCCAAGGGTCTTGTGATGAGAAAATATTGAGGAAATGGGAGGGCAAATTTTGGGGTACAACAGTTGCCCCTGTTCAATCTTCTTGAACCTGAAGAGTTAGATTGGCAAGTTTGCCTTTCGTGACTCGAGGGTAAAAGGAGATTGGACACTAGAGTGCCCGAAAATTTGCACTCGCATGTTGGAGTATCAGCAATGTGATGTCGGGAATGGGCTTATAGATGCCATTTGGAGAGATAGTGGATAGGGAGATGGGCTTATAGATGCCATCTGAAAGCATGACAGAACCTTGTCGGGAATGGGCTTATAGATGCCATTTGGAAGTGTTGATCGCATAAGAGATTCCTTAGCGAGAACTTGTGTATTTTGAGAAAGACAGATGTTTGATCTTCAATCTCTTCATGCAGACATGCCCTGGCTAGATACAAGTGTCGAATCTACAATCAGATGCTCACAGATATGCTCTGGCTGGATACAGGTATCGAATCTGGAAATAGTCGTCAACAGATATGCCCTGGCTGGATACAGGAATCGAATCTTCGAACTCTTCAGACGTGCCCTGGCTAGATACAGGAACCGAGTCTGGAAATGTGGTCAACAGATATGCCCTGGCTGGATGCAGGAATCGAATCTGGAATTGTGATAGTTGCTAGATATGCCCTGGCTGGATACAGGAATCGAATCTTCAAACTCTTCAGACGTGCCCTGGCTAGATACAGGAATCAAGTCTGGAAACTTATCACTCACAGATGTGCCCTGGCTAGATACAGGTATCGAATCTGGAATTGTGACAGTTGAAGGTAGTTGTCTTTGGGATTGTCTTTTTCCCTGAAAAGGCAAAAACATCAGTTGTATGCAATGTCATGATGTATGAAATTCATGATGTCATGATGTTCAACATGAGATAGTGTTGTATGCACTTTATCATGTATGTAAGCGAGATGTATGAAATGTGAAATGTTTATGAATGTATTTTCGTCTTAGGAAAATAAATCCTTGACGACCGGCCGGGGAATTAAATCCTGGGCTGACATTGAAGAGTAGAGCTCTTTGCTTCCGCTGGGGATGATGGTTGCAAGAATACACTGGTAGGAGAAGATGACTCCGTTGGGGAATAAACTTGTTGGAGAGATTACTCTGAGGGGAATTGCTCTGTGGGAAGAGATACTTTGCTGAAGTTTGACGAGAGCCTCACTGAGGATTTCAATGATGGACTCCGCTGGGGATAACGATGATAAACTCTTCTGGGGATGACAATGATAAACTCCGCTGGGGATTGTGTTGATAAGTTATGTTGGATTTTGATGAACTCCGCTGGGGATTGGAAGAACTTTGCCGAGGGCAATCTTCCGTGGCAATTAGCTGAGGATAACCCAGTTATAAGCCCTTATGAGGAATAACTTTGAATAAAGCTCGGGAGAGACGTCTGTACTCTGCAGGGGATAAGCTTCCAGAATCTACTGGGGATAAGCTTCAAGACTTGCTGGGGATATGGATTCCACTTTCTTGGGGAAACTTTTGGACTGTACTGGTAAATGGTTCCACTGGGGTGTCCGTATTCCACCGGGGAACAATCTTAGATCAAGACTGCCGGGGATGCTTGCTGATGGATGCATATACTTCGCTGGGGAATGTTGAGATCTTGTCCTACTCTGTGGGGAGTTGAGATAACTTGGTCACATTCTTCAGTTGAATCTACCTTGGTACCTTGGCGGATAGAGCAACCAGACTGCATCAGACAACTTTACATTGCCCCTATTTCTGGTGTCACCTGTAATTAGTCTTTTGTTTCATATGCAAGTATTTATGAATTAGCAATTTAATGTCAAATGCATATATCAAAAATGAACATTGGACGTTCTTCGCAAGACAAAACAGAAAAAGGAAAAACAATTGGCAATTTGTTTGGAAAACTGAATCTGTATTGATTTTGAAATTTGCCTGTAAATAGGCGTTTTTTGTACAAGAGGCTGACGTCCTAGTAAGAGAACGCCGCCGAATAACACAAAGTTTATACAATCTTGAAAAGGAAACAAAACAGCTATGTGCATAATATTCCCACTGGGTTCCAACTCTGCTATCGCCTTTATGTCTTCAAGCGTCTCATCACTTTGCTGCTTAGTTGAAGATGAAGCTGATTGATCGATGCCGAAGTCTGAGCCAGATAGTTGATGTCGAATTATGGATGCAAGGTGATCCAATGAGACATAGTGTTACGCTTTATCCCTAACTTTTGCCTGGACCGCCCTTTCGAGTTTTCAGTCCACCAGGATACCCATTTTTGCCCAAGCCGCCTTTTCAGGTTTTCGACTTGCCGGGTGTATAGATTTTTTTTTCATTTCATCCCTTATTTTTGCCCGAACCCTTTTGGTTCGCCAGGAAGCCCTTGTTTTTTCCTAGGTATGTCAACCTAGCGGGTCTTTTATTCATGCGTAGTATCTTTTTACTATGTCTGCATTGGCTGGGTGAGGAAGGTCGTCACCATCCATGGTGGTTAGAATCATGGCTCCTCCTGAGAACACATGTTTAACCACAAATGGCCCTTCGTATGTAGGGGTCCATTTGCCCTGGGGATCACTTTGAGGAAGGATGATGCGCTTGATTACCAGGTCCCCAACTTGATACTCTTGTGGTCTGACTTTCTTGTTAAATGCCCTGATCATCCGTTTTTGGTACGTCTGACCATGACAGATGGCGGTGAGTCTCTTTTCGTCAATTAGGTTTAATTGATCAAGTCGAGTCTGGATCCAGTCATCTTCACTCAAGTCTGCATCCTTCATTATCCAGAGAGAGGGTATCTGGACTTCAATCGGCAAGACTGCCTCCATGCCATAGACCAAGGAAAAGGGCGTTGCCCCGATTGACGTCCTTGCTGAGGTACGGTACCCATGAAGAGCAAACGGTAACATTTCGTGCCAATCTTTGTAGGTCACTGTCATCTTCTGCACAATTTTCTTGATATTCTTATTAGCTGCTTCTACAGCCCCATTCATCTTCGGCCGGTAGGGAGAAGAGTTATGGTGCTGTATCTTAAATTGCTCGCAGAGCTCAGTGATCATCTTGTTGTTAAGATTGGTACCATTGTTCGTAATGATCCTTTCTAGGACGCCATACCGACATATCAGGTTGTGCCGAATGAAACATGCCACGACGCTCTTGGTTACCGTGGCGTAGGAAGCTGCCTCAACCCACTTCGTGAAGTAATCGATCGCTACCAAGATGAAGCGATGCCCGTTGGATGCCGTCGGTCGGATCTCGCCGATCATATCGATGCCCCACATTGCAAAAGGCCAAGGTGCCATCAGGACGTTCAGAGGAACCGGAGGGATGTGCACCTTGTCAGCATAGATCTGGCATTTGTGACAAGTTCGAGAATGTTGGTAACAGTCGGCTTCCATTGTGGACCAGAAATATCCTGCCCGAAGGATTTTCTTTGCCATGGTATGTCCACTGGAATGTGTCCCGAATGTACCTTCATGCAGTTCTATCATGATCTTCTCTGCTTCAGCCTTATCCACATAACGCAGTAGAGTTGAATCATGATTCCGTTTGTAGAGAATGCCGTTGCTGAGGAAGAATTTTGCCGCAAACCTTCTCATGAACTTCTTGTCATTGACAGATGCACCTTCAGGGTATTCCTGAGTTTCCAAGTATCTCTTCACCTCATGGTACCAAGGTTTTTCAGTCACCTTTTCGGCCTCAAGGTCGCAACAGTATGCAGGTTCGTCCAACTTCCAGATAATGATCCGGGGAGCCTCATTGTCCCATTTGACTTTGAACATTGAATACATCGTAGCTAGTGCGTCCGCTAGCTGATTCTCCTCTCTTGGGAAGTGCTCAAAAGTTATTTCTTCAAAGTGGGGAAGCAAAGTCAACACATACTCCTTGTAAGGAATAAGATTTGGGTGTTTCGTATCCCACTCGCCTTTGATCTGATTGATCACGAGAGCGGAATCTCCGAAGACACTCAGAAACTTGATCCTTAAGTCGATTGCAGCTTGAAGACCCATGATACATGCCTCATATTCTGCCATGTTGTTGGTGCAGTTGAAACACAGCCGGGCGGTGAGTGGAGTATGAGTGCCTTTGGGGGATATGATTACAGCGCCGACACCATTACCCAAAGCGTTGGAGGCTCCGTCAAAATGCATAGACCATCGGGATCCTTCCTCAGGTCCTTCATCCGGTCCAAGCACTTCACAATCTGTTACTACCATGATATCTTGGTCCGGAAATTCAAAGTTCAACGATTGGTAATCATCCACAAGTTGGTGTGCCAAATGATCTTACAATACACTTCCCTTGATTGCTTTTTGAGTTGTGTACTGGATATCATATTCTGTCAAGATCATTTGCCATCTTGCTATTCTTCCAGACAGAGCAGGCTTTTCGAATATGTACTTGATGGGATCCATCTTTGAAATCAAAAGAGTGGTGTGAGTCAGCATATACTGTCTCAGCCGGCGAGCAGCCCATACCAGAGCGCAGCAAGTTTTCTCGAGCAGTGAGTACCGAGACTCACAGTCGGTAAACTTTTTGCTCAGGTAATAAATAGCACGCTCTTTTCGGCCAGACTCGTCATGCTTCCCCAGCACACACCCCATTGAATTGTTAAGTACTGTCAAGTATAGTATCAGAGGTCTCCCTTCTACTGGTGGCATAAGAATGGGTGGCTTTTGGAGATATTCCTTTATCTTTTCGAAAGCGGCCTGACATTCATCGTTCCAACGTACTACTTGATCTTTCTTCAGTAATTTGAAGATTGGCTCACAGGTAGTAGTTAAATGTGAGATGAATCGGGCAATGTAATTCAGTCGTCCCAGAAAGCCTCTGACTTCCTTCTCTGTCTTTGGAGTCAGCATCTCTTGTATGGCTTTTACCTTGGCAGGGTCCACCTGAATACCTTTGTCGCTTACGATGAAACCTAGCAATTTTCCGGACCTCACCCCAAAGGTGCATTTGTTGGGATTCAACCTCAGCTTGTATAACTTCAATCGGTCAAACAGCTTCCGCAGATGATCAAGGTGTTCCTCCTCAGTTTGAGACCTTGCAATCATGTCATCAACATATACCTCAATCTCATGATGGATCATATCATGAAATAAAGCAACCATGGCACGTTGGTAGGTTGCCCCAACATTTTTCAACCCGAATGGCATGACCTTGTAGCAGAAGGTGCCCCACTGAGTCACAAAGGTAGTCTTTTCCATATCTTCCGGAGCCAT
This sequence comes from Vicia faba, assembly GCA_948472305.1. NCBI lineage: Eukaryota > Viridiplantae > Streptophyta > Magnoliopsida > Fabales > Fabaceae > Vicia > Vicia faba. Next base: position 45,187 of record CATIWC010001014.1, read on the forward strand.
CTTGATCTGATTATACCCTGAAAAACCATCCATGAAGGAGAACACCTTGTGTTGAGCAGTATTGTCAACAAGAACGTCGATGTGAGGTAGGGGGAAATCATCCTTGGGGCTTGCCCTGTTTAGATCCCTGTAGTCGACACACATTCTGACTTTACCGTCCTTCTTCGGCACCGGCACCACGTTGGCAACCCACTGAGGGTAGGAAGTCACTACTAGAAACCCGGCATCGAATTGCTTCATAACCTCAGCCTTGATCTTTTCGGACATCTCTGGGCGCATACGGCGAACCTTTTGCTTTACCGGAGGGCAGTCTTCCTTGGTAGGCAGGTGATAGACCACAATGTCGGCATCCAAACCGGGCATGTCTTCGTAGGACCAAGCAAAGATCTCCATGTAATCACGTAGCATCTGGATCAATCGTTGCTTCACGCTGAGCTCTAAATTGGCACCAATCTTGACCTCTTTTCTATCTGTCTCAATACCCAGGTTCACTGTTTCCACCGGCTCTTCATGTGGTTGAATTGCCCTCTCTTCCTGGAGTAGCAGTCTTGCGAGTTCACCAGGCACTTCGCAATCATCTTCACCTTCGTCTTCGGCCAAGTTGATCGGATTCTCAAAGTCATAACTGGTGGTAGCAGAGCTGTTACCAGTGAGATCCAGAGTGGATTGAAACCTGTATAAGTGAGTGTGTGTAAATATAGTTGTTTTGCAATATATAACACAGAAAGAAAAAGAGCACAAGATTTGAAATGCAACAAACGTCCAATGTTTTGATTAATGATATATGGAAATGTCATACAAAAAGCCCTCACAAATGGAGCTACGATGCCCCGGGTAGGACACCGAGCCAATAAAGTTTTAACATATTGTTTGTTACAAATTGAAAATCAAAAGAGTTAATTACTGCGTGACAAATGTGATAGGTGTAAAATCCTTTGCCGTCCAGTTACTTGGTCCGTTGTTGGTGGTTGGATAGATCCAACTGTCAAACTCTGCTTCCTCTACGTCCTCCTCGATAGCATTCACCCTTGGGTTGGAGATGAACACTGGAGCCTTTCTGATCCTCTCTTTGCGCACAACCCTCTGAGCCTCTACAGTGAAGCCCAGCCCAAACCTGTCGGTCTTTTGAGTGAAGTCAGGAAGCTGACCCCAGTTTGTGCATTTGCCTTTCTTGATTACAGCCTGGGCATCCTTCAGGGAAGCCATCTTCAACAGAAAGTCTTCTTCAACCACTGTTTCAGCTGACGCCAACGTTGGAGGTACCTCCTCAAAATGCTGAAAGGGGGTTTCAATAAACTCCCCGTCCATCTCGATATACCAGAATGAATTCAAGTGACTAACCATGTATTCCTCCTCGCCCTGCACAGTAACAATCTTCCCTTTGACAGAATATTTGAGCTTTTGGTGTAGAGTGGATGTTACTGCCCCAGCCTTGTGAATCCAGGGTCGTCCCAACAAACAGGAATAAGATGGACGAATATCCATCACGTAGAATGTTGAGTTGAAGACTTGGGAACCCACACGGATAGGAATGTCTACTTCGCCATGCACCGTCCTCTTAGAACCCTCGAAGGCTCTAACAATGATGTTACTAGGTTTCAATTCCAAACCATTACAATCCAAGCGATCCAATGCCTTCTTGGGCAAAACATTCAGGGAAGAACCGATATCCACCAACACGTGTGCGAGAGTAGTGCCCCTGCACTCTATAGAGACGTGCCGGGCATCATTGTGATTTTTCCTTTTGGCGGTAAGGTCAGCATCCGAGAACCCCAAGCCATTGTCAGCCGTCAAATTAGCCACACAGTCAGTGAATTGATCTGTAGAGGTTTCTTGCGGCACATGGGCCATTTTCAGAAATGAAATCAGGGCTTTTGCATGGGCCTCTGAGCACAGCAACAATGATAGCATAGAGATTTTGGAGGGGGTATTCCCCAGCTGTTCAACAACATTGAAGTCACTCTTTTTAATGATTTTAAGGATTTCCTCCATCTCTTGTTGGGAGGCTTCAACAGCATTCTTTTTTGGTGCCTGTGTCCTAGCAGGCAAATCGGTAGCAACTTCTTTGCCCCGAGCATCAGAGGACTCGGCGGCAGTAGTAGACACAGGAACTTGATTTGGAACATGCATACTTGCGGGTATGATGATGAGAGGTTTTCGGATAACTGGTGGTGCAATGTCAGGCGAGAAGAGCCTGCCACTGCGAGTAATCTTGGCGGAACCAATGATGTTACTGAGACTGGTACTGGTGTTGAACTCCTGCTTCACTCCAAGCACATACACGTCTGCCCCATAGTGCCATGGGACAGCCTTGTTAGATTCATAGGGGAGAGGCCCCAGAACAGTAATAGTAATGGGTGCAACAGACATAATTTGGACTGGCTTCTTTGGGAGAGCCTTGGTAGGATTGTAAATTGTGACGACAGATACTTCTTCAGCGGAAACAAACGGAACAACAGTTTTCTTGAACAGAATTTCTTTGCTATCCATCAGGCTTTGGATGCCTGATTTCAGCAGCGGACAACCGGTAGAGATAACAACACACATGAGACAACCCTTGCTACAACCCGGAAATAAACCGGCTAGTAGTAAGTTCTTCTTAACAGTCAAAAGAGGGGTAGCAACATCATTCACCGAAACAGCATACAAATCTTCCTCGATGGCATTTACTCTATGCTGGGGCATAGGAGCAGTTACAACATTTGGCCTCTCAGGCGCCTCAAACTGAATTTCCTTCGCGTCGATAAGGTCTTGCACTTTATTTCTCAGGGCCCATCAATCATCAGTAGTATGCTCGGGGCTATCAGAATGATAAGCACAACGGGCATTTGGGTTATACTTAGGAGATGCAGTATTCACGACCTTTGGAGCCTCTTTGATGGTCACCAGGTTGGTTGATAACAGCTGTGGTAAGATTTGTGACAAGGTCATACTCAGCCGAGTATACTGCCTCTTGGGCCTTTCACCTCTTTGTTGATTGTACTGCTGAGGAGCAGCAACAGGCTTTGAAATGACCAAGGCATTAACGACTTGGCGGCTTTCTGGCTTGACTTGTCTTCTAGGACCATAGACTGCACTTCCTTCTTTCTTGAAAGGCCTTTTCTCAGTACTTGTGGAGGCAGCTTTTTGTATCTTTCCTGACCTGATGCCGGCTTCTATCCTTTCACCTGTCAGGATTAAATCTGTAAACCCAGCGGAGGAGTTACCAACCAAATGATTGAAAAAGGGACCAGACAAAGTCCCTAGAAACATATCAACCAGCTCACGACCAGTCAAAGGAGGCTGCACCCTGCCAGCCAAATCTCTCCATTTTTGTGCATATTCTTTGAACCCTTCGCCTGTTCCTAGAGACATACCCTGAAGTTGGGTACGCGTAGGAGCGAGGTCAGAATTGTATTGATATTGTCTGTAAAATGCGGTTGCCAAATCTTCCCAATATCGGATACTAGCTCCATCTAGTTGATAGAACCACTCAAGCTGTGACCCCGAAAGGCTATCTTGGAAGAAGTGGATCCAAAGGTTCTTATCTGCCGTGTAAGGTTGGATCTTCCTTACGTACGACCTTAGATGCAGCTTTGGACAGGAGGCTCCGTCATATTTGGCAAAGGCAGGTGCCTTAAACTTGTGTGGGATTACTACCCTGGAAGATAAGCCCAAATCTCCGAAATCCAGCCCCGACACATTCTGAATCTCCATGGCGCTCAAGCGGTCCTTTAATTGCTTGTATCAGTCAGTAGCAGGTGGGTATTATTCGTCATTGTAGTCCGTCTCGTTGTTAGAGACTGCAGGACTAGGAGCTCCTCCCCCTTGGGGACTATCTTTCTCTGCAGAAGAAGTAGTTGGATCAGCTTCATTATGGAGTGTGTTCCCAAACCTGTGTCCAGTGTTGAATAACGCAGTCCTCTTTTTCTTCTTCTTCTTTAGGAGCAGAGCCTTCAACTCTTGCTGACCTTGGGCCAGGCTCAGGACCATTTCTTGAAACTGGGCACTTTGGGCCTGAAGGGCCTTGATTGCTTGCTCACTGGATGAATCTGGATTCATGATGACTTCCAAATAAACAGCGAAGAAGATTAAGCAACCTGTAGAAAAATGGGTACCTGTTATGCACATGATGCATGAGATGCTATCTATGCAATGCATTCAAGGATTTTATAAATTCACAATTGTTGCAAACAAAAAAGAACGCACGTCATATTAATAAGAAAAGATTTGTTAGTACATAAATGCCCCATGGGCCAAATATTACAAAAACAACTTCTCAAGGTAAAAAGACGTTGCGCATCCTCTTCGGTGCAATGTAGGTGTTGAGGGCCTCTTGCTCATGGAGACGGAGGGTGAGCTCTAAAACCTTCTTCTCGCTGGCGTAGAAGCTGGCTTCAAAAGTGTTTCGTTCCTCCTTGAGTTGGATCCAACTCTTCTGCATTTCCTCCCACGATGTAGGCATGTCAGGATGTAGGATGGTGTAGGGAACCTCTCCTTCCTTGACGGGCTCTTTAATCACAGGGAGAACATGAGGATAAGGCATCATTAGACTCTGGGCTCGGGCTCGTACCCACTTGAGGTAAGGTTCAAGAGGGATGGAGTTCTTGTGTCCCAGTGTCTTGCTATCAACCTTGTTGGGCCTCCCCCAAGCTCTGATGAATCTTTGGCGAAGTCCTTGCGCATCGTTGTCGAAGTCAAAAACTAGGTCAGGAATCAACATGTCGTGAGGGCCATCCCTCTGTGCATATCTAAATTGCCTCAAAGCTAGGCAAGGGTTGTAGGTGATACCTCCTCTGATTCCAAGTAAAGGAACATTATGAAACTCCCCGCAACGATCGACGATGATGACATTTTCTTTGGACCGAGAACACCAATGTACATCAGAGTGAGTAAGAGTCATCAACCGTTGGGACCACCTTGAGCCTTGATCATTCTTCAAGACAGATTGTGGAAGGTGCGAAATAAACCACCTTACAAGGAGAGGAGTACAGCACATGAGAACACCCCTCTTTCTCATTGTTCGTGTGTAAAATGAGTGAAGGATGTCCCCAAGCAATGTTGGTATTGGATTTCTGGATAAGAAGATTTTGACGGTGTTGACATCTACCAATTGGTCTGAATTTGGGAACAGGACCAACCCATAGACAAGGAGTGCCACAATCTCTTCAAAAGCTTGTAGGTCCAATGAATCCCAACACTCTTGTGCCTTCTCAAACAAGAATTTTTCTAAGAAGCCTTTAACGCCACTTCTAGTTTCCCAGTGCCCCTTGATGTCAGAAGGCTGTAGATGTAATGCTCGAGCAACATCTTCAGGCTTTGGTTCCTTTTCCGTACCGTTGAAAGGTAGTTGATTAAGGATAGGAATTCTCAGGAGTTGAGAAAATTCTTCCAAAGTGAGTACCAACTGATAGTCAGGGAAAGTGAAACAGTGGTGAAGAGGGTCAAAGAACTGGAATAGCACTTTCATCATGTCTTCTTCAATGTTGGTGTTGACTAAGTTGAGCAGTCTACCATGTCTTTCACTAAAGGATGAGCTTTCCGGAATTCTTGATGTGAGCTCCTTGAGTTGGGGAGAGATTCTCACAAGGTTAACTTGGATGGTTTTTCTGCGAGGAATCTCCATGACCTACAAAACAAGAACAAAGATGAAGATCTAAACCCTTGAAGTGGTTAGTAAATGCATATGATGATTTATGATGTTTATGATGTATGCATAAACATATGTACAAGCAAATCACACAAAACCCTAGTTTCAGGCTTGCATGGGGTTTCATAGGTAAGTACCCTCTTGAGTGTAGTTGGCTTAAAAACCTGTCCTATAAATAGTAACCGGGTTCTAAGGAGCTCAATATCATTGGATTGTTTTCATTGTTCATTGTTTTGGTTTAGCCACTTAACTAGCGACCAAAATATTCCAAGAAAACAACCCTCAATGAGTGTAGTATCGAGTATCTACCAACTTCGGACTGCACCAAAGCCGGTCATCTCACTACCCCTAATAAAAGTCCAAGATGGTCAAGTAAGGTTCTAGGTCATTAGTGCTTAGTGACATCACTCAGCGGCCCCGTACTCTCCTTGATTGAACTCAAGGGTTATCGGTACTCACAAATATGTCGCACTAATATAGCTATTGCTTCGACCGTGTCGGTATACCCCGCACAGTTTCCACAACATATTGCTATCTATGAATGTTCCCCAAAATCCGGGTGTAGGATTGCAAACCCAAACAAGAGAGCCAAAATGTAAAGCAATCAAGACAAACAATTAATCATGCAAGAGGGTGATCTAAGCCCTAAGGTTACTCCACTTTAAAAGTTTCCCCAGCAGAGTCGCCAGTTCTGTGATACGGTGGGAGAACTGACTATGGTTTTGCGTTTGTTTTCGCAAATGTTTCGATTGAGCAAGAGTCGCCACCGACTTTTTATTTTATCCTAAGGAAAGGTTTAAAAAGCACAGCAAAAACCTTTGAGATGTTTTCTTGGGTTCGTGGAGTAGATTATAGAAAGGGAAGGTGTTAGAACCCTTTCTATCCATGGTTATCCATGGGCTCTTAATTACTTGCTTAGATCAACTTGCCTTAATTTTCAATTGTTTAAAATGGTGCTTGTGTGTGTGGGTTTGAAAATGTTTTTGAAAAGAGGCCAATGTGGTGGCAACCTTTGTAATGATCCATGTTGGGATGTATACAAAGGTGTATGTCTTTTGAAAAGGTTTTCATTTGTTTTTGAAAGTTTGTTTTGAAAGTGTTGTGAGGTGTGATTTGGAAAATAGGCAAGTGTTTTGTTTTGCAAGTTTGATTCAAGTAACTAAGAGGTTGTCTACTCCTAAATTTCTCAAAGATTTCTTCTATGTTTTAACCCTTTTAACAATTTTGTTCCACCATTTCATTTGGTGGACAATCTTGTGTTAGGAGGTGAAAGGGACGGGCGCGGGTCATCGTTTTAGACCATAATTGCAATGGTGTCAAGTATCTTTGGGAAATTTTTCCTTTAAGGGACTTGATCATTTTTAGGCAACTTTCGAAAGCGTCATTGAGGGACTATGATCATTTGATTGTGTTTGTTTTGCCCAAAGAGACCTAACATGCAATATGACCCATTTATTGAAGGCAACAAGTGGAATACCCTAGGGGTGCAAGTGTGATTAGTGTTGTCCATTTTCACGCTTGTTTATTCTTGAAATTAGGTCAAACTATTTTTGTTGTTTTTGATTCGCATACAAACCCTAATTCTAACATGGCATAATTAGAAAGCATTAAAGTGCGAAAAATAAAGTTTCTAAGTTATTACAACACAATATGGGAAGGGGGGTACAAATGTTCAAATGGGGGGTATTTTGACAAGGAATTTAAACCTAGACTATTACATCAATATTGAATTATTTACAAGGTATTTAATTGCACAAATTAAATAGAAATAAAATAAATATGCAAGATGCAAAAATGTTTTCATGTGTATGAAAAAAAAGTGTTTTTATGTATAAAGGAAACAAAAATAAAAGTATTAACTTTTTTTGGGGTTTTTATGTATTTTAGGGCAAAACCCTAATTTATTAAATAAAAGTATTAATTATTTAATATATACAATATTCATTTATTATATACAAAAATAAAATAAAAATGAAGTATATTGGTCAAAAGGTATTTTTTAATGTTAAATATCAATAAAAAGCATAATGTATATATTTTGTATTTTTAACCTAAATATACTAATATATATGTAAATATTTATATTATATGATAAATATATTAAATATATACAAAATAATAATATTTAATATTTATGAAAATAAAAGTATATTTTATATAAAATATTTTCAGAAGATAAAATAAAATAAAAATGGAAAATAAAATGTGTTTGCGTTATTTTAGTATTTTTCAAATAAAAGTATGTTTATATATTTATTTATGTACAAATATTAATCTAAACAAATAAATACCTAATAAATATGAAAATGGTGTAAAAAATATTTTTTATATTTTTAATATTATAAGAAAAAATAAATAAGTCAGACCAAAAAAGAAAAAGTCAAAAAGTCATAAAAATAAACAAAATGGGCCTAGGGGGTGTAAAAGTAAAAACATGGTGTGAAAAGAAATAGCAAAACAGGCCCAGCCTACGTGGAGCTTCTTCAACCTCCAGCCAGAAACTTTGTCAAAAACGCGCGCCTGTACACTGATTCAAACATCTGGATTCCTTGACTTTTAGCACAAACTTACAACATAAGAAATGTTAAGCATCAAGCCACGATTCTGGAAATGTAAAGAACTCATCCTAACTCTCAGAAATGAGAGAGAATTTCTCCATTCCCAAATCTTAACCTAACTTTTTATCAATGTTCAGACCTTAAATTCTCATAGCATATGCAAAATAAATGGAAAGTAAAGATATGTACAGTTTCAGGGGCATGAGTAGAACACTTTTCATTCACAAACCTAGAGCTAACAATGCCTACATTGAGAGTTAGAAGTTCATGAATATACCTGTTCAGTTGGAATCGTGTCTGGCAATGGGGGAGCTTTCAGGGCAAGATGATGGTTTGTACAGCTTGCTTGAAGTGTGAGGATGTTATTCCAATACTTGGTATGCTTTGAAACCTTCTGTATCAAGCTGCAAAAGTCAACCTGCAAGAGGAAGAAATGAAAATGGCCAAACTGATTAGAGGAGTTACAGTCCACTTCTAATGCTTTGGATAGTTTAGATTGATGGTAAGGAAAGTGTTTGAACTGGTTTTGGCCAAGATGCACGATGGAAATGAGTTGTGGGATTCAAGTTGCAGGGATGCCCTGTTTTGGGCAGTTCAATGGTGATTCTGTGAATGGGGAGGCAATGGAGATGTTAGGGTCGTGTTCTAGCTCAGAATGGATGTTTATAATGTGCTTGATAACTTTTGCTTAAGGCTTGGTTTACAGGAATGATAGATGGTATGTGTTATGGCAAGTTTCTTACACTTTAAGCAAGAGATGGCAAGTTGGTGTTCTAGACAGGTAGAGGCCCCCAATCTATGCTGCACAACTTAGTCTTGATCAGTGCAATTAGTCCATAAACTTGTGCCAAAGAGATCTTAACTGTACTTGCTTGGATTTGCTTTAGACATAAAGTGCAACTTTTCCAAAATGGATATAATGCTTTATCTAAAAATGGATTAAACTTGTATACAATGTCCAAACTCATAGAACAACAACTTGGCACAAAGGATTGGCATTAAATTAAGGAGTGTAATTGAGATAAAAGACCTGTAATCAAGGAAAGCATGCTGAATTCAAAATGGCACAAATGTATGAACATGTAACTTGGCCAAATCAAAAGTGAGTTTTTCCCAACTTGCCAAATTCGATTCTCCCTAACCATGAGGTTGTTTGATGAGTTCTTGGACATTTTGGAAAGCTTGGAATGTGTACTACAATCCATCTTTGAAATGAAAATTGAAATTCCAAGTGGAAGTATGTGAAAAATGGTCTTGAAGTTAGGTAAAAACCTTGCCTAAAATAGGTCAAATTTTCTCTAAGTTAAGAATGGTTTGGTACCCTTGTTCCAAAAATTGTAACTTGAGCTACAAGCTTCTTTTAGGAAAACTTTGTGAATAAAAGTTGTATATTTTGCAATAGGCTACAACGTTCATGTTTTGACTTTTACTTGAATCCAAATGAATCTTGGTGAGAAAGTGGGGCAAAGTTAGGAAAAAATTAGGGTTTTTCATAACTTAGAAAAATTCTAAGTTATGAAAAATCTTCATTTCAAACCTTAATTTGCAATTCTTGATTTCTTGATGAACAAGTTTCATGATTTGGTATGTTTTGATGAAAAATGAATCTTGACATTTGATTTTGACCAAAAAGTCAAAGTTTGACTTTTCAGTATACAGTCAAAATTGATTAATTGACTGGGAAATTCAACTGTCAATCTTGTGCATTTGGGATATTTTGAACTTGTTGAGCATGTCAAGACAATTCCATGGGATCCTTGAGTCCATATGTGAGCTTGATTTTCCATTGGCTAGGTCAAACAGTCAAAAATTGCCTTTGTGCAGTCAAAACCCTAAAAATGACCATTTTGCCCTTTTGGTGATCTGATCAAATTTCTTGTGGAATTGTGATCCAAACTTGATCAAATGGTCCATGTGAGTTCATAATGTTGATGTGGGTCAATTTTCATGAGATTTGACTGTCAATTGGCCACAGTTGACTTTTTCCCCAATACAGCTGATTTCTAGGTCAACTGTCCAATTGACTGGGCAAAATTTGGAATCAAGGCTTGAAACTTGGTATGGATAAACTTGGGAGTCCAACATGAAGCATGAAAGTCATCTTAGTCATTTTAGTTCAAAATATCTTTGTGCAAACACAAACCCTAATTTGGGTCAACAGTGCAAGGAGAAGTCTTGAGCAGAGGAAACCCTAACTAGATCTTGAGCTCCAAGGGTCTTGTGATGAGAAAATATTGAGGAAATGGGAGGGAAAATTTTGAGGTACAACAACAAGTAATATAGTTTTATGTGGTATATCCTTAAATCTTATGTCAAAGTTGTTCAACTCCTCCCAAAAATTAAATAGACTAACACCTATATCTAGACTCATCACAAGTGTCTCTACCTCTTTTGTCACTAGTATTGGAACTTGTTAATATATCCTTACTCACAAGTTTTCATTTATTGAGTTGTCAGTTTTAGTGACATTAACTACCTGCTCATATTCTTGAACCTTTCAGTCTCATCTTCCTTCCATCTACTTAAAGCCTCTTCATAAAATCTATAGGTTATTCACTCTTCATCAGGTGTCTAGAAAACTCGCTTCTTAAAACTCTCTCTCCAATCTTGCCCTCACTTAGTAGGATGATTGTTCCAATATCTTTTATCCTCGTTTCATATCTTTTATTCAGTCAATTATGCTTCCTTCTCATCTATTTAATGTCCAAAATAAATCCATTATTTATACTGCACTCTCAATCTCTCTCTTTCAAAACATGTTTCAGTGGTTGTAAGAACCTTTCAGGGTTTCGAGGAACTTCTAGAAGCTATCTATAAACTTCATCCTAGACCTAGCAGAGATGATCTATGTCTCGCTGAAAGCTTTAGCCTTCAAGGATGGTCTCGCTACATTTCTATGTTGCATCGACCCATCTACCCTCATCTGATCCATAATTTTGGTTGTATGCTTATGTTAATGATGTTTTCATATCTTCAACTATTTTTTGGCAAACCCATCACTATCACTCCAACATCAATTGTTGTTGCAATAGGGTGTACTCAAGCAAGTAACACTGTTGAAGCAATCCCAAAAACCCTCGCCTTCCAAGAAAATATTAGATCCATTCATGATCCCTTTGAGATGTATGAACCAAAAAATCCTGGAAATCTCCTTCCCACATCCAGAGTTTGGTTTCAACTTCTCGTGACCAATCTTCGTCCTAGATGAATTAATATGCACATTTTATCTCATGAAGATGGAGTTCTGATTTATTGTCTCATGCATCACGTTAGGTAAAATCTGCCCCAAATCATCTTCATATCTCTCAAGAACTCAATTGTCTCCTCCAGAAATCGTCACCAATCCTTCGTTCCATTTGGAAGAGTCCTCTCTGCTCTCTTCTTTATGGTCAGAATGATTGAAGAAGTTCGTCATAATGGACCCGACGATGCTCTTGAGGAAGAAAGATGTGAAGCTCTTGAAGTCTAGTATGGGTATAGTTTGTGTCTATCAGAAGTAGGATTTCTCTATTGTATGTTTATTTGTTTATTTGAATATTGTCTGTACTTTTTCTACAAATGAATGAAAAATTATGTTCGTATCAATTAATCTTAAAAATTTGTCATCAAGAAAATCAAGCCAAAATAATTAAACATAGTTGAAAGAATCTAAACTTTAATAAGAAACATCTAGGAATTAAAATCCTTCTGATATTAAGTAGAAATAAACAATCTGCAAATGATGTATTTCATCCATTGTCACTTTTGAATCTTCTTACTTGATGTGACATCCTGAAAGACATAGTTTTCTTGGAAATAGATAAAAACTTTCTTGCTTATCTCAGTATCGTACTTTTATGAAGCAAGCCTTAAATTGTTATGTCCTAACTTGTCTATATGTTCCTAGAAAATCTATTGCGTGATTCACCTCTCAACTTATGTCATTTGACCAGTCAATCATGTCTCTAGTTACCTTCCATGGAGATGAGAGTCTTCTTGAAGTCATAACTGAAGAACAATTCAAGCTCTCTCATCTTGGTGACAGTCAAATTGCTTGTAGTATCTCCTCAGTCATTTACTTTTAAAAATGGACAAATTACTTCTCCATGTTAGATAAACTTGTCTACACAAAACTTTTCAAGGACATCTGGAAACATGCCTATGTTGTTTGTGAAGGTTATTCCATTTCTTCCCGTGTCTTCGATGTTCCCATAATCATCACTCCTTTTTCAATTGATCTTGCAACTGGTTGCGAGAATGTTGGATTTACTGTTGAACATGTTAAGAGTCGATATCATCTTGATGAAAAGCTTGCTACTCTCCATAACTCAACATTCAGTTATAAGCCTAATAATCTTGAATCTCTTCTTCCCATTTTAAAAAGTTGGTTCAAGTTTATTTTAACAAATTTTCATCCTAGAAGTGTTCACTCAAATATGATGTCTTATGAAGATCGAATTTTTCTATTTTTACTGGTCAATGATATCCGGATAAGTTTATCACTGTCTATTTTCAATTTTCTACAAAGATCCATCTCTCTTCAAAAATGAAGTTAAGTCCTTCATACTTTTTGAAAGAGTTATTTCTGAGATCTTCTTTAAAGAAGGAATTGTTGAATGCATCCGGAGAACTAGTTGTCATACCCCAAATTTGTTCGCTTTATTTTCCACAATCAAATGATTTTCAAAATTGAGTTTTATAATTTTCTTTGATTTATTTACACTAACATTTTGTGTTTTATAAATATTCATTTTCAATTTATTTTGTCTATTTAAAAAATATATAATAGTTTATTTTATTTCTTAAATAGCAAATACTTGTTTTCCTTCATATAATTCCAATTGACTTTTAATTTCGAATAAGTAATATAGCACATTTGGTAAGAAAATAAAGTTTGCAAGTATATGGTCATGGGTTTGAATATCACAGGTTCCGGTTTGGATACTTTTTCTGTTATTTGTAACTAACTTATTTTCATTTTTAATTATTTTCAAAACCACAAAAATAGTGTTTTTTATTATTTAAATACTATTTTTTGTTTTCTTTAATTTAGTATATTTTAAAATATAATTTTTTATTTATTAAAATCATTATTTTATATAAAAAATAGTCAAAAAAATATAAAAATAAATAAAATTCTATTCAGTTTAAATCTTTTTCAAATCACATCTTGCACATGGACACAAATAGGTCCAGATTCTTAATCTTGCTGTATTGGACTTTTTATTTTGGATAATTTCTTTTTGTGGTGTTTTAACCTAATTCTTCAGTCTATAAATAGACTTCTATTTTGACAGTTCAAGACATCAACAAATTCTCTATATCTCTCTTTCACAAATATTCTTTCTACACAATTTCTTTTGATGGTTTATTTTAGGGTTTTCTCTTGAACAGACACTTAAGCCAGTTTTTGTCTTGAACAGAAAATCACACACAATCCATAATAATTCACAATTCACACACTTTGATTCTCAAACTTGTTTTTCTCACACTTTTTTCAAAACCTTTTTCAAAGCTATCTTCTACTCAAAACTATTTTGGCCAATAGTTAAATATGAGGTCACCCTCCTTCCCTTTTATTTTCAATATTTCAAATTCAATTTATTTGTTTTTTTGTAAAACCATACGATAATTCCTGATGGTTGTTTTTATTTAAAAATTACATTATCAACAACATCCACAATTTTGCAATTTCTTACACACACTTCATACACTTCACTTTTTTGCAATTTCTTTACAAATTTTTCTTTAAAACTTTTGGTGTTATTTGTGGTTTTATTATTGGACAATGATTAACATATGAGGTCATCCTTTTTATTTTTAATTCCTTTTAATTTATTTGTTTTTCCAACCAAATTATGAATATTCTTATGGTTGTTATTATAAAAAAATTATATCCTTATACTAATGATTTTTTGTTTATTTAGAGGGGAATTTTATAACCCTTATTCCGTCAACTTTTATACAGACGATTTCTCCATAATTCTCTCTCTTTCTGTTTCTTAATTTTTATTTTTTTTATTTCCTTTTAAATTTATTTTGGTATTATAATAATAATAATTAGATGCCATATGTTGATATACAATTGAACCTGCTTTGAATTTAGAAAAAAGAAACATTATTGTTCATAAGATCATACCCATGGAGAGAGATACAAGATTATCTGAATGTGAGTTTTATTTTTGGTTTTCAGTTTTGTTTTTATAATTATAAATATTTGAAAAGTCAAAAGCAAATCTTACGCCCTGATGTTTCTTTTGTATATTATTTTTTTTTCCTTTTCATATTTGTTGTTGTTGTTGCTTTAGTTGAGATTATTCTTTCTCTTGGTTATTTTAATTATAATTACTAATATTAAATTATTATTTAGAAATTATGATTTATTTGATCATTTATTTATTAATTTGTTTAATTAAAGTTTGTAGATTATTTGATTAGATTAGTTTAGATCTTTTAGTCTAACTTTTTATCATTAACAAAAATAACAAAAATATGTTATAAATATAATAGTAATCATATTCAATTAAGACAATTTTTTAGATTGTATATATTACTAGGTTTTCCCGATTAATCTCTCAACACATGTACATTAATCTAACTTTTTTAAATAAAATTAATTTGAATATTTCTATAAATAATAGGATTGGTGGATTTTACATCCACCATATCCTTGAATAATTGATTGATTGACTTAACGTTTACTAATTAATTATTCAAATCAAAACATTTAAAAATTCACTAAATAAATCAAATCAATTTTTTTCCTAGCGCGATCTAATTCCAAGGAAGATCAACTTTTCTTCAATCCATCAAAATTTAACTTGAAACATCTAACCAACCTTGAATCATTTTTCCACTAACATAATAAAAACCTTAATATATTTTCAAAAAAGGATTAAATAGAATTGCTATCAACTTTAACTATGAACTACGTCTATAAGCACTCTTTTCAATTTCAGACAAGGTTCAAGGATAATTTGAAAGCAATTTTATATCATCATATAAAAAACACCAACCAAACACTATGAACTACGAATTTAGACTATGATTCTTTGCTAGGAGATACGTAGGCACGCGGTTAAAACCAAGGCGAGTTCATAACTAAAAAAATATTTTTGTTTCTTAAATATATGAAAATAACAAACATAACTGAGTAGAAATCCCCAATCTACCCATAGACTTAGAAGTGTGGCCCCTTGAGAACAAGGGAGGTGAAGGGTGCCTAACACATTCCCTTTGTCTAACCAACTCGTGAACTTAGAATCTCTAACAATTAGGGTTACACATTATTTCCCCTGTCCTTAGGATTAAAATTAATGGTGGCGACTCATATTTTTTGGCGGTTACGGCACTGGCGACTCTGCTGGGGACACAACCTTTGGGTTAGAGTTTTCCCTTTCTTTTATATCTAGGGTTTTCTTGGGGTTCTTTCTATTTTTGGCATGTTTTCTCTCCATATCTATTTATTGGTTTATTTATCTTCTTATTTATTTTATTTCATTATCATATTATTTATGTTGTTGTTGGGATTTAATTTCAAGAATAAAATATCAAACCTTAGAAGAAAGATTGTCCAATGGCCAAGGGGATTTAACATCCCCATGAGTTTTTGCGACGACTTCGCCTAGAGTAGATTGAGTTTCGAGAAATATCTTTTAGAGGGCTAGACTCTCTTGGAGATAGGACTTTGGAACTTGACCAATGACTCTTTGTATATCACAAATCCCCAAGTCCGTATAAGGTGTTGTTATGTTTATCTTTATCCTACGCCTGCATTGCATTGTCCTCATATATATATATATATATATATATATATATATATATATATATATATATCCATAAACTCATGTAGGGGTCCTTATATCCTAACCTCATATCACATTGCATATCCATGAAAAAAATTTAAACAAAAAAATACTTTTGCATACGCATATATATTCATTTGCATACATGTTCATACATTTGCATATCATAAACATCGTATCCATTTCCGCTTTCGCCCTTATCAAGTTTCCCTCTATGCTAGCTGATTTCCCAAGACTCACAAAAGAACTCAAAGAAAGTCTCAAGAAGGAACTCATGAAATATTGAGGAGAGGAGGCAACCCTTCAAATCATAGACCTACACAATGCCTCAGATACCACAACCATGGGTGATTTCCACACATCAAAAGAAACAATATTAATAACAATTTCCCTATCAGCAGAGTTGGTATGCCCATCAGAAGAAAGGATAAAGGTCACCCCTACTCTAACTAGTGCAAGATCATCAAGAAGTTATCTTAGAGTCAGTGGATCAACGAAGGAGCCCATCCCTAGATCATTATGCTTTTATCATTCCTAATTTTAATTTCTTAGTTGCTAAGTTTCATTTGTTGTAAACTTGTACCTTTTGATTAGTAATTCAAATAAAATGAATATGCATGTTTTCAAAATTAATCCATTCGTTTCACTCATTCATCACTTACCATAAATAATCAATGACTTTCCATTTTCACTTTTCACATTTCCATTTTTATCTTTTCAACTTTAACAAACTTTGAGGGAGAATGATGTAAATTAAATAACTGAATTATGCTGATGTATGCTTTCTATAGTAAGACTTGACTGACGATGTAAGGTATTGTTTCACTTCTTAAACACTGGAGATATAAGGAGATAATCTGTAGTCAACCCCCTCGAGCCAGAAGTTAGAGTTCTTTCTATTTTGTAAAAAACATGTAATCTTAGCTAGGGGCAGGGTAGTCTTTCAATTAGTTCAATGATGCATTCTAAATCTAAAGAGAATCAAGTCCATCTAAGGAAGAGGTTCACACACAACATCTTCCCTGGACACAACTTACAAGACCAAGGAAGCAATAAAGATAAAGTTCACAACATATTCTTCATCATATACATCATCAAAGATCGAGGAGACAAAAGTCAAACATGGCAGTTACACTGTTCTGAATCAAAAGCGAATTTTATAAGAACTACTCAAAAAAGAGTCCCGCTAAGTAAAAAAAGGAGTTCAAATAAATTTAAAAAAATTAACTTAGGCAAAAGTTAGGGCATCCCGATGGACCAGAAAATTCATAAGAATCGGTCCATGCAAAAATAAGGGATTGAAAGCAAAGAAATTGGAGAATAAGCTTGTGGCTGCCACCTCAAGAATCATCAATGCTTCACAATGATGCTTGAACCTTATCAATGCTTATCATCATCATCGTAACTACGGAAATTCTCTTGTAGACTGAACGCATCCATTGAGTTAATTTAATTTTAGGAATAGAGAATATCAAGGAGAATGGGGTGGGATAAATAAATTTTGAGCCTTATATATTTTGTTTCTTAAACCGTGAACCAGGCCACGTTACAACTTTCAAAAGTTCTAATTGAAGCTAAATTCACTATGAAAGCATACTCAGAGATATTTGTGTTAAACTGACTCCTAATGTTTGTTAAATTGCTAACCATATTACCTTTCACATCTCCATATCTAATCATCTATTACTTCTAAAAAAAATTCAATTTCAATAACTTGCATGTGCATCACATTGGAGTTACTTTTCAAAAGGAACGATTTTTCTTACAAATCGATACTTAGCATCAAGGAAATATCGAGAATGGTCTGATCAAATGCGAACCATTTCAAGAAGCTCCTAACTAGGGGGAAAACATCTAAGAGAACCCCCTTAATCAGGGGAAAATTATAATGATCATATGGGAATATCACATGAAGATCCTACCAACTAGGGGGAATCATTCTAAGGTTCGGTCAACTTGGGACACATCTCAAAGCACCAATTAATCAGGGGCATACCTTTCGAGACTCAGATACTTGGAGAAATACATATCAAATTCATATTACATTATGGTGAGATTCAAGTTCTTTCTTTGGACATTCCTTCTGAATCTAAGGATTGGAGCATACCTTTAAAAATTCAAATGTTGGGACAGGCTGCTGTAAGACTCAAAGACCAGTTTAAAACGGTTCATCAAAGGCGAATCATTCTAAGAGTCAATTAATTAAATGGGCATAATGTTTCAAATTTCAAGGTAGTGGGACCGGCCATCTCAAGTGCACAGTATGACCAGGTGAATCTCTTTAAAGACCCAACCAATTGGGGCAAGACAGACCATGAAGGGACAATCTTTCTTTATACTTTCACGATCCCCAGTGAAGCTCTCTCCTACATCAGTAATGTTCGAGTTTGAAACAAGTATTAGGAAATCATGCTAGCATAACACCCTACCATCGTGTGACAAGCATCCTTGTTACATAAGAAACTTCTATACGACTTAACCATCCATGACCCACCATAGGGGCACCAGTCAAAAGCATCTAAGTCATCATAAGTCATCTTCATAGATTAATAATGTTGCTTTGCTCTAGTATCAAGCCATGCATATCACCTCATTCATATTTCCATATCATGATCTAACATTCATCAAAGTCCAACCTTACTTGGCTCTAAACACCTACATATAAAAATCCCAAGCATTTATTGGCATTTCAAAGTCCAGTGTTCATTGATGCATATCCAATCACCTTTTACATGCATTGATCCATAATTACATTTCATGCATCAATCAAAATACATGTTAAAATAACCATAAATCATAACGTGTGGAAATCGCCTGATTGATGTTTCCCGGTAACCTTACTGATGCTAGTAACCTTACTGATTGTTCATTTTTTATGATCACCTGATCGATGTTTCTCGATAACCTTACCGACGCCATTAACCTTACTGATTGTTCTTTTTTTATCACTTGATCGATGTTTCCCAGTAACCTTACCAATGTCAATAACCTTACTGATTATTCATTTTTTCCAATAACCTTATTGATGTTTCTCAATAAACTTACCGATGTCAGTAACCTTACTGCCTTGATTGCTTTTCGGTAACCTTACCGACGTTAATAACATTGCATAATTTTCAACCATTCAAGACGTGAGCAGCCTCACGTAAATTCATCTATAAATTTATTTGTAAGCAACATTATGCATCTCATTCATAGCATTATCATAATCACATCTAGCATATTGAAAATCACTTTGGTTAGAAAAACGTCAAAAAGAAATCCACACATACACCTACGCCTATGAATACAATTATCAATAACACATTGGCATTGTTCATCGTAATATATCAAAATACAAATCAACTTGGAGATACCACAACAAAAAAATAGACAACGATGGGAAGTCAGTGACTCAAAGAACCCAATGGTCTAAAAGGAGAGAATTATCAAAAACACTCATAAACGCTTGGTGCATATACATGCAAAATACATACATAACTTTGGGCATCATAAGCATATCAATAATTTCCATTAGGCATCATGCATATGCATATCAATTATACATTGCATTTAAAACTTCATAAGCCAAGACCACTACGAAATATCTTGAGGCTTATCATCAGCTAAGTTACTTGCGCGAATCAAAAGTTCAAATCTTAGCATTTTTTCACACTATTACCTATGCCTTGGTTGAGAACATACACAACATTTAGAGGTATTGCGAATCAAATTTACACTAGGCGGTATATCTTCAAATCATACCTAGGACCTAATTATTCAAGTTCAACATTTCAAATTTCAATTTCAAACATCGAACTCGCATCATTTATCCCCTAGGTTGTGATAAATATGCAAGTATGGATTACAAATCGCTATGTTAGTCTTGAAGCTTTAGCTAGTTTGTTACCATACCTAACTCTATTAGATTAGTTTCCTAGCATAAATAGAGTTGATACGCGCGTTTTCTACCCCCTAGGTTGTGGTAAATGTGCATAATATGCGATATAACTTGTTGTATTAGTCTCGAAGCAGCAATAAGCTATCTATTTTCAAAACCCGCATCGTTTATCCCCTAGATTGTGATAAATGTTGTAAATCTACGATATATCTTACTATGTTAGTCCCAAAACTTTAGTAAGTTATTCTTTCAAAATTTGTGTTATCTACCTCCTAAGTTATGGTAGATGTGCGAAAATCTGCAATATAATTCATTGCGTCAGTATCGAAGCGACAATGAATTATCAAACTTATTTTATTTACCTCCTAGATCGTGGTAAATATGCAATAACTGCGATATAACTTTTGCATTAGTCACGAAGAAACAATAACTTATCTATTTTCAAGCTCGTGTTATTTACCCCCTAGGTTGTGGTAAATACACGAAGAAACATGTTTTTTATTATTTAAATATTATTTTCGTTATCTTTTATTTAGTATATTTTAAAATATAATATTTTTTTTATTAAAATCATTACTTTATGTAAAGAATAGTAAAAAAAAACTAAAAACAAATAAAATCTTATTCAACTTAAATCATTTTCAAATCACATACATCTTGCACATGGACACAAATAAGTCTGAATTCTTAATCTTGCTGACCAATACAGAATTAGAAAACCTTGGGTTTTTTATTTTGAATAATTTCTTTTTGTGGAGTTTTAACCTAATTTTTCAGTTTATAAATAGACTTCTATTTTGACAGTTCAAGACATCAACAATTCTCTATATCTCTCTTTCACAAACATTCTTTCTACGCAATTTCATTTGTTGGTTTATTTTAATATTTTATCTTGAACAGACACTTAACCCTGTTTTTGTCTTGAACAGACAATCACACACAATCCACAATCATTCACGATTCACGCACTTTAATTCTCAAACTTATTTTTCTCATACTTTTTCAAAACCTTTTTCAAAGTGATCTTCTACTCAAAACTATTTTGACCAATAATTAAATATGAGGTCACTATCCTTCCCTTTTATTTTCAATATTTCAAATTCAATTTGTTTCTTTTTTTGTAAAACCATATGATGATTCCTAATGGTTGTTTTTATTTAAAAATTATATTATCAATAACATCCAAAATTTTACAATTTCTTACACACACTTCATACCCTTCACTTTTTTTGTAATTTCTTTACAAATTTTCTTCAAAACTGTTGGTGTTATTTGTGATTTTATTCTTGGCCAATGATTAAAATATGAGGCCATCCTTTTTATATTTAATTCATTTTAGTTTATTTGTTTTTCCCACCAAATGATGAATATTTTTATGGTTGTTATTATAAAAAATTATATCCTTATACTAATAATTTTTTTATTTATAGGCGAATTTTCTAACCCTTATTCCACCGACTTTTGCACACACGGTTTCTCCATAATTCTCTCTCTTTCTATTTCTTAATTTTTATTTATTTATTTCCTTTTAGATTTATTTTGGTATAATAATAATAATAATAATAATAATAATAATAATAATAATAATAATAATAATAATATTAATAATAATAATAATAATAATAATAATAATAATAATAATAATAATAATTAGATGTCATATGTTGCTACACAATTGGACCTGTTTTGAATTTTGAAAAAAGAAACATTATTACTCATAAGATCATATTCGTAGAGAGAGATACAAGACTGTCTGGAGGTGAGTTTTATTTTTGGTTTTTAATTTTGTTCTTGTAATTATTAATATTTGAAAAGTCAAAAGCAAATCCTCTGCCCTGATGTTACATGTGTTATATTATTATTATTATTATTATTATTTTCTTTTTCATATTTTGTTGTTGTTGCTTTAATTGAAATTATTCTTTCTCTTGATTATTTTAATTATAATTACTAATATTAAATTATTATTTAGAAATTATGATTTATTTGATAATTTATTTATTTGTTTGTTTTAGTTAAAGTTTGTAGATTATTTGATTAGATTATTTTAGATCTTTTAGTCTAACTTTTTATCATTAACGAAAATAACAAAAATATTTTATAAATATTATAGTAATCATATTCAATTAGGACAACTTTTTAGATTGTATATATTGCTAGATTTTCCCGATTAATCTCTCAACACATGTACATAAATGTGACTTTTTTCAAATCATATTAATTTGAATATTTCTATAAATAATAGGATTGGTGGATTTTACATCCACCATATCCTCGAATAATTGATTGATTGACTTAACATTTACCAATTAATTATTCAAATAAAAACATTTTAAAATTCACCAAACAAATCAAATCGATTTTTTCGCCTAGCACGATCTAATTCCAAGGAAGATCAACTTTTCTTTAATCCATCAAAATTTAATCTAAAACGTCTAACCAACCCTAAATCATTTTTTCCATTAACATAATAAAAACCTCAAGATATTTTCAAAAAAGGATTAAATAGAATTGCTATCAACTTTAACAGCGAACTACATCTATAATCACTCTTTTCAAACCCATACAAGGTTCAAGGATAATTTTTAAAGCAATTCTATGCCATCCTATAAAAAACACCAACTAAACACTACGAACTATGAATTTGAACTATGATTATTCGCGAGGAGTTACGTAGGCAAGCAGTTAAAACCAAGGCGAGTTCATAACTAAAAAATTAAATTCTTTTCTTAAACATATGGAAATAACAAACATAACTGAGTAGAAATCCCCGATCTACCCTTAGACCTAGAAGGGTAGCCCCTTGAGAACAAGGGAGATGAAGGTTGCCTAACACCTCCCCTTCGTCTAATCAACTCGCGATCTTAGAATCTCTAATAATTAGGGTTACCCATTATTTCCCCGTCCTTAGGATTAAAGTTAATGGTGGAGACTCGTATTTTTTGTCGGTTACGACACTGGTCCTGCAAATGGTCTGGGGAAGAAAAAGTGTGAAGTCTTTGAGGGTTAAATGATGTATGTTTATTGTTTAAGTTTCCTTGTGTTTGTTTTTTCTTATTGTTCAATCAAGTATACACTTTCTTTTTAATCAATGAAATATGTTTCCTTTGTTGTCTATCTATAAAAATTATTTATTTTTTCTCTTTAACACCTTTTTGATTTCTGAAAAAGGGGGAGAAAGTAAAATGATTTTGATATTATTTATTCTCAGAATCTTAAACTCAAACATATAAAATGTTGTTACTACTAACTGTTTTTGGTTGATGTTCTATTCTAGGAACTTTGATTAAGTTCACTGAGTATTCTAAGACAGGTTGAAAATGAAGACACTGATGCTAAGGTTGAGAACCTTATGGATGAAATCAACTCTGATTTCATATATAAGAAGTTGTACACTTTGTGAATATATGAATATTCAAACAGATGTACCAAATACAATTCAGAAGTTATAAACTTTTTGAAAGTAAGGTAATCTTGCTTGATATCATATTATTCAGAAGTTGTGGACTATCTGAAAGTATGGAATTCTGACTTAAAGCTTCAGAAGTTGTGCTCTCTTGAAAGGAAGTCAAGTCAATATTCTGATGCATGATCTGATACATAGATGCCACTTAAAAGATATGCTCTGATGCGTGTGCTTCTGCAACGTATGTTCTATTCAGAAGTTGTGAACAGTCTGAATGTATGACATATTGAAATATATCAAACCAAATGCTGATGCTTGAGAAGTGTGAACTTCTCAAAAAGTATAGTGTTTTGATTTTGATATTAGAATCAATAAATAAAAGTGATGATACATGATGCGTGGCATTATTCAATCAGGCTTAAAATCAAGTTTTAATTATTTATCAAGTTCTGATAGTAACCAGGTTCTGAGATGAAGATCAGGTGTTCTAGTCAGACTCAGATGAATTGTTGTAGGGGAGTATTCCTTCTCTATTTCTATGTTCTGAAAGCTTAAAATTCATTTGGTGAGTCTTGGCCTCAGGGGGAGACTCTGAATGAGCATAAATGAAATTTTGGGATTAATAGATTTAGGGGGAGTTGTGTGCTTAACTCTGAATTTGTTAGTTATGGTGATTATCCTGTATAAATTGTTTAATCAAAATACATTGTTTTGTCATCATCAAAAAGTGGGAGATTGTAAGAACAATAAGTGTTTCTACACCTGACCTTAAAATTTTGATGATAACTTTACATGATATCATAGAAGACAATTTTATACTGTAATGGTTTCATTCTAGTGTGTAGTTGCTGCTATAATATTCTAACTCTGGCACAAGGCATGTGATGTCATTAGGTTCTGAATATAAATACTCTAAAAGAAAACATTTGGTTACGTGTTATAGTTGAAGTCAGATTCTGAGTATGTCTTATGCAACGTGTCTAAGAAACATTAGTACAAGAGGTTTTGATCATGACTTTATGGTTAAGCTTTGGAGGCCTTCTAAAGCTTTACTTATATGATGTAATTTCTGAAGATTATAAAGACAAGGTTCTGTTGAACAGGTTCTGATGATTTGAAGAAAGTCAAGTTCTTACGACCAAGTGCTGAAGACTCTGAAGATAAAGTTATGATAGGACAAGTTCTGAAGACTCTAAGACTTAGGTTCTAAGGCTCAAGAGTAAATCTTCTACAATAAGCTTCAACATTAAAATTATCTAAATCCTCTGAAGATAAGAAGAAGTTCAAAATGGTTAATGTGTGATGGTGTACAAAAAGTACATAAAGTGCCTGGGACCTCTACTCTTCTAGAGTGGCGCAAGGACAATCCTTTTGTACTCTCTTGTTTATCACTCTCATTGTGACCATTGGGAATAAACAAATGTTTACCATATTATGTTTCTACCCTTAATGAATCTATGTCTACAAATTAAGTAGAAATACATCTATTAAAGATAAGGTTAAAGTTAACATTGTAAAGTGACAGACAATGAATAGTATCACTATGTACTATCTAAACTCTTACACCTTATTATATCCGTTGGGAACTAACCGTTGATGCAGGATAGGACTTTTCAATCCTCACAATGTCTCTCTCTTAAATATATAAAAGAATATCAAAGACTTGGAGTAAAGCGCTGCTCTTGGCCATCAAGCTGAAAAGCTGTGGATGCGGAAGTTATCAAAGATGCAATGTTAAATATGTTGAAGACCACTACACATAAATGAGAGAAAATAAAGAAATATGAAGAATATTCTACAAGATTCTAATCAACTATTATCATATACATCTTGGTAGAAATTAAAAGAAGCCAGGAGTTGTTGCTCGGAACTTGCTCAATAAAAAGATGAAGAAGAAGAACTCTACAAGATGCTACACAACTTCTGATCAAATACATATTTGTTGAACATTGTAATATACATAAGAGTTGCTGCTCTATTGTGTCTTAGTTCTGATCTCTTCATGCAAATTGTTTTAACACAATAATTTTTGCTCGAAATTATGTTAAACAATATTTGCTTAATCATTTTTTTAATATGCTTAGAAGAAGCAATCATGTAAACGCAAACCATATTCAACTGTTGTTGATTCTTTGAGTGACCAAGTGAAGGTCTGATCTCAAGAAGACAGTGGTTGCGGTCATTATGGGAAATCCTAACAGGTAATCTTAAGAGATCAGATTCTGTTGGGTCAATGATTGTTATATTCGTTAAATCAGATCACTGTACAGATCATTGAAAGATTCCTTGAGTGACTTTGTGAAGGTCTGATCTCAAGAGGATAATGGATGCGATCATTATGGGAAATCCTAATATGAGATCTTAAGTGATCATATTCTGTATGGTCAATGATTGTTATATTTGTTAAATCGGATCACTGAAAAGATTATGGAAAGGTGCCTTGAGTGGTTGAGTGAAGGTATGATCTCAAGAAGATAGTGGTTGCAGTCATTATGGAAATCCTTATAAGAGACCAAGTTGATCATATTTTATTGGGTCAATGATAGTCATATCTCAAAGGGGACTGAGTGAAGGTCATACTCTTGTGAGATCACTGATAGATATCATTATGGATAAAGTCCTTTTAGGTGACCTGGTTGGTCAGATTCTTGATAGAGGTAAATGAAAGTTATATCTGTCGAGATTACTGAATGTGTCATTGTTTGTTAGTCACTGGAGATTTCTCGTCCAATTGTAATCAGTTTGGTTATATTAGATTAAGTCCTTGTCGAAGGTAAAATCATCCTTGAGGGGGTGGACAGGATTAACCTTATTAAGGTAAACCTGAATAAATCTTTTGTGTCCTTTACTCTTCACTGTCCTTATTACTTTCATCATTTGAGTAATCAGAATTTCTAAAGAGGAATGTTTTCTATAAATCCAATTCAAACCCCCAATTTCTTGTGTTTTCTCTACCTTCAATAGGGACTAGGGGGTTATATAAGTCCATCTTATGGTGAACTTCTACTAAGTTTATGTAGAAATCATGGGAAAGGTTAAATACAATATTCATTTTAGAACATGAGTAAATTTTTCTCGTTTATGATTGTTGCAGATGTAGTATCAATATAGATGCCATCCATGTATCAAAAAGTAATGAACTGGATTCCAGAAGCAAGTTGCTAAACAATTAAGTTCAAGGCGCCACTGACAAGGTGACTTGATCTAAATAGAGAAACAATCAATATTGTGGTGCTTATGTGACAAAGTGTACGCTCTTAATTGTATTTGTAGTTCATATAAAACATTTAGTTGCACATGCCACAAAAATAGGTGACACACATTATTTTCTACTTCTAGAAAAATTGCCTAAGAACTTCCCGTAATTCAAAAACATATGCATAGAGTAGATGTAAATTTGGATGGACGAAACATAATTGATGTCCTGCTTTAGATATTATTGTTGATGATGAGTATACAGGTGATAACTTTAAAATGTGTGCCATATTATTTTGCATAATCAATGACTTTCCTGCATACGGTAATTTATTTGGGTACACCATCAATGGATATAAAATGTGTTTTGTATGTGAAGAGTATACATGCTCCCACCAATTACAAAATGAAAAAAAGACGGTTTACCTTAGACATAAAAAATATTTAAGACCTAAACATCCATACCGTAGATTGGAAAAGGCTTTTAATTAAGAATATGAGTTTGATATTTCTCCAAAACCTTTAATTGAGAAGGAAGTTATAAAGTGGATCCAAACATGTAAGTTATAAACTTCATATAAAATTAAATATAACATTATAGAATTTTATTTATAATCTTTTTAAATAAAACATTTTTATTTCATAACTAACATATGCATTCTATATGTTGAATTCAAGTTCCATGTTTAACGATATGATATGGTATGTCTAAATAAGAATTACAATAAAAAGTAACAAAGAATCAAAATCATTAATATTATTTATAAAAAAAATCCATAAATATTTATCAACTTACTATTATTTAAAATATACTCACCCTTAGAGGTCGATCTGTTGGTGAAAGCTCGAGACTTAGAGAGTGTGTTCTTTTTAAAATTTCAGGCTCGAATTTCATTAAGTGCTAATAATCTTTGTATTAGAGTGATTCTTAAAGAGTTGTGTTCTGCCTTCAAATGATATTCCGATAGTGGATAGTAGGAGTGATACCATTGAATTAGTCGATCTCAATGCTGAATATCATTTTTTTAAATAAATAAAAATATTATTTTCATATTATGATACAGTTATACTATGAGATGAATAATTTTAAATCTAATACATTCTTGTACAAATAATAATACAATTGAAACATATTAATACTTTTAATATTTTAACCTCAATGAATTGACATGTTGGTGAAGACTTAATAGTGTACTCTTTTTAAAGTTTCAGGTTTAAATATTGATATGTGCTAACAATTATTATATTGAGTAAGTTTATATAGAGTTTTTCTCTATTTTAAAATAAGTCTCTAGCTAGTGGACAATGAGATAGTGGTGCTTATGAAAAAAAGACAGTTTACCTTAGACATAAAAAATATTTAAAACCTAATAATCCATATTGTAGATTGGAAAAGGCTTTTAATTAAGAGTATGAGTTTGGTATTTCTCCAAAACCTTTAACTGAGAAGGAAGTTATAAAATGGATCCAAACATATAAGTTATAAACTTCATATAAAATTAAATATACCATCATAGAATTTTATTTATATTCTTTTTAAATAAAACATTTTTATTTCATAATTAACATATGCGTTCTATATGTTGAATTCAAGTTCCATGTTTAACGATGATATGGTATGTCTAAATAAGAATCACAATAAAAAGTAACAAAGAATCAAAATCATTAATATTATTTAAAAAAATTTCCATAAATATTTATCAACTTACCATTATTTAAAATATACTCACCCTTAAAGGTTGATCTGTTGGTGAAAGCTCGAGACTTAGAGAGTGTGTTCTTTTTAAAATTTCAGGTTCGAATCTTATTAAGTGTTAATAATCTTTGTATTGGAGTGATTCTTAAAGAGTTGTGTTCTGCCTTCAAATGATTTTCCACTAGTGGACAGTGGGAGTGATACCATTGAATTAGTCGATCTCAATGCAGAATATCATTTTTTTAAATAAATAAAAATATTATTTTCATATTATGATACACTTATATGATGAGATGAATAATTTTAAATCTAATACATTCTTGTACAAATAATAATACAATTGAAACATATTAATACTTTTAACATTTTAACCTGAATGAATTGACATGTTGGTGAAGACTCAATAGTGTACTCTTTTTAAGGTCTCAGGTTTGAATATTGATATGTGCTAATAATTATTATATTGAATAAGTTTATATAGAATTTTTCTCTATTTTTAAATAGGTCTCTAGCTAATGGACAATGAGATTGATCCTGTTAAAATATTCGGTCTCAAGATGGAGTACATTTTCTTTTTAAAGATGAGAAAATAAAAATATTTTCATATTATCATACACTATAATATGAGATAAATGATTTTAAATTTAATAAAATTTTTCACAAATAAAAATACAATTGAAACATATCATTTATATTTTTAACATTACAAATTTAAATTTATGATATTTTTCACCAAATTATTTCATCTAAAAATAAATATATTTTTGATATTGAATAAACCAAAGAATCAAATAGATTAATAACTACTCACCAAGTTGGCACAAAGGTGTGCATAATCTAGGGGTTAAGGTAAAGTCGAATACAATAGCATAAGCACAAACACACAAAGAAACAAAAATTCCTCAACCCCAAACAAAGCAAGAGGTTATTATATCAAGCATTTAACATGTAATTAAAGCCTTTGAACTTCACCTTAATCACCACCAAACATGTAATTTAATTCGAGTTACAACAGAGTCTGCACCAAAAACCTTATTATTGAAAAAATAATCGTTGCGAGCTCTCTAAATTAGCCAAATTGTTGCCAGCCAAATAATTTGAAAGCAAAAGTGAAAAAGTGCATTATTATGGGAGGTACATTGCACTCTCAACCAACAAAAGACACCACACAACCTTATGTGATGAGTTACAAATAAAAAATAAATAAAATAAAGTTTCGGTAAAACCATAATCAAATATGCAATTTTGAACATCAACACTTAGAACACCCCTTTTAAAGAGGTTATCTTGAGTTGGTACCTGATTAGCCAAGAAACACCAAGCAAACACCATAAATTTTGACGCGCCGATTTATTTAAAACCAAAGTATTAAAAATTTTACTTCATATTGATACCATCCTCTATCCACGTCAAATTATAATAAGCTTCTTTAATACAAAAAGTCTATGAATGAATTATTCTTTACATCCACCTACATGACACATTAAGCTGTTGAAAAAAAAATTAATAAGATCATAATACCTGTTCTCGACTGTGCCCGCACTCGGTCCAAACGTCATATAAGACTCAATTTAACTATACTGCATGGGAAGCCCAACAAGACTAGGCCTGCCCTTGGCCCTCCGTCGGACATGATTCATCCTTGCTCGACTGTTGGAAAGGTCCACTACAAACCTTACGAAGCCATGATTGTGGGACAGATGTGACCTTCACGCTCACACCGAGGACCTATTCTCCACGTGCCATTTGAGGACGTCCTCACCGCGTGGCAGCCGATGACGCATACCCCGAGTGCCTGCCCCAACGTGTCCTCCTCGTAGGGCACACAGACAACGTCTCTCCAGATATTCCAGAGTCCTATTGACCCCAAAAAGACTGTGTTCATCACCTCCCTGGTATTTCGGAGAAGTTCACCCAAGATGGAGATCACGTACTGATCTCTACTACACATGTAGGTCATGGCAGTCTCTATTTTGGGTTTGCCCCGTCTGTCCAATATGGGGACCTTGGCCCATCGTTGGGGGCTATAAATACCCTCTTACACTAGAGGGTCAGGTATTCATTCATTCACTCTCTACTTGCACTTTACTCTGAAACTTACTTTGGCATCAGAGTATCTTGCAGCTACCCCTCATTCATTTCAACAACTGTACGAGTCAATTGTTGTGGGCCACTGAAGATCATTCTTGTCACGTACGATCAATGGCACCGTTGCTAAAGCGGTAAAGTGGCAAGCAAAAAGTAAAGTATTATTTTTACCAGGTGATATTTAGGTTATATCGTATCGTCTCCACATAGATTAGTGCTACTGAATTGTCGTTCGACAAATCTCTCGTTAATGAGTTTGGGGGATAAATGGTTTAAAGGAAAAGGTTATCAATAGAAATTAAATGTATAAATATAAAGAAAAGGAATAACTTACTAAGAGTGCATATAATTTACTCATCACAAACTTAAACCTATCGACCAATTATACTCAACTTACAATACTCATCAATGTCACAACGTATCACTCACAACCTAAGTAATTTCTAACCCAAATTGAGAGACCTACTGTATCATCTCGGAAGTGATCTCTCTACCACTTTAACAAAATAGAAGACAAATATGTCGCTCGTGTTGACGATCTCTCAGCACAACACAAACAATAAAGAGGCATTAAGCTCGGACACCCTAAGTGAATCCCAGCTCTCA
This sequence comes from Vicia faba, assembly GCA_948472305.1. Lineage (NCBI taxonomy): Eukaryota > Viridiplantae > Streptophyta > Magnoliopsida > Fabales > Fabaceae > Vicia > Vicia faba. The sequence goes on from CATIWC010001014.1 coordinate 76,029, forward strand.
ATCTATCTCTAGAATCCAAAAACTAGCAGATAATAATCTTAGATAAGAATTCGAGCAGTATATGTCTACAGTAACCCAAACCCCTAAGCACAACAAAAATCTAGGACAATAATCGACAAAGATTTGTAAAGCAAGTTTTATACAATGCCATGGGCGACAAATATACACGAGTTCAAAGTAAATACATATATAAACTCAACCAATAGAGAATACACAAATAAAAAGAGAAATAAACCACAAATCTACAGGTTTGTCAACGTCGGTCAAAGAGAAATCCACTCCTTATCATCCGTGAACAAGCTCCATAGTTGTTATCTAAGCTAATCCACTATAAAAATGAGGTTGATGAAATTGGGAGAATAAAAACCACCTCCAAAACCATAACCCAAAAAAACGAAATGTAAATGAAATATAAAGAAAATTTTTCCCGCACGTGTCGCCCGACGCTCAAAAAGCATCGTCTGACGATGGTTCCTAAATACAAGGCCCAAACTGCGCCATACACGCAATTGGTCTCAAATATATTCCATCGCTCGACAAAGGAAAAGCTTCGCCTGGCGACACCCTTATTTCTGCCCAACGATACAATAGCAAAGCAAGGCAGAACCTACTGGAAAATTGCTCCAAACTATCACTCCACCATCGCGAGACGATGCAGCAGCGATGCCCTATCGCCCGACCATCGTCTGGCGATGCACACCAGTCTAGCAACCTTTGTTGCTTTCTCTGCACAACTTTAAATGGCTCTCTCTTTTTCCTTATTCCTATATTGATCCAAAAATGCATCTTGGAGCTTTTATTCCTCTTGCTTCAGTCAATGATCAAATACCTACAAAATGAATATAAAATTATCAAACGATGCACTATGTACACAAAAACGCATTATACACAAACTAAACAAATTTTCGAACAAAGTTGGGTTTATTCAATGAATATTAACAAAAAGACTCGATAAGTGCAACAAAACTTATATACAAAAATAACTATAAAATGAACTTATCTGCCGTCTGTGGGAACCCTGGCTTCCCCGTCTTTATCTAATGTTAAGACCAAAGCAAACTTTTGAACTTTATGATCATCTTGGCCAGTCAGCACGACAACAACGACAACTTTAACGAAACCTCCTTCACCAACGATGGAATCCACAACAACAACGGAACAGCAAGTCACGACAAGGGTGACCCCCGGGACAGAAGAATCGCCTCTTCCTCGTCTAGGGAACATATCCTCGACACACACCAGCAGCTCGACCAACCCGGGGAATATTAGGAGATTCCAGTGCCTCCCAATGTTGATCCCATAATAGCGGCCCTCTTCGCAGCCATCAACCAGATAAACTTCTTGATTCCTAGTAGAATGAACGAATTGGGACGCTGGAGAAGGGCCACCGATAATGCTCCATGAGAAGACATAGAAGGCGTGACTCTCAGAGCCCGTCTCTGCGACGAAGAGAGACCCATTCGCGATCTCCCCTATAGAGGCACCAACCGGAAGAATCACGAAGTTCCTCTCCTCGGTGTACCAGGCACGATTCTCGGTTGGAGAAACCCCAATCGAAACCTGTCAAAAAGAGCGACCGCACACCACTACGTAAGGAGCGGCAATATCCTTCCCTAAGAGAAACAAGGGTAAAGATCAGCTGGAGAAGACGAGGAGTCGATCAAGAATGATCCAATACCATAGAGGCCATCATTTCGATTCTTCTCCATCTCACTCTCTAGACCGCATTGAAATTATGGCTGCAGATACTCAATGTCACGTTTAATGTTATGACACCGTATCTGACTTTCTATAAGACAGTAAATACAAAAACAGTAAAGAACACAGTCAATTGTTTACCCAGTTCAGTGTGCAACAACACCTACTCTGGGGGCTACCAAGCCAGGGAGGAAATCCACTATAAGAGATGTTAATTCAGGAATAAACCAACCAGTTTATCTCCTTCACTTAAGACCTACCCAATGCAATTTCAATCTAAGTACAACTTAAACCTGAGTTCCTACTCACTCCCCCTCAATCACAGCAGTGATACATAAAACAATTTGACTAATGAATTGATGAAGACACTCTTCAAAAACATACACTTGATTAAGCTTCACAGCTTTTTAATCAAGCAACACAACCACTCTTGCTTCACAGCTTTGAGTGATACACACACCTAACTTGACTCTGCTTCACAGCTTTAGTCAAGAAACATACAAACACTCTTGCTTCAAAGCTTTGAGTGCTACACAACCCTTACAATTAAAAACCTATTCCAAGTCACTTATCACAATGATAATTGCTTGAAGTACAATAATTGAACCTATACAGTTTACAAATGATCTTTTGACCAAAAAGGGATAGCTTGCAAAACAGCAGCTCTGTTGAATATATAGCAGGTGCATCTTCAGTTAGGGTTTCCACAAAAAGCTAGGGTTAATTCCATTTGACCTTAAGACTAGGTCACAGGACTTTACCAACCAGGTTAGGGTTGAGCTAGGTTAACCCAAAGAAAACGCAGGATTCTGTTCTGGAAAGACTGAGTCATTTTCCTGAAAAAACTCAGAATTAACCAAACTGCAAACCTGTTAGTTCAGAACAGGATGTCTTAACATCTGTTATGACATCTGAAAAACCTGTCTACTGATTTAGGAAAATGTGATCATTTTGCAAAATGCTCAGATACACACTTATAAACATCAGTACCTGAATGACAATATTTTTCTGCAAAGGTACCTAATGAATCAGTACAAACTAAACTAGAATGTTATGACATCAGTCATGACATTCACACATACACTTGGGTTTTACCAAAAATGCAAGCCAATAACTAAACAACTACAAACTCCCTCTTTGGCAGATTTTTGGCTAAAGACCCTAAGTAATCAGAGATAGATAGCAGCAGAAAGAAATGACTGCAGAAAAATAGAATTTCTAATTAAGTAAGTACCAAAATATTCTCCCCCTCTTTAGCCACAAATGGGCCAAAGAAACATGTTCAAAAAAAATTATACAGTCATCCAAAAAAAGAATAAGAGCAGCAGCTAAAAACTGAACACACTTCCAAACTCCACCAGGTATCACCACCACCAATCAGCAACACCACCAAACAGCAACCAACCTTTAAGCATTGTCATCAGACTCAGAGGATTCAGGCTTCTTCCTTTTCTTGTGAGCAATGTCAGCATTCTTCTCTTTGTCTGATGTCTCGACATCCTTAGAGACATCTGGATTTGTTTCAGCATTTGAACTTTCTTGATTCAAAGGAACAGAAATGCCAGGAACTGAGTGGTTCTCGTTCAGAATTCTTGAAACAATTTTAGCTATTGCTTGACTAACATAGGCTGACCCTTCCCTATTTGCAATTTCAGGGGGAACTGAAGAAGAAGGATGAGATGGATTACCAGAGGCAGAAGCTTGGGACTTTCCTGCATGTCTTGTTCTCAACTCTTTGACCTTGGTGGGGTTAGTTCCCACTTTTCTACGAGAAGAGATCTCCAGGACTTCAGAGTCCAGACAAGAAGAGATTGTCCTAGAATCTTGATCAGAGCAAGAGGTTGAAATAGTCGTATTGGATGATGATGGTGTTTGAGACATTTTGACAGTCTTAGAGGACCAACAGCAACTGAAGAGAAAATTCTGATTGAGAGACTGGGTTTTGATGAGGAGACGAGAGGGGAAGGAAGAAGAGGAGTGTCTATTCAACTTCTTAAAAGAATTGAAGGAAATGGGAAAATATAATTTTAACCCAATCAGAACAAGCATAACTCCTTTAACCCTTGTTTTAAGCAAAATTAATTGCTACAGTTCCTCATGTTGGCAAATACCCAACTTACCCCTCAAGTTTTCAAATTGATTTGCATCAAGAGCCTTGGTAAAAATGTCAGCCAGTTGTAGCTCAGTGGCAACATGTTCCAATTTGATTGTCTTCTCTTCTACAAGGTCTCTGATAAAGTGATGTCGTATGTAAATATGTTTGGTCCTACTATGCTGAATGGGATTCTTGGAAATGTTGATTGTACTCAGATTGTCACAGTACAATGTCATCACAAGTACCACCTCGTCCCGGACCATCGCAAGGAAAACTATAACCAAAATCCTTTTTATCCGGCATTAACTTGGAACCACATGCATCTAAAGCACCTTTTACTAAGATCAATGTAGTTGTATGTAAACCAAGAGCAATAGCATGATGAACCAAGAAGTCTCCAGGCCCTATTGTTAAGAATAGAGAATTACTATTCTCATTAATAGCATTTAACCAACCCGGCAACCATATGCTTCGCCCCGCATTGAGCGCCGGACTATTCGTTGAAGATAAAAGCACATCGAAACCATATGAAGTTTTACCATGAGCAGATTGTATCCATTGGGCAAATATAGGTTCAATCAAGATTTGTTTCTCCGGAGTGCCAAAAGCAAGCATGACATCATTATGGACATAAAGTCCCAAAGTATGGAACCCCAGAAATAGGCTGGCCCAACTTAAATGGGATATGATAGCTTCTTTGTGCTCTAACATTCTTGCCAATATATTATCCTCATTCTGTTCGGGATTGTAATCTCTAATAAAAAAGATAGCTCCATGAGCAAAAGCCCCTGTCATAATAAATCCTGCAATGTATTGATGATGAGTATATAACGCAGCTTGAGTAGTAAAGTCTTGTGCTATAAACGCATAAGCAGGTAAAGAGTACATGTGTTGAGCTACCAAAGAAGTAATGACCCATAACGAGGCTAGAGCAAGGCCTAATTGAAAATGAATTGAATTATTGATTGTGTCATAAAGACCCTTATGTCCACGCCCCAATCTACCCCCCGGAGGAATATGCGCTTCTAAAATATCTTTTATACTGTGCCCAATACCAAAGTTAGTTCTATACATATGACCAGCAATGAGAAAAAGAATTGCAATAGCTAAATGATGATGGGCCATATCGGTAAGCCATAAACTTTGCGTTTGAGGATGGAATCCCCTGAGAAGTGTTAGAATGGCAGTTCCCGCGCCTTGCGAAGTACTAAATAAATGATTACTAGAATCAGGGTTTTGAGCATAAAGATTCCACTGACCCGTCAAAAGTGGCCCTAATCCTTGAGGGTGGGGCAATACACTTAAGAAATTATTCCATCGAACATATTCTCCTCTAGATCCTGGAATAGCCACATGGACTAAATGCCTTGCCCAAGCTAAGGAACTGACTCCAAATAGTCCTGACAAATGATGATTGAGGCGCGATTCGGCATTTTTAAACCACGAAACGCTCGGTTTCCATTTTGGTTATAGGTGTAACCAGCCCGCTAATAAGGATATGAAAGAAAGAAATAATAGAAAAATAGCTCCAGTATAAAGATCCTCATTAGTACGTAAACCAATTGTATACCACCACTGATAAACACCAGAATAGGCAATATTCACTGGGCCAAGAGCACCCCCTCGAGTAAAAGCTTCTACAACCGGTTGACCAAAATGGGGATCCCAAATTGCATGAGCAATAGGTCTTACATGTAAAGGATCCTGTACCCATGCCTCAAAATTTCCTTGCCAAGCTACATGGAAGAGATTCCCGGAAGTCCACAGAAAAATTATTGCTAATTGTCCGAAATGAGAAGCAAAAATATTCTGATAAAGACGTTCCTCAGTAATATCATCATGACTCTCGAAGTCATGTGCGGTAGCAATACCAAACCAAATACGACGAATAGTGGGGTCCTGAGCTAAGCCTTGGCTAAACCTTGGAAATCTTAATGCCATAATGCTTTTCAAATCCTCCTAGCCATTATCCTACTGCAATAATTCTTGCTAAGAAGAATGCCCACGTTGTGGCAATTCCACCCAGAAGGTAATGTGTTACTCCTACAGCACGTCCCTGTACAATGCTCAAGGCTCTAGGATGAGTAGCAGAAGCAACTTTTAATTTTCTTATGAGCCCAAACGATGGATTCAATAAGTTCTTGCCAATAACCACGCCCCCTGAATGTGTGACATTATACTCAGTAAGCATCTGTTTCATCCAGATCATTTGAGAGCAGCTACTACCAGCTGCAATGTATTCAGCTTCAGCAGTAGAAAGAGACACACAATTCTGTTTCTTGCTGAACCAGGAAACCAGATTATTTCCCAAGAAGAAACATCCTCCAGAGGTGCTTTTTCTATCATCAGCACTACCAGCCCAATCAGCATCACAGTAGCCAGTCAGAGCTGGTTCACAGCCATGAGAATACATCAACCCATAGTTGTAAGTTCCACTTACATACTTCAAAATTCTCTTCACTTGATTGATATGACTGACTTTGGGATCAGCTTGATATCTTGCACAAACTCCAACTGCAAAGGCAATATCAGGTCTGCTGGCAGTTAAGTACAACAAGCTTCCTATCATGCTTCTGTACAGACTTTGATCCACCTTAACCCCACTTGAATCTTTGGAAAGCTTTAGATGAGTAGGAGCAGGAGTCCTTTTGTGACTTGCATTCTCCATACCAAATTTCTTTACAATGTTCTTAGCATACTTGCTTTGAGATAAGAAGATTGAGTCCTCCATCTGTGAGACTTGCAGTCCAAGAAAATAAGTTAGTTCTCCCATGAGACTCATTTCGAATTCAGCCTGCATCTGGTCAGCAAAGTGTTTAACCATATGTTCTGACATTCCTCCAAACACTATGTCATCAACATATATTTGGGCAACCATCAACTTCCCTCCTTCAGTTTTGACAAAGAGAGTTTTGTCCAAGCCTCCTTTTCTGTAGCCTTTGTCTGAGAGAAACTTTGTTAACCTGTCATACCATGCTCTAGGGGCTTGTTTCAGGCCATATAGAGCTTTTCTCAATTTGTAGACATGGTCAGGGTGGGTTGGATCCACAAAGCCTTTAGGTTGTTCCACATAAGCTTCCTCATTTAAGTACCCATTTAGAAAGGCACTTTTCACATCCATCTGAAATAACTTGAACTTCAGAAGACAAGCAATTGACAGTAGGAGTCTGATTGATTCCAGCCTGGCTACAGGTGCAAAGGTTTCATCAAAATCAACCCCTTCAACCTGGGTGTATCCTTGAGCAACAAGTCTTGCCTTATTTCTGGTGACAACTCCTTCAGCATCTGACTTGTTCTTGAAAATCCATTTTGTCCCAATGATGTTAGTTCCTTCAGGTCTAGGAACCAGTTCCCAAACTTCATGTTGCTTGAATTGGTTCAGTTCATCTTGCATTGCACCAATCCAGTATTCATCAGTTAAAGCTTCCTTGACATTTCTTGGTTCCATTTTGGACACAAAACAAGAGTTTGAGATGATTTCTCTAGATCTTGTGATGACTCCACTGTTGGGATCTCCTATGATGAGCTCTTTTGGATGATCCTTCTGAATTCTGATGGAAGGGATCTTGCTAGCTTCCTTTGATTCAGATTCTGTTGTGGTGGAGTTGGGTAGATCATTCTGTTGGGTTGAAGTCTCAAAGAATGTCTCAACAGTACAAGGAACATCTATTTCTTCATGATAATCATCAATTATAACATTTATTGATTCCATCATGGCTTTGGTTCTGGAATTGAATACTCTATAAGCTCTGCTGTTTGAGGAGTATCCTAGAAATATGCCTTCATCACTTTTAGGGTCCAGTTTTCTTCTTTGTTCACGATCAGCCAGAATATAGCATTTGCTGCCAAACACATGGAAGTACTTCACAGTTGGTTTTCTTCCTTTACAGAGTTCATATATGGTGGATGAGGTTCCCTTTCTTAAGGTGACCCTGTTATGAACATAGCAGGCTGTATTCATAGCTTCAGCCCAAAAATACATAGGAAGTCTTTTGGCATGTAACATTGCTCTGGCAGATTCCTGTATGGTCCTGTTTTTTGTTTCCACAACTCCATTTTGCTGAGGTGTTATAGGAGAAGAAAATTCATGACTAATTCCTTCTGAAGAACAGAAATCATCAAACTTGCTGTTTTCAAATTCCTTGCCATGATCACTTCTGATTCTGACAATACACCCTTCCTTTTCTCTTTGAATTCTTTTGCACAATTCTTTAAAAACTTCAAATACATCAGATTTTTCCCTAATGAAATTAATCCAGGTGAATCTGGAAAAATCATCCACAACCACATAGGCATATCTTTTTCCACCAAGACTCTCTACTTGCATTGGTCCCATCAGATCCATATGAAGAAGTTCTAGAACCTTAGAGGTGGTCAGATGTCTTGACTTTGGATGTGACATCCTAGTCTGCTTACCAACCTGACATTCACCACAAACTCTTTCTTCATTAATTTGCAGTCTTGGAATCCCTCTGACTGCCTCCAAGGAGATAATCCTCTTCATACCTCTTAGATGAAGATGGCCAAGTTTTTGGTGCCACAGTTTCACCTCTTTTTCTTCTTTTGCAATGGAACACACAGAGGAGAAATTAGTGTTCTCAGGCTCCCACAAGTAACAGTTGTCTTTAGATCTGACTCCTTTCATTACAATTTCTTGTTTGTCATTGATTACAAGACATTCAGATTTTGAGAAATTGACCTTGAATCCTAGTTCACACAATTGACTGATACTAATGAGATTAGCAGTCAGCCCTTTTACCAGCAGTACTTCATTCAGACTTGGAACTCCAGGGCAGTCCAAATCACCAACTCCTTTGATTTCACCTTTAGCACAATCTACAAAGGTCACAAAACTGGTGGTGTGAGGCTTAACATTATTGAGGAGGTTCTTGATTCCAGTCATGTGTCTGGAACATCCACTGTCAAAGTACCAGTCTTCCTTTGCAGAGACCCTCAGGGAAGTGTGGGCTATCAGGGCAGTAGCCTTTTTCTTCCATTTAGGAGCATGTGGTACCTTTTTAGACTTAGGTTTGACACCTGAGTTCTGATTAGGGTATCCATGCAATCTGAAGCAGAAGGGCTTTATGTGGCCATATCTCCCACAATGATGACATCTCCATCTTTGGTACCTTTTCTTCATATGTCTCTGTTCCTGATATTGAGAGTTGTGTTGAGACATCTGTTTTGAAATTTGCTTATCGGGCCTGATCTTCTTATCTGTACCAGATTTCTTTGCTTCCATAAATCCTAGTCCAGATTTATTTCCCACATTTTGTCCAACCTGAAGGATCTCTTCCAATTTGTCAGTTCCATTTGTCAGCATCTTGACAGATTTGGTCATTTGATTCAGTTGTGAGTTCAGCAATTGAACTTTTCCTTCTAGATGACTTATAGTTTCAAGGTTTGCCCTTTTTTCAGCCTCCAGCTTTATGATGAGTTTTGACTGTTTCTCATTCTGCACACAGACTTCAGTACTTCTGATACACAATTTCTTGTAAGTATCAGCCAGTTCTTCAAAAGTCACCTCTTCATCATTGATGTCACTTTCAGAGGTACAAACACCAGTTAAAGCAGTAACTAGTTTGGCAGATTCTTCTTCAGAATTACTTTCTGAATCACAGTCAGACCAAGTAACAGTCATTCCTTTCTTTTGTTTCTTAAGAAAGGTAGGACATTCAGCTCGAATATGCCCATATCCTTCACAACCATGGCATTGAATTCCTCTGCCTTGATTTCCCTTCTCTTCTAACCTTGGTCTTCTGCTGGAACTGTCAATGTTAGAGGGAATGTTATGGACATTAGACCTTGACTTTGGATCTATTCTTTTGATGAGTTTGTTGAACTGTCTTCCAAGCATGGCTATAGCTTCTAAAATATTTTCTTCAACATCAGTGTTGGACACAAGTGCTATGCTCTTGTTCTTCTTGTCACCAATATCAGTGATCCCCATCTCAAAAGTCTGAAGAGACCCAATAAGTTCATCCACTTTCAACTTGCTGATGTCCTGAGCTTCCTCTATGGCAGTTACCTTCATTGCAAATCTTTTAGGCAAGGATCTGAGAATCTTTCTCACCAGTTTTTCTTCTGACATCTTTTCTCCCAGTGCTCCTGAGGTGTTGGCAATCTCCAAGATGTTCATGTGAAACTCATGAATGGTTTCATCTTCCATCATTTTTAGATTCTCAAACTTGGTAGTCAACATCTGAAGCCTTGACATTTTTACTTTGGAAGTGCCCTCATGAGTAGTTTTGAGAGTGTCCCAAACTTCCTTGGCCAGTTCATATTGATGTACTAGTCTGAAAATGTTTCTATCAATTCCATTGAACAAGACATTTAAAGCTTTGGAATTTCCCAGGGCTAACTCATCTTCTTCTTTACTCCAATCTTCCTCAGGCTTCAGACTGATTGTCCCATCTTTCTCAGTTATGGTGGGATGGATCCATCCTTTGTCAGCAGCTCTCCAAGCCTTTTTGTCCAGAGATTTTAAGAAGGCAATCATACGAGGTTTCCAGTAGTCATAATTAGTTCCATCCAGAATGGGTGGTCTATTTCCAAAAACTCCTTCTTTGTCCATAGTGCCAGAAAGTGATATCCCTAGATCTCACCCAGTAATACAGGCAGGGTGCCTACTCTGATGCCAATTGAAATTCTGGCTGCAGATACTCAATGTCACGTTTAATGTTATGACACCGTATCTGACTTTCTATAAGACAGTAAATACAAAAACAGTAAAGAACACAGTCAATTGTTTACCCAGTTCAGTGTGCAACAACACCTACTCTGGGGGCTACCAAGCCAGGGAGGAAATCCACTATAAGAGATGTTAATTCAGGAATAAACCAACCAGTTTATCTCCTTCACTTAAGACCTACCCAATGCAATTTCAATCTAAGTACAACTTAAACCTGAGTTCCTACTCACTCCCCCTCAATCACAGCAGTGATACATAAAACAATTTGACTAATGAATTGATGAAGACACTCTTCAAAAACATACACTTGATTAAGCTTCACAGCTTTTTAATCAAGCAACACAACCACTCTTGCTTCACAGATTTGAGTGATACACACACCTAACTTGACTCTGCTTCACAGCTTTAGTCAAGAAACATACAAACACTCTTGCTTCAAAGCTTTGAGTGCTACACAACCCTTACAATTAAAAACCTATTCCAAGTCACTTATCACAATGATAATTGCTTGAAGTACAATAATTGAACCTATACAGTTTACAAATGATCTTCTGACCAAAAAGGGATAGCTTGCAAAACAGCAGCTCTGTTGAATATATAGCAGCTGCATCTTCAGTTAGGGTTTCCACAAAAAGCTAGGGTTAATTCCATTTGACCTTAAGACTAGGTCACAGGACTTTACCAACCAGGTTAGGGTTGAGCTAGGTTAACCCAAAGAAAACGCAGGATTCTGTTCTGGAAAGACTGAGTCATTTTCCTGAAAAAACTCAGAATTAACCAAACTGCAAACCTGTTAGTTCAGAACAGGATGTCTTAACATCTGTTATGACATCTGAAAAACCTGTCTACTGATTTAGGAAAATGTGATCATTTTGCAAAATGCTCAGATACACACTTATAAACATCAGTACCTGAATGACAATATTTTTCTGCAAAGGTACCTAATGAATCAGTACAAACTAAACTAGAATGTTATGACATCAGTCATGACATTCACACATACACTTGGGTTTTACCAAAAATGCAAGCCAATAACTAAACAACTACAAACCGCATCAATAAAGATGACCCCAGCAGTCCACTCTCCCGAGCGATCATGGAGGTCCCTATTCCCAATGGGATGGAAAAGCCTTCACCCTTGGAAAACCACGATGGAGCCACGAACCTTGATGATCACCTCAAGAGCTTCAAGGCGATACTCCACTACCATAATGTCGGGGGTGCCATCAAGTGTAGGTTATTCCCTACGACTTTGAGAAAATTTGCCATGGCATGGTACAAAAGCCTCGCCCTAGAGTCCGTCACCTCGTGGAAAGTTCTGAAGACTGACTTTATCAAGAACTTCACTGCCTTCTGAAGACACTCTAAAACTAAGGCGTCCCTCGAGGCAATCATTCAGGGGAATGATGAATTCCTTTGGGAATACATTGAACGGTTCAATCGTGAGGCCATCTAGGTCCTTACGACTGACCGAATGAAGAGGTATCTACTCGAGAAGGGGTTGCGCCACGTCGAATTTATAAAGGAAGTGGTGATAGAAAATCCTAAGTTGTTCGGCGATCTCCACCACAAGGATCGGGCGTACATAACCTATGAGGAGAAAAAAGTCGCCAACAGCGTTCACGACACGAGGAACCGCGAAGGCACAAGGGCCTCGAATTACGAGGACACTAGGCCATATCGACAAGGAAGGGATAAGAAAAAAGATGAAAGATCTCGTGACTCTCTCAAGCATATAGGTCTAGCTGGACATTTCACCGAGTATAACGTGATGACCGCTCCCCGCGATCCTATCCTCGCAGAATGTGCCAAATCTGAATTCAAGGACGATGGGTGCCAACGACCCAAACTCACATCTCCTAAGCCCAAGGTCGACATGACCAAGTAGTGCTAGTACTAACAGAGTCATGGCCACGTCACTGAGGATTGTTGATCGTCACCATTCCTACTTAGTTTTTGTCACTCATTCGATGCAAGTTCATCAAATCTGTAACACTTTGGTTTGTCTTTTTATATTTTTGCTTAAGTTATTTTATATTTTGAAAATTTATTTTTGTATGGTTTTTATTTGTATTTTATGCCTTCTAGATGATTTTGATGATTTGATTTGGTAGTTGTTAGTAATCTCAGGTGCAGGTAAAGATCTCTGGAAAACATCCTTGCCATTTTCAAACACACTTCACACACACTTCAAAACAATTTCAAAACAACTTTCAAAACATTGAAATATCTTTTCAAAAAGACACACACCTTTGTATATATTCAAACAAGAATCATTACAAAGGTTGCCTAGACAAGGCATCTTTTTCAAAGCATTTTCAAAACGACACACACAAAGCACCATTTCAAACAATTGAAAAGCAAAGGCAAGTGATCTAAGCAAGTAACTAAGAGCCCATGGATAACCATGGATAGAAAGGGTGCTAATACCTTCCCTTTCTATAATCTACTCCCCGAACCCAAGAAAACATCTCAAAGGTCTTTCCTGTGCTTTTTGACCTTTCCTTAGGATAAAATAAAAAGTCGATGGCGACTCTTGCTAAACCGAAACATTTGCAAACACAAACGCAAAATCTCAAGTAAGTTCTCCCACCGTGTCACAGAACTGGCGACTCTGCTGGGGAAATCTTTAAAAGTGGAGTAACCTTAGGGCTTAGATCACCCTTTGCATGATTATTGTTCGCTTTGATTGCTTTACATTTGGTTCTCTTGTTTGGGCTTGAAATCCTCCACCCGGATTTGGGAAACATTCATAGGTAAATAGCAATACATTGTGGAAACTGTACGGGGTATACCGACATGGTTGAAGCAATAGCTATATTAGTGCGACATATTTGTGAGTTCCGGTAGCCTTTGAGTCAATCAAAGAGAATACGGGGCCGCTGAGTGATGTCATGAAGCACTAATGAACTCTTAGAACCATACTTGACCATCTTGGCCTTTTATTAGGGGTAGTGAGGTGACCGACTTTGGTGCAGTCCGAAGTTGGTAGATACTCGATACTACACTCATTGAGGGTTGTTTTCTTGGAATATTTTGGTCTCTAGTTAAGTGGCTAAACCAAAACAATGAACACAGAAAACAATCCAGTGATATTGAGCTCCTTGGAACCCGATTACTATTTATAGGACAGGTTTGAGCCAACTAAACTTCAAGAGGGTACTTACCTATGAAACCTCATGCAAGCCTGAAACTAGGGTTTTGTGTGACTTGCTTGTACATGTGCTTGTGCATACATCATGAACATCATAAAGCATCATATGCATCCACTAACCATTTCAAGGGTTTGGATATTCATCTTTGTTCTTGTTTTGTAGGTCATGGAATCTCTTCGCAGGAAAACAATTCAAGTCAACCTTGTGAGAATCCCTCCTCAACTCAAGGAGCTTACTTCCAGGATTCCAGAGAATTCTCTCTTCAGTGAAATGAATGGGAGACTTCTCAACTTGGTCAACTCCAACATTGAAGAAGACATGGTGAAAGTTCTCTTCCAGTTCTTTGACCCCCTGCACCATTATTTCACATTCCCTGATTACCAGTTAGTACCCACTTTGGAAGAATTTTCTCAACTCCTGAGAATTCCTATTCTTCATCAACTACCCTACAACGGTACGAAAAAAGAACCAAAGCCTGAAGATGTTGCTCAAGAATTACACTTGCAACCATCTGACATCAAGGGACATTGGGAAACCAGAAGTGGTGTTAAGGGTTTCTTGGCAAAGTTTCTATTTGAGAAGGCACAAGACTGCTGGAATTATCTTGATCTACAAGCCTTTGAAGAGATTGTGGCACTCCTTATCTATGGGTTGGTCTTGTTCCCAAACCCTGACCAACTTATAGATGTGAATACTGTCAAGATTTTCATATCCAGGAATCATATACCTACATTGCTTGGGGACATCCTACACTCATTTTACACACGAACAATAAGGAAAAGAGGTGTTCTCATGTGCTGTACTCCTCTCCTAGCAAGGTGGTTTATTTCTCACCTTCCACAATCAGTTTTGAAGAATGAGCAGGGTTTAAGGTGGTCACAACAGTTGATGACCCTCACACATTCTGATGTACATTGGTGTTCTCGGTCCAGAGAAAATGTCATCATTATTGATCGTTGTGGGGAATTTCCTAATGTCCCATTACTTGGCATTAGGGAAGGCATTACCTACAACCCTTGTTTAGCTCTAAGACAGTTTGGATATGCTCGGAGAGATGGCCCTCATGACATGCTTATTCCTGACCTAGTTTTTGACTTCGACAACGATGCGCAAGGACTTCGACAAAGGTTCATCAGAGCTTGGAGGATGCCCAACAAAGTGGATAGTAAGACACTGGGGCACAAGAATTCCATCCCCCTTGAGCCTTATCTCAAGTGGGTACGAACCCGCGCCCAGAATCTTATGATGCCATACCCTCACATTCTCCCCTTGATCAAAGAGCCTGTTATGGAAGGAGAGGTTCCATACACCATCCTACATCCTGACATGCCAACATCATGGGAAGAAATGCAAAAGAGTTGGATCCAACTTAAGGAAGAATGGAATACTTTCGAAGCCAGCTTATATGCCAGTGAGAAGAAGGTTTGGGAGCTTACCCTCCGACTTCATGAGGAGGAAACTCTCAACACTTACATCACACCAAAGAGGATGCGCAATGTCTTTTTACATTAAGAATTTTGTAATATTTTGCCCATGGGGCACTTATGTACTAACGATTTCTTCTTATTATGACGTGCATTCTTTTTGTTTGCAACAAATTTGAATTTCTGAATCCTTGAATGCATTACATGAATAACATACCATTCATCATATGCATAAACAGGTCTTCACACTAGGTTTCCTTATCTTTTTGCTGTTTATTTCAGCAAGATGGATTTGGAGCAGACGGTAAAGGATCTGCAGGCACAAAATTCACAATTCCAGCAACTCCTCATGACCTTGGCAAAGGGTCAAGAGGACCTCAAAGCTCTGTTGGAGAAGAATAGAGAGAAAAAGAAAAAGAGACCTGGAGTAGCCACTTTTGGAAGAAGGTTTGAAAGCAATGCCAGAAAGGTTCTTGAGTTCCCCTCAACGTCTGAGGAAGGGGCCGGTAAAGGGAAAGGGACTGATGTACCTTCTGAATCTGAGGTTGAAGAGGAGGAAGAGGAAGAAGACGAAGACTACTCTGAACAACAGTATCCACCATCGGATGATAAATATAAGAATCTTGAGGATAGATTGGCAGCCATGGAGTTGCAGAGGGTCCCCGGTTTGGACTTTGAAGAACTAGGGATGGTAGCTGGGATTGTTATCCCTCCCAAGTTCAAGGTGCCAACATTTGCCAAGTACGACGGTCTGTCGTGCCCAAAGATGCACCTGAGATCGTATGTTAGAAAAATCCAACCCCACTCATCTGATAAAGACCTCTGGGTACACTTTTTCCAAGACAGCTTGTCAGGCACGCAGTTGGATTGGTTTTATCAGCTCGAGAGATCAGAGGTTCACAATTGGGAAGACTTAGCAGCTGCCTTTTATCGTCAATATCAATACAATGCTGATTTGGCGCCCACTCGTACCCAGTTACAAAGTATGGGGATGGCTTCCAATGAAGGGTTTAAAGAGTATGCCCAGAAGTGGCGTGATCTGGCTGGAAGGGTGCAGCCGCCGTTGTCAGATAGGGAGTTAGTTGACATGTTTCTAGGGACCTTGTATGGCTCCTTCTTCAATCATCTAATCGGGAGTTCTTCCGTGGGATTTACTGAACTAATTTTTACCGACGAGAGGGTCGAGGCCGGTATTAAAAGTGGCAAGATTCAAAAGGATGCTTCCGCATCCACAATTGTTAAGAAACCCTTCCCAGCTAAGAAGGAAGCATCTGCTGTGTATTCTCAGAAGGGTCAGGGAAGAATCGAGCGCCGGCCAACTCTGGGGGCTGTGATGATTCAAAACTCGTCAAATGATCAACCTCGTAACAATCAGTCAAGACCAAATCAACAACGGGTGGAAAGGCCACAACGGCAGTTCACTCGAATCAACATGACGCCAGCTCAGGTACTCCCCCATTTGTTGAAGCTGAATCTTACCGGTTTGAAGGAAGCGCCAAAGAACCCTAACACCTTCTCTCCATACTACCACTCCAATGCCAAATGTGCTTACCATTCCGAAAGTGTTGGGCACGATACCAATAATTGTTGGGCGCTTAAGAACAAAATCCAGGACTTGATTGATGCCAAAGAAGTAGAATTCGATGCGCCTGAGAAGCCCAATGTGATTTCTGCTCCGATGCCCAAGCACGGTAATAATGTTCATGATGTTACGGAGGACCTTCATGTTCCTGATATTGTTGACCTGTTGACGCTGTTACTTGTGATTAAAGAGAATTTGATGAGAGTCGGGATCTTTCCTGGTTATGGTAAAGACTGCTATTTTTGTTTAAACATACGAGGTGATTGCCCAATGTTAAAGTCAGGTGTCCAGCGCCTGATGGATACCCAAGAGATACTTTTCCAGAAAACCCCTGTTGATACCTTCACTACTCCTGTTACTTTTGCTACTTCAACCAACGATATTGCAATCATAACCATTTCCGACAATCCTCCCAAGGCTTGCAAAAGGCCTGTCAGGATTACACCCAACTCTAAATGTGTACCATTAAAGATCACCATGTCGGGACCTGTCCCGTACCAATCCAGCAAAACGATACCATGTAACTATGGAGGAGAAATCTTCTATCATGGTATCAAACAAATTGAGGCAGTCCAAGAGATTTCTGAAGAAGAAGACCCTGATATAGGTAACATTGCGGGTACAAGCAAGATAACCCGCATCGGATGGATCTTTTCTCCGGAGATTGCTCCACCTCGAGCAGTTTTCGGATCCTCGAAAGCTTCTGTACCTGTTAGGCCATCTGTACAAGGCCCGATGATTGAAGAATTGGATACTCTTGAAGTAAGACAATCTGCTGATACTACCAATAAGGGTATGGGGATACTAGAGGTTCCTGTCAGGACGAAGGCTCATGCTGTGGTTATCCCCGAAACCACTCAGAAAGAAATGGATGAAATCTTGAAAATAATCAGAAAAAGTGACTACGACATTGTGGAACAGCTAGGGCAGACCCCTTCTAAAATTTCAATGTTGGCTCTTCTACTCTACTCTGAGGCCCATGCTAAGGCCCTGATCAAATTTTTGAAGGCGGCACATGTACCCCAAGAGACTTCGGCTGACCAGTTTCAGGAATGTGTGGCCAGTCTTACTGCTGATAATGGCCTAGGTTTTTCTGATGCTGACTTGACTCCCAAAGGAAGGAAACACAACGACGCGCTACATGTCTCAGTTGAATGCAGGGGAACCACCCTCGCCCATGTCTTAGTTGATACTGGTTCTTCCTTAAATGTGCTGCCGAAGAAAGCCTTGGACCGTTTAGACTGCGAAGGATTGACCCTCAAACCTAGTAACATCGTTGTTAGGGCCTTTGATGGGTCCAAAAGAATGGTTCATGGAGAGGTTGATATTCCTATCAAAGTAGGCACAGAAGTTTTCAACTCCACCTTCTACGTGATGGACATACGTTTGTCATATTCGTGTTTGTTAGGAAGATCGTGGATCCATTATGCCAGGGCAGTTACCTCCTCTTTGCATAAAATGCCTGTTAAGGGTAAGATTATAACAGTGCACGACGAGGAAGAGTACATGATAAGTCATCTCAATTCCTTCCGCTATGTGGAGTTGGATGGTGATTTCATCGAAATGCCTTTCCAACATTTTGAGGAAGTTTCTCCTGAGGTAGCAGTTGCGAAGACAACGGTTGAGGTGCCTATCGTTCCCAAGCATGTATCTAGGATGGCATCTCTCAAGGACGCAGAGGCTGTAATTAAAGAAGGGAAGAGCACAGTATGGGGGCAATTGCCTGACTTTCCCCATAAGACAGACAAATTTGGGTTAGGGTTCACTGCTGCAGGACAAAAGGCTATGCGTCGCTCCAAGGCTGGAGGACCACCCGTCAAGATCTCTCACCATGGAATCAATGCTGTAGAAGATGAGGATGAAGAGAGCCCCTTTGAAGATTGGATCTTTCCGACCATCGAAGGGGGTTTAAGCATCTGGGAAGCAAAGGATTTTGTTCCCATCACCTTTATCAACCAGTAATTTTATCTTTGAACAATTTCCATTTTATCGTCTGTAATAACTAAAACAATTCGCACACTATTTTCACCTCATGCCTTGCCCGGGGCATGTAGGTCCATTTGTAAGGGCTTGATTTTCTTCATTATCATATGCCATGTTTTAATGAATCATTGGACGTTTTCCATCTATAAATTGCTGTGTTCATTTTCTTTCCTTTTGCATTTTGTTTGCTTAAGGATGGCTATCCCTTACACACACCAACACTCATAAATGCAGGTACCCATCCACTCCAGATTCCATGGGTGACTATTCTGCTTTAGCCTTCGATAGTTCTGAAGATTTGGTCAATCATGCTGAGTACGAAGTTGACAAAGACTGTGAAGTGCAAGGAGAGTTAGCCATACTTTTGCAACAAGAAGAGAGGGCTATTCTGCCTCATGAAGAGTTGCTAGAAACCATCAATTTGGGGACAGAGGAAGACATGAAAGAAGTAAAAGTGGATGCCAACCTGGAACCAAGTGTCAAGGAGCGCTTAGTACAGTTGTTGAACGAGTATGTTGAAATCTTCGCCTGGTCTTATGAAGACATGCCGGGACTAGACACAGATATCGTGGTCCACCGTCTCCCTACAAGAGAGGATTGTCCACCGATCAAGCAAAAAGTCCGCCGAATGAGGCCTGACATGTCTGAGAAGATTAAAGCTGAGGTAATGAAGCAATTCAACGCTGGCTTTCTGGCTGTTACTTCCTATCCATAATGGGTTGCTAACATTGTGCCTGTGCCTAAGAAGGACGACAAAGTCAGAATGTGTGTGGACTATCGGGACTTAAACAGGGCTAGCCCTAAAGACGATTTTCCGCTGCCGCATATCGACATTTTGGTTGACAAAACAGCTCAACGCAAGGTTTTTTCCTTCATGGACGGATTCTCGGGATACAACCAGATCAAAATGGCCCCCGAGGACATGGATAAAACTACTCTTGTCACGCAATGGGGTACCTTCTGCTAGAAAGTGATGCCATTCGGACCGAAGAATGCAGGGGCAACCTATCAACGCGCCATGGTAGCTTTGTTTCATGATATGATACATCATGAGATCGAAGTTTATGTAGACGATATGATAGCTCAATCACAAACAGAAGAAGCATACCTTGATCATCTGCAAAAGCTGTTTGGCAGGTTGAAGGAGTATAAGCTCAGACTAAACCCAAGCAAGTGCACTTTTGGGGTTAGGTCAGGTAAACTTTTGGGATTTATTGTCAGCAACAAAGGCATTGAGGTTGATCCAGCTAAAGTAAAGGCTATACAAGAAATGCCTGCTCCCCGTACTGAAAAGGAGGTTAGAGGATTCTTGGGACGCTTGAACTATATTGCGAGGTTCATCTCTCACCGGACATCTACCTGTGAGCCAATTTTCAAACTGTTGAAGAAAGATCAGGTAGTTGAATGGAACAATGATTGTCAAGTTTCTTTTGATAAGATCAAGGAGTATTTGCTGGAACCTCCTATCTTGATGCCACCCGTCGAAGGAAGGCCGTTAATCATGTATCTGACTGTTTTAGATAACTCAATGGGGTGCGTACTGGGCCAACATGACGAGTCTGGCCGAAAATAGCATGCCATTTATTACCTTAGCAAAAAGTTTATCGACTGTGAGACTCGCTACTCACTGCTCGAGAAAACTTGCTGCGCTTTGGTATGGGCTGCTCGCCGGCTAAGGCAGTATATGTTGACTCATACCACTTTGCTGATTTCCAAAATGGATCCGATCAAGTATATCTTCGAGAAGCCTGCTTTATCTGGAAGAATCGCTAGATGGAAAATGATCCTGACTGAGTATGATATCCAGTATACTACCCAAAAAGCTATAAAGGGGAATGTACTAGCTGACCATCTAGCTCCTCAAGCCGTCGAAGATTACCAATCTATGAGATTCGACTTCCTTGACGAGGACATCATGACATTGGACAACATCGAAGGTAACAGACCGTATGACAGACCTGAACAAGGATCCTGATGGACCCTGTACTTTGATGGTGCTTCAAATGCACTTGGCAACGGTATCGGTGCGGTACTCATTTCTCCGGAAGGTTGCCATACACCCTTCACTGCCCAACTTTGCTTCAGCTGTACCAACAACATGGCTGAATATGAAGCTTGCATCTTTGGTCTCAAGGCTGCTATAGACTTAGGAATCAAATCTTTGGTCGTATTTGGGGACTCGGCTTTGGTTATCAGTCAAGTCAAAGGAGAGTGGGACACCAGGCATCCTAATCTTATCCCATACAAAGAACATGTCTTGACGTTGTTGCCTCATTTCGAGCAGATTACTTTCGAGCACTTCCCGTGAGAAGAAAATCAGCTAGCAGATGCACTGGCTACAATGTCTTCCATGTTTAAACTCAACTGAGATAATGAGGCTCCCCAAATTACCATCGAGCAAATGGACGAACCTGCGCACTGTCATGAGATTAATACCGAAGAAGTAGTGAAACAACCCTGGTTTCATGAAATCAAAAGGTATCTCCAGACTAGAGAATACCCTGAAGGAGCTTCCGTCAATGACAAAAAGTTCTTAAGGAGATTTGCTGCCAAGTTCTTCCTAAGCAATGGCATTCTTTATAAGCGCAGCCATGATTGTGTTCTACTTCGTTGTGTGGACAAAGCTGAAGCAGAGTTGATCATGACTGAGATACACAGTGTCACATTCGGCACCCACTTGAGCGGACATACGATGGCTAAGAAGATTCTAAGGGCAGGCTATTACTGGTCTACCATGGAAGCTGATTGTCATCAATATTCCCGTACCTGCCACAAATGCCAAGTCTATGCCGACAAAGTACATATTTCTCCTGTTCCCCTCAACGTTCTAACAGCTCCTTGGCCATTTGCAATGTGGGGCATTGACATGATTGGAGAGATCAAGCCTACGGCATCCAATGGACATTGCTTCATCCTGGTGGCTATTGACTATTTTACCAAGTGGGTCGAGGCAGCTTCCTATGCCTCTATTACAAAGAAAGTGGTTGCCCACTTCATCAAGCAAAACCTCATATGCCAGTATGGTGTCCCCGACAGGATCATCACAGACAACAATACGAATTTGAACAACACTATGATCACCGCTCTATGCGAGCAGTTCAAGATTTATCATCACAATTCATCTCCCTATCGGCCGAAGATGAACGGTGTTGTTGAAGCCGCGAACAAAAATATCAAGAAGATCATTCAAAAGATGACAGTCACCTACAAGGACTGGCATGAGATGTTACCGTTTGTTCTACATGGATATCGTACCACGTCACGTACTTCAATAGGGGCAACCCCATTTTCTTTGGTGTATGGCATGGAAGTTGTTCTACCCATGGAAGTTCAGATTCCTTCCTTAAGGATTATGAAGGACGCTGGTTTAAGTGAAGACGATTGGATTCAGACCCGGCTTGATCAACTTAACTTGATCGACGAGAAGCAACTTACTGTTGTTTGTCATGGTCAGACGTATCAAAAACGAATGATCAAGGCTTTCAACAAGAAAGTCAGGCGTCAGGTATATCAAGTCGGAGATCTTGTAATGAAGCGGATCATCTTTCCACAAAGTGATCCCAGGGGCAAGTGGACTCCTACTTACGAAGGACCATTTGTGATCAAGAGCATCTTTTCTGGTGGGGCAATGATTCTGACCACCGTGGACGGTGACGATTTTCCACACCCTACGAACGCAGACATAGTCAAAAGATACTACGCATAAAACGACCCGACAAGTTGAAAACTCAAAAGGGCGACTTGGGAAAAAATGGGCATCCCGGTGAATCGAAAACCCAAAAGGGCGGTTCAGCCAAAAATTAGGGATAAAACAAAAAATCTGTACACCCGGCAAGTTGAAAACCCGAAAGGACGACTTGGGCAAAAAAGGGTTTCCCGGTGGATCGAAAACCCGAAAGGGCGGTCCAGGTAAAAGTTAGGGAATTAAAGCGTATGACTATGTCTCGTCGGATCACTTTAAGAACAAGCTCTTCACCAAAAAACTCCAAGCTTCTGATTAGTCCAGTCATCGGCGGACGAAGCAGCGAATGGACAAGATATTCAGAGTTGTGAAGGCTATAGCAGAATGGGAATCCCATGGAATTGTTACACATAGCCATCTTTCTTTTGTATAAAATTTTTCAATTTTTACGACAACATTCTCTTACTAGGATGTCTGTCTCCTTTGTACAAAGATACTCACAAAAGTTAAATACAAATATACTTCAAAGTGCAGAAATTTGCTTGCCTTTCTTTTCTTTTTACACTTATGTTTTATTTGAAAACGTCCAATGTTTTGTTAAATAGGCATATGCATTTGAATATAATCACTGCTTACAAATAAAACGAAATTGAAAAAGGCTAATTACTGATAGGTTGAAGGTGTAGGAAGATATATTTATGCCATTTCAGAAGAAATCCCCTACGTTACATCATTCAGATCCTCAACAAAGCAAAAATTTGGGGTATATTTCCCCAGCGGAGTTAAGCTTCAACATCCTCAGCTGAGCTAGTGCATTCCAAAACTTGATTCCCCAGCTGAGTTAAGTTTCAAAATTCCCATCAGAGTTAAGCTTCAAGATCCCCAGTGGAGTCCGAAAACCCTGAAAATCCTATCCCTAGCGGAGCCAGAATAGTGAACATTTTCCCCACAAAGTTATCTCCCAGCAAGATCGAAGATTCTCGACCTCATTTCTCCAAGCAGAAACCCCCTAGGTTTTAACTCCCCAGTAGGGATTTTTCAGAGCTTTCCCTATTTACCAGGAAGGTCATTAAGGATTCTCATTCCCTGCAGAAGTTGTTAAAGGCCTTGTTAATCCCCACAAATTGCCGAGGATTTTCAATCTCCAGAAGTGGTCCAGGGATTCCTCCTTCTCAAATAATCAAAGATCTTTAATCCCCAAGCAGTCAGCAAGGGTTTCTCATCTTCAACAGAGATTTTTGAGTCCTCAGCATCGGTCAAGATTCACTTTCCCCGGCAGCAGTCAAGGATTTCATTGTCTCCAGTTATCAAGGATTTATTTTCCTTAGCAAGACGGCTACTCAGCTTACATGCACATCCATTACACTCATATATCATAAACATTGATGAAACACAATTCATTGCATCATACATATCATGTAACATAACTTTGTGTTTTATCTAACATTTTACCCTTTTCAGGATAAGATTAAAAGGTTGTTGATAACAACTATTCAGATACAGTATGGATACACCCCAGACACGGCGGTCATTCTATTACTCATTCACAATTTCAAGTCAAAATATAGTACAAATACACCCCAGACACGACGGTCATTCTACTACTCATTCAGACTTCAGTAATCTGATACATACTAGATATGCTCCAGATACGGCAACCATTCTATCTCTCATTCAGATTCAACTATCAACCACAAGTTCAAATACGCTCCAGACACGGATGCCATTCTGGCCCTTACGCCAGCAGTTTGATTCTCCCCAGTGTAATCGACACGGAAGTCATTCTGCTACTCATACAGATCTTAACTCCAGTTACAGTCTCAAATATACTCCAGACACGGAAGTCATTCTGCTACTCATACAGATCTCAACTTCAGATACAGTCCAGATACGCTCCAGACACGGTTGCCATTCTGCCACTCATTCATAACTTATCCCCAGCACACAGTTGCCCCATATACAGATGTTTCTCTGTTGCCCATTTAGAATTCAGATACAATACAGATACACTCCAGACATGGCAGTCATTCTGATATTCATTCAAAGTTCAAATACAGTTATAGCTCAGATACGCTCCATACACGGACACCGTTCTTTCGCTCATACAAACTCAGTCTCCAGATACAGTTCAAATGCATTCCAGACACGAATACCATTTTAATGCTCATTCTTCTAACCTGCCACATTGCAATTCAACAAACATTCTTGGATGGCAACTTAAAGCCCATCTCCAGCAAGATTCTACCATCTCTAAATTGCATCTTTAAGCCCATTTCCTCAGCTATATTCTGACGAGTGCAAATTTACGGGCACTCTAGTGTCCAATCCTCTTTTACCTTCGAGTCGCGAAAGGCAAACTTGCCAATCTAACTCTTCAGGTTCAAGAAGATTGAACAGGGGAAACTGTTGTACCCCAAAATTTTCCCTCTCATTTCATCAATATTTTTCATCACAAGACTCTTGGAACTCAAGATCAAGTTAGGGTTTGCTCTGCTCAAGACACCTCCTTGCACTGTTGACCTAAATTAGGGTTTGAGTTTGCACAGTGATATTTTGACCAACAATGCCCAAATTGACTTTCATACTTCATGTTGGACTCACAAGTTTGTCCATACCAAGTTTCAAGCCTTGATTCAAATTTTTGCCCAGTCAATTGGACAATTGACCTAGAAATCAGCTGTATTGGGGAAAAAGTCAACTGTGTCCAATTGACAGTCAAACCTCGTGAAATTTGACCCACATCAACATTATGAACTCATATGAACCATTTGATCAAGTTTGGATCACAATTCCATAAGAAATTTGATCAGATCACCAAAAGGGCAAAATGGTCATTTTTAGGGTTTTGACTATACAAAGGCAATTTTTGACTGTTTAACCTAGCCAATGACAAATCAAGCTCAACCATGGACTCAAGGACTAAATGACATTGTCTTGACCCATTCAACAAGTTCAAAAGATCTCAAATGCCTAGGATTGACAAATAAATTTTTCAGTCAACTGATCAAAATTTGACTGTATACTGAAAAGTCAAACTTTGACTTTTTGGTCAAAATCAAGTGCCAAGGGTCATTCTTCATCAAGACATGTCAAATTATGAAACTTGTTCACCAAGAAACCCAAAAATTCAAATTAGGGTTTAAAATGGAAAATTTTCATAACTTAGAATTTTTCGAAGTTATAAAATTTTCTTATTTTTTCCTAACTTTGTCCAATTTTTTAACCAAGATGAAAATGGATTCAAACAAAACTTGCAACATGAAAGTTGTAGTCCATCACAAAGTCTACAACTTTGATTCACAAAGTTTTCTCAAAAGAGACTTGTATCTCAAGTTATGATTTTTGGAACAAGGGTACCTAAAACTTTTAACTTAGAGAAATTTTGCCCTAGTTTAGGCAGGATTTTGACCCATCTTCTTGGCGATTTTTCACATAGTTCAAATTGGAGTTTCAAGTTGAATTTCAAAGATGGATTATAGTACATGTTGCAAGCTTTCCAAATTGTCCAAGAAATCCTCAAACACCTTTGTGGTTAGGGATAATCGAATGCTTGAAGTTGGCAAAAACTCACTTTGATCCATGGCCAATACATGTTCATACAACTTGCATTTTCAAATCAGCATGCTTTGTACTTGTTGATAGGCCTCTAAACCATTTTTATACTCCTTAATTGAATTCAAATCCACTGAGCTAATGCATTATCTTGGCCATTTGGACATTGCATGCAAAACTTATCCCTATTTGGAAAAAGGTATATTGCCATTTTTGAAAAGTTACACTTTATGTCAAACCAAGATCCTTGAGGCATGGGGCCTTATCTCTGAGGCAAGATCAAATCCAAAAATTGCAAGTATCAAGGGAAAGATATGCAGCATACCAGATAAGGATTACAGGCCTGTATTGACAAGTGACACACTCTTGCTTCAAGAAGAAGAAATTTGTCCAAAATCTAAAAAAACTCAAAAACCATCCATAGTCAGCTTACACAAACATTGAAAACACATTTCGAACAACCCTTTGAGTCATAAACACGATCTCTTCACCACTTAAACCTCCTTGTACATAAAATCATCATTTTTCTGCAAAACAGGGCAAGCCCTGGAGAACCACCTCCATCTCCATTTTCCCTCGTGCGTTTTGCCTCAAATTTGTTCCAATACCTTCCATTCAACTCACCTGAACTATCCCAGACCTCCATTGCTAGCTGTAACACCATTAACACACATTGCCATTTTTGCTTCAAAGCTTTGCAGGTTGAGTTCTGTAGCACGATTCAGGCTACTTCAAAACAAACTAAGCATTGGGAGAGCTTCATTGGACATCAGGCAAGCTCAAAAGAACCTCAAGCACCCTTGGAAGTTGCTGCATTGTCCAGCTCGAAGTCAACTGAAACAGGTATTTCATGAACTTCTATCTCTCTATTTAGGAATAGTTAGACTTAGGTTTGTGAATGAAAGATGTCATATTCATAGCCCTGAAACCATACATGTGCTTAGTTTTCATTTATATTAATCGTGCTAGGAGAATTTTGTTCATGAACTTTCTGAAAAAACTAGGTTAAGAATTAGGGCCAGAGAAATTCTCTCTGGTCTTTGAGAGTTAGCTTAAGTTTTTTATATGGTTAGATTCGTTGTTTGATGCTCTACAAGTTTCATGTTATGAGTTTTGTCAAAAAAGCAAGGAATCAGGAGATAGCATCTTGTGTACAGAATGCGCGTATTTCAGTTCAAAGGAAGAAGATGAAGTTGTTTTTGGGCTGGGCCTGTACAGGCTTGCTTTTGGCACCCCCTCTTTTCTTTTTACACCCCCTGGCCCATTTCTTATATATTTGTCATTTTTGCATTTTTATTTTTTATTCTGACTTTATTATTTTATGTCCAAATATAAAAAATGCCAAAAATTATTTTTATATTATTTTTACATTTATTTAGTTTTTATTTTTATTTTTTACTAGTATAAAATTGTTTAAATACTTTATATTCTTTTTATTAAAGCTTAAAAATAATGTAAAAAATATGTTTATTTTCATTTATTATTTTATGCACATTTGAAAACATTTTCTAAAAAAAAAATATACCTTTTTGTAAATAATTTATTTTATTTTTATACACACTTAATATATTTAATGTATTTAATACATATATATACATATTTTATTAATTAATTAGGAAAAAAAACACATAAATAATATATTTTTATTTTTATTAATATTTTATACTAAAAAATACCATTTTTTAATATACTTATATTTTTGTACAAATTGATACATTATTGTATATAAATAATAAATAATACTATTTATTTAAGAAATTAGGGTTTTTGCCCTAAAAAATAAAATAATTGAAATTGACATTTTATTTATTTACATTTCACATTAAAAATACTCTTTCATACATAAAAAATATTTTTTTGCATAATACATTTTATCTAAGATTTATTTGTTGTATTTATTTAAATATTGTACATTTAATATTATGCCTTACCCATTCAATATGGTTGTAATAATTTAGGATTTAATTTCTTGCAAAATAATCCCCAATTCAAATTTGTACCCCCCTCCCTATATCATGTTGTAATAGTGTAGAATTTAAATTCTCGCACCTTTAAGCTTTCAATTATGCCATGATTAGAATTAGGGTTTGTATGCAAAATCAAAACCAACAAATAGTTTGACCTAATCAAAGATAAAAATGCATGAAAATACAAACACAATGCACACTTGCACCCCTAGGGTTTTGTGATACGGTGGGAGAACTGACTGTGGTTTTGCGTTTTGTTTTTGCAAATGTTTCGGTTGAGCAAGAGTCGCCACCGACTTTTTATTTTATCCTAAGGAAAGGTTTAAAAAGCACAGGAAAAACCTTTGAGATTTTTTCGTGGGTTCGGGGAGTAGATTATAGAAAGGGAAGGTATTAGCACCCTTTCTATCCATGGTTATCCATGGGCTCTTAGGTACTTGCTTAGATCAACTTGCCTTGGTTTTCAATTGTTTGAAAATGGTGCTTTGTGTGTGGCTTTGAAAATGTTTTGAAAAAGATGCCTTGTCTAGGCTACCCTTGTAACAATTCATTACTCGAATGTTTTACAAAAGGTGTTTGTCTTTTTGAAAAGATGTTTCAAGGTTTTTTTTTTTTGAAAGTTTGTTTTGAAAGTGTTTGTGAAGTGTGATTTGAAAAATAGGCAAGTGTTTTTGTTTTGCAAGTTGACAAGTACTTAAGAGCTATCTACCCTAAAGTTCCCAAAGATTTTTGCTATGTTTTAACCCTTTTAACAATTTTGTTCCACCATTGCATTTGGTGGACAATCTTGTGTTAGGATGTGAAAGGGACGGGCGCGGGTCATCGTTTAGACCATAATTGCAATGGGGCCAAGTATCTTTGGGCAATTTTCCTTTAAGGGACTTGATCATTTTTTAGGCAACTTTTCGAAAGCGTCATCGAGGGACTATGATCATTTGATTGTGTTTGTTTTTGCCCAAAGAGACCTAACATGCAATATGGCCCATTATTGAAGGCAACAAGTGGAATACCCTAGGGGTGCAAGTGTGATATGTGTTGTCCATTTTCATGCTTGATTATCTTGGAATTAGGTCAAACTATTTTGTTGTTTTTATTTGCATACAAACCCTAATT
Organism: Vicia faba; assembly: GCA_948472305.1. Classification (NCBI taxonomy): domain Eukaryota; kingdom Viridiplantae; phylum Streptophyta; class Magnoliopsida; order Fabales; family Fabaceae; genus Vicia; species Vicia faba. The sequence continues at coordinate 104,971 of CATIWC010001014.1, forward strand.
CTAACATGGTATATTTAGAAAGCAATAAAGTGCGAAATTTAAAGTTCCTAAGCTATTACAACACAATATGGGAAGGGGGGGTACAAATGTTCAAATGGGGGGTATTTAGACAAGGAATTTAAACCTAGCTATTACATCAATTTGGAATTATTTACAAGATAATTGATTGCACAAATTAAATAGAAATAAAATAAATATGCAAGATGCAAAAAAATGTTTTTATGTGTATGAAAAAAAGGAGTTTTATATGTCAAGTAAACAAAAATAAAAAGTATTATTTTTTGGAGTTTTTTATGTATGTTTAGGGAAAAACCCTAATTTACTAAGTAAAAGTATTAATTATATAATATATACAAATATTTAATAATTATGTACAAAATAAAATAAAAATGAAGTATATTTATAAAAAAGTATTTTTTGAGGTCAAATATTAATAAAAGAAAAAATGTATGTATTTTTGTATTTTTGTCCTAAATATTCTAGTAAATATATATATATATATATATATATATATATATATATATATATATATATATATATATATATATATATATATATATATATATATATATATATATATATATATATATATATATATATATATATATATATATATATATATATATATATATATATATATATATATATATATATATATATATATATATATATATATATATATATATATATATATATATATATATATATATATATATTTGTATTATTTTCTAAATATGTATTATATATACAAAAATAATAATATTTAATATTTATAAAAAAAAGTATATTTTATATAAAATATTTTCTGAAGATAAAAGAAAATAAAAATCAAAAAATGAATGTGTTTGCATTATTTTTCTAGTTATTCTAAATAATAGTATTTATATATTATTTATGTACAAATATCAATATAAACAAATAAATGCCTAAAAAAATATAAAAATGGTGTGAAAAATATTTTTTATGTTTTTAATATTATTAGCAAAAATAAATAAGTCAGAATAAAAAAAGAAAAGTAAAAAAATCATGTAAATAAGCAAAATGGGCCTAGGGGGTGTAAAAGCAAAAACATGGTGTGATAAGAAATAACAAAACAGGCCCAGCCCACCAAGTCCTTCTTCAACCTCTGGCCAGAAACAATGTCAAAAACGCACGCCTGTACACTGATTCAAACATCTGGATTCCTTGACTTTTTGCACAAACTTACAACACCAAAAATGTTAAGCATTGAATCACGATTCTGAATATGTAAAGAACTCCTCCTAACTCTCAGAAATGAGAGAGAATTTTATCATTCCCAAATCCTAACCTAACTTTTTATCAACATTCAGACCTCAAATTCTCATAGCTCAGGCAAAATAAATGGAAAGTAAAGGTATGTACAGTTTCAGGGGCATGGGTAGAACACTTCTTATTCACAAACTTAGAGCTAATGATGCCTACATTGGGAGATAGAAGTTCAAGAATATACCTGTTCATTTGAAGTTGTATCTGATGATGGAGGTACTTTCAGAGCAAGGTGATGATTGGTACAGCTTTCTTGATGTCCAGGGATGCTATTCCAAGTTTTACTTTGCTTTGAAACTAGCTGAATCGAGTTGTAGCACTCCACCTGCAAAACAAGAAAATGAAAATGGCCAAACTGATTAGAGGAGTTACATCCCACTTCTAATGCTTTGGATAGTTTGGATTGATGGTAGGGAAGGTGTTTTAACTGGTTTGGGCAAGAATGCACGATGGAAATGAGTTGTGGGATTCAAACTGCAGCAGGTGCTCTGTTTGGACAGTTTGAGGGTGATTTTGTGAATGGGAGGGAAATGGAGGTGGATAGCTCGTGTTTCAGCTTGTGTTTGATGTTTAGAAAGTGTTTGACAAGTTTTCTTAAGCTTGGTTTACAGGAAATGAGAGTTGGGAGTTGTTATGTCAAATTTCTTCTTACTTAAGCAACAAAATGCCAAGTTGTGTTTTAGACTGATGGAGGCCCCCAACCTATGCTGCATACATTAGTCTTGGTCAATGTGTTATGCTCCTTGACTTGTGCTTCAGAGATATGCTTTGGTACTTCTTGGATTTGCTTTTGACATAAAGCCATACCTTTTCAAAAATGGATAATTTACTTTTTCTATTTTAAGACTAAACCTTCATGTAATGCTTAAACACATAAGGCAAGGCTTGAACAAAAAGGGTTTGCATTTAATTATTGAGTGAAAATGGGATATAGGACCTGTAATCAAGTTGTGCAAGCTGATTTGAAAAATTGCACAAGTTATGAACATGTACATGGCCATGAATCAAAGTGACTTTTTCCCAATTTGCCAAATTTGATTCTCCCTAACCATGAGGTTGTTTGATGAGTTCTTGGACATTTTGGAAAGCTTGGAATGTGTAATACAATCCATATTTGAAGTGCAAATTGAAATGACAAGTGGAAGTATGTGAAAAATGGTCTTGAAGTTAGGCAAAAATCCTGCCTAAAATAGGTCAAATTTTCTCTAAGGTAAGAATGGTTTGGCACCCTTGTTCCAAAAATTGTAACTTGAGATACAAGCTTCTTTTGGGAAAACTTTGTGAATAAAAGTTGTAGATTATGCAATAGGCTACAACTTTCATGTTTTGACTTTTGCTTGAATCCAAATGAATCTTGGTGAGAAAGTGGGGCAAAGTTAGGAAAAAATTAGGGTTTTTCATAACTTAGAAAAATTCTAAGTTATGAAAAATCTTCATTTCAAACCCTAATTTGCATTTCTTGATTTCTTGATGAACAAGTTTCGTGATTTGGCATGTTTTGATGAAAAATGAATCTTGACCCTTGATTTTGACCAAAAAGTCAAAGTTTGACTTTTCAGTATACAGTCAAAATTGATCAATTGACTGGGAAATTCAACTATCAATCTTGTTCATTTGGGATCTTTTAAACTTGTTGAGCATGTCAAGACCATTCCATGGGGTCCTTGAGTCCATATGTGAGCTTGGTTTGCCATTGGCTAGGTCAAACAGTCAAAAATTGCCTTTGTGCAGTCAAAACCCTAAAAATGACCATTTTGCCCTTTTGATTATCTGATCAAATTTCTTATGGAATTGTGATCCAAACTTGATCAAATGGTCCATGTGAGTTCATAATGTTGATGTGGGTCAATTTTCATGAGATTTGACTGTCAATTGGCCACAGTTGACTTTTTCCCAATATAGTTGATTTCTAGGTCAACTGTCCAATTGACTGGGCAAAATTTGGATTCAAGACTTGAAACTTGGTATGGATAAACTTGGGAGTCCAATAGGAAGCATGAAAGTAATTTTAGGCATTTTTGGTCAAAACATCTTTGTGCAAACACAAACCCTAATTTGGGTCAACAGTGCAAGGAGAAGTCTTGAGCAGATGAAACCCTAATTGGATCTTGAGCTCCAAGGGCTTTGTGATGAGAAATCATTGAGAAATGGGAGGGAAAATTTTGGGGTACAACAGTTTCCCCTGTTCAATCTTCTTGAATCCGAAGAGTTAGATTGGCAAGTTTGCCTTTCGTGACTCGAGGGTAAAAGGAGATTGGACACTAGAGTGCCCTTAAATTTGCACTCGTCAAAGCAATGGATGCGGGAATGGGCTTAGAGATGCCATTTGGAGATGGGCTTAACGATTCCATCTGGAAGAGTGACAGAAACTTGTCGGGGATGGGCTTAAAGATGCCATCTGGGATGAGTATCAGAAAGGTGTCCGTGTTTTGAACCACATCTGAACTGGGGGTCTGAACAAGCAATAGATTGACATCCGTATCTGGAGGCCTCCGTAAACTGTTTTCAGAAGTTGAGAAGAGTCTGAACAAGCGATAGGTTAACATCCGTTACTGGAGAACCCGTGAACTGTTTTCAAAAATCTTGAAGTCGAATAAGCAATAGAGCAGCATCCGTTGTTGGGAAGCGTCCGTAAACTGTTTTCAAAAGTTGCATCTGAACAAGCGATAGATTAACATCCGTTGCTTGGGAAGAATCCATAAACTATTTTCAGAAGTCTTGAGAAGAGTCTGAACAAGCGATGGGTTAACATCCGTTACTTGGAGGACCCGTGAACAGTTTTCAGAAATCTTGGAGTTGAATAAGCAATAGAGCAACATCCGTTGTTGGGAAGCGTCCGTAAACTGTTTTCAAAAGTTGCATCTGAACAAGTTGATAGATTAACATCCGTTGTTTGGAAGAATCCATAAGCTGTTTTCAGAAGTCTTGAGAAGAATCTGAACAAGCGATAGGTTAACATCCGTTACCTGGAGAACCCATGAACTGTTTTCAGAAATCTTGAAGTTGAATAAGCAATAGAGCAGCATCCGTTGTTGGGAAGCGTCCGTAAACTGTTTTCAAAAGTTGCATCTGAACAAGTTGATAGATTAACATCCGTTGTTGGGAAGAATCCATAAGCTGTTTTCAGAAGTCTTGAGAAGAAACTGAACAAGTGATAGGTCAACATCCGTTACTTGGAGAACCCGTGAACTGTTTTCAGAAATCTTGAAGTTGAATAAGCAATAGAGCAGCATCCGTTTTTGGGAAGCGTCCGTAAACTGCTTTCAAAAGTGTCTCGGAGGATAATGATTTTTTTGTCTGTCGACTGATCTTACCTACAAAGGCAAAGAGTTAGTTATATGCAATGTCATGATGCATGATACAATGTATGTTATATGATATGAATGTAAATGGATGCGCATGTAAGCTGGAGAGCTGTCTTGCAAAGGATAGATGAATCCGAGATGGCTGAAGATAAAAGCATCTTGACTGCTGCCGGGAAGAATAATTCCTGGTGGTTGCTGGAGAATAAGGAGCTGGGGTTGTATACCAAACTACTGGGGAATTCCTGTCTTGAGGAGATCTTCATTGGAGAATCTTGAATATACAATGAGGAACTGAAAACTGAAAGTCTGCAGATTTGCTTGGGGAATACCAGACCTTCAATCGTCGAGGGGCCTTAGAACTGCTTGCGGGGACTTGGAATTTCCTTGGTGACTTGCAGGGTAATAGAATTTCTAATGATGTCTACTGGGGATTTTAGAACCTGGTAGACTTAAGCTGGGGAGATAAGACTGAGAATCTCCATTCTAGTGAGAAGCATTTCTGTGGGGAAAAGGTTCACTAGTCTGGTTCCGCTGGGGATTGATAGTTTGAAGTTTTAGCTCTGCTGGGGATACTGAAACTTAAACTCTGAGGGGAATTGAGTACTGGAGGATTCTCTGGCTGGGGATAACAAAGATAGACTCTTCTGGGGATTGTATTGATAAGTTATGTTGGGGAACTCTGATGAACTCCGCTGGGGATAGGAAGAAATTTGCCGAGTGCGATCTTCCGTGGCAATAAGCTGAGGATAACCCAGTTATAAGCCCTTGTGAGGAATAACTTTGAATAAAGCTCGGGAGAGACGTCCGTACTCTGCAGGGGATAAGCTTCCAGAATCTACTGGGGATAAGCTTCAAGACTTGCTGGGGATATGGATTCCAAATCTCCTGGGGGTTTCCTTTGAAAGGGTATCAAGATATCCAACTGTACCTTCAACCTATCAGTAATCCTCTTTCTTGATTCATAAGGAAACGATTATGTTCAAATGCATATGCCTATTTAACAAAACATTGGACATTTCTCAAAATAAAACAAATAGTGCAAGAGAAAAGAAGAAGGAAATGACACAAATTTCTAGGAAAAGTATTTGTATTGACTTTCTATGAGTATATTTGTACAAAGGAGACAAACATCCTAGTAAGAGGATTTTGTCGTAAATATTGAAAGATTTATACAAAATAAAGATGGCTATGTGAAATAATTCCATGGGATTCCATTCCGCTATAGCCTTCACAACTCTGAATATCTGTCCATTCAATGCTTCGTTTGCCGATGACTGGATTGATCAGAAACCTGGAACTGGTTGATGAAGAGATTGTCTTTGAAGTGATCCGACGAGACATAGTCATACGCTTTAATTCCCTAACTTTTGCCTGAATCGCCCTTTCGGGTTTTCGATCCACCGGGAAACCCCTTTTTGCCCAAGCCGCCCTTTCGGGTTTTCAACTTGCCGGGTGTACAATTTTTTTTGTTTTTATCCCTAATTTTTGCCTGAACCGCCCTTTCGGGTTTTCGGTTCACCGGGATGCCCATTTTTGCCCAAGCCGCCCTTTCGGGTTTTCGACTTGTCGGGTTATTTTATGCGTAGTATCTTTTGACTATGTCTGCGTTCGTAGGGTGCGGCAAATCGTCGCCGTCCATGGTGGTCAGAATCATTGCACCACCAGAAAATATGCTCTTGATCACAAATGGTCCTTCATATGTAGGAGTCCATTTGCCCCTGGGATCACTTTGCGGCAAGATAATCCGCTTGATTACGAGATCTCCGACTTGATACACTTGACGCCTGACTTTCTTATTGAAGGCCTTGATCATCCGTTTTTGATACGTCTGACCATGGCATATGGCAGCGAGTCGCTTCTCGTCGATCAAATTGAGTTGATCAAGTCGGGTCTGAATCCAATAATCTTCATTCAAACCTGTGTCCTTCATAATCCTTAGAGAAGGAATCTGAACTTCCATAGGCAAGACAGCTTCCATGCCATATACCAACGAAAATGGGGTTGCTCCGGTTGAAGTACGTGCCGTCGTACGGTATCCATGTAGAGCAAACGGTAACATCTCATGCCAGTCTTTGTAAGTGACTGTCATTTTCTGAATGATCTTCTTAATGTTTTTGTTCGCAGCTTCAACAACACCGTTCATCTTCGGCCGATAGGGAGATGAATTGTGATGATAAATCTTGAACTGTTCGCACAAGGCGGTGATTATCGTGTTATTCAGATTTGTACCGTTGTCCGTGATGATCCTGTCTGGAACACCGTACCGACATATGAGATTTTGCTTGATGAAGCGGGCAACCACATTTTTAGTAACAGAGGAGAAGGAAGCTGCTTCGACCCATTTGGTGAAATAGTCAATGGCAACTAGGATGAAGCGATGTCCGTTGGAAGCCGTGGGCTTGATCTCTCCAATCATGTCAATGCCCCACATTGCAAATGGCCACGGAGCAGTCAGAACATTGAGAGGAACCGGAGGGATATGAACTTTGTCAGCGTAGACTTGACATTTGTGGCAAGTACGGGAATGTTGATGGAAGTCAGCTTCCATGGTAGACCAGTAATAGCCTGCCCTTAGGATCTTCTTAGCCATTGTATGCCCGCTCAAGTGAGTGCCAAATGTGCCGCTGTGTATCTCAGTCATGATCAACTCTGCTTCAGCTTTGTCTACGCATCGGAGTAATACACAATCATGGCTTCGTTTGTAAAGGATGCCGTTGCTCAGGAAGAATTTGGCAGCAAATTTCCTTAAGAACTTCTTGTCATTTGTGGAAGCTCCTTCGGGATAATCTCTAGTCTCGAGATACATTTTAATTTCATGGAACCAGGGTTGTTCCACTACTTCTTCGGTATTAATCTCGTGACAATGCGCAGGTTCATCCATTCGCTTGATGGTGATTTGGGGAGCCTCGTTATCCCAGTTGAGTTTAAACATGGAAGACATTGTAGCTAGAGCATCTGCTAGCTGATTCTCTTCTCGCGGGAAATGCTCGAAGGTAATTTGCTCGAAATGAGGCAACAATGTCAAGACATGTTCTTTGTATGGGATAATATTAGGATGCTTGGTATCCCACTCTCCTTTGATTTGACTGATAACCAAAGCCGAGTCCCCAAATACGATCAAAGATTTGATCCCAAAGTCTATAGCAGCCTTGAGACCAAAGATGCAAGCTTCATACTCAGCCATGTTGTTTGTGCAGCTGAAGCAAAGTCGGGCCGTGAAAGGGGTGTGACAACCCTCCAGAGAAATGAGTACTGCGCCGATACCGTTTCCAAGTGCATTTGAAGCACCATCAAAGTACAGGATCCATCGGGATCCCTTTTCGGGTCCGTCATACGGTCCGTCACTTTCAATGTTGTCCAAATTCATGATGTCCTCGTCTGGGAAGTCAAATCTCATGGGTTGATAATCTTCGATAGCTTGATGAGCCAGATGGTCAGCTAGTACACTCCCTTTTATAGCTTTTTGAGTGGTGTACTGGATGTCATACTCAGTCAGGATCATCTGCCATCTGGCTATTCTTCCAGATAAAGCGGGCTTTTCGAAGATATACTTGATAGGATCCATTTTGGAAATCAATAAGGTAGTATGAGTCAACATATACTGCCTTAGTCGGCGAGCAGCCCATACCAAAGCGCATCAAGTTTTCTCGATCAGTGAGTAGCGAGTCTCACAGTCGGTAAACTTTTTGCTAAGGTAATAAATAGCATGCTCTTTTCGACCAGACTCGTCATGCTGGCCCAAAACACACCCCATTGAGTTATCCAAGACGGTTAGATACATGATCAATGGTCTTCCTTCGACGGGTGGCATCAGAATAGGAGGTTCTAGCAAATACTCCTTGATTTTATCAAAAGCAGCTTGGCAATCGTCGTTCCATTCGACTACCTGATCTTTCTTCAAGAGTTTGAAAATTGGCTCACAGGTAGAAGTCAGATGAGAGATGAATCTGGCAATATAGTTCAAGCGCCCCAAGAACCCTCTAACCTCCTTCTCAGTACGGGGAGCAGGCATCTCTTGTATTGCTTTCACTTTTGCTGGATCGACTTCAATGCCTTTGTTGCTTACAATGAATCCTAGAAGTTTACCAGACCTAACTCCAAAAGTGCACTTACTTGGATTCAGCCTGAGTTTGTATTCTTTCAATCTGGCAAACAGCTTTTCTAGATGTTCAAGGTGCTCCTCCTCTGTTTGCGACTGAGCTATCATATCGTCTACGTAAACTTCAATCTCATGATGTATCATATCATGAAACAAAGCTACCATGGCGCGTTGATAAGTTGCCCCTGCGTTCTTCATCCCGAACGACATCACCTTGTAACAGAAAGTGCCCCATTGCGTGACAAAAGTTGTTTTATCCATATCCTCGGGGGCCATTTTGATTTGATTGTAGCCCGAGAATCCATCCATGAAGGAAAACACTTTGTGCTGAGCTGTATTGTCGATCAAAATGTCAATGTGTGGTAGCGGAAAATCATCTTTGGGGCTGACCCTATTCAAATCCCGGTAGTCCACACACATCGTGACTTTGCCATCTTTCTTAGGTACTGGCACGATGTTAGCGACCCATTGAGGATAGGACGTAACAGCCAGAAAGCCAGCGTCGAATTGCTTCATCACTTCTGCCTTGATCTTTTCAGACATGTCAGGCCTCATTCGGCGGACTTTTTGTTTGATCGGTGGACAATCCTCTCTTGTGGGGAGACGGTGAACCACGATGTCTGTGTCTAAACCCGACATGTCTTTATAAGACCAAGCGAAGATTTCAACATACTCATTCAACAACTGTATCAGGCGTTCCTTGACACTCGGTTCCAGATTGGCGTCCACTTGCACCTCCTTCCGGTCTTCCTCGGTCCCTAAGTTGACAGTTTCCAATGACTCTTCGTGCGGTAAGATGGCCCTTTCCTCTTGCTGTAGAAGTCTGGCTAGTTCCCCTGGTACTTCACAACCTTCGTCATCTTCATACTCGGCTTGATTGACCAGATCTTCAGAGTTATTGAAGGATATAGCAGAATAGTCACCCATGGAATCCGGAGTGGATGGGTACCTGCATTTGTGAGTGTGGGTGTGTGTAAGGGATAGCCATCCTTAAACAAAAAATGCAAAAGGAAAGAAAATGAACACAAGCAGTTTATCAAATGAAAAACGTCCAATGAATCATTAAACATGGCATATGGATATGAAAAATAATCAAAACCCTTACAAATGGACCTACATGCCCCGGGCAAGGCATGAGGTGAAAAAGATAGTGTACGGATTGTTTGAAAATAAATATTACAGACCAAATAGGAAATGTTTGACAGATAAATTACTGATGAATAAAAGTGATGGGGACAAAGTCTTTTGCCTCCCAGTTGCACAATCCTCCTTTGACAGTTGGGTAGATCCACTCTTCGATGTTGCTCTCTTTGTCTTCATCCTCCAAAGCGTTGATTCCGTAGGGAGAAATTTTGACTGGCGCTCTTTCAATCTTTGAACGGCGCATAGCTTTCTGGCCCGCGGTAGTGAACCCTAATCCAAATTTGTCTGTCTTATGCGGAATATCAGGCAACTTCCCCCATGCTGAATTCTTCCCCTCCTTTATTGCGGCCTTTGCGTCCTCCAGAGATGCCATCCTGGCTATATGCCTCGGTACTTCAGCTGCCAACTTTGCTACTGTTATTTCAGGAAGGACTTCTTCGAAATGCTGGAAAGGTGTCTCAATGAATTCACCTTCTACCTCCACGTACCGGAAGGAGTTTAAGTGGCTGATCATGTACTCCTCTTCGCCATGGACGGTTATAATCTTTCCCTTGACAGTATACTTCAACATCTGATGTAAGGAGGAGGTGACTGCCCCAGCATGGTGTATCCAAGGCCTACCGAACAAGCAAGAGTATGACGGACGGATGTCCATCACATAGAAAGTAGATTTAAACACCTCGGTGCCTATCTTGATGGGAATTTCAACCTCCCCATGGACCATTCTCTTAGAACCATCGAAAGCTCTGACAACAATATCACTCGGCTTCAACTCTAACCCTTCACAATCTAGTCGGTCTAAAGCCTTCTTAGGCAGTACATTCAGCGACGAACCAGTGTCGACCAAGACATGTGCGAGAGTAGTTCCTCGGCACTCGACTGAAATGTGCAAAGCATCATTGTGGTTTCTACCTTTAGGAGTTAGGTCGGCATCAGAGAAACCTAATCCGTTGTCCGCAGTAAGGTTGGCCACGCAATTTTGAAATTGATCTGCAGAGGTTTCCTGGGGCACATGGGCTGCCTTCAGGAATTTTTATCAGAGCTTTAGCGTGAGCTTCCGAGCAAAGTAGTAGTGCCAGCATGGAGATCTTTGAGGGGGTTTGCCCCAGTTGTTCTACCACATCGTAATCACTCCTTTTGATTATCTTCAAGATCTCATCCATTTCCTTCTTGGAGGTCTCCGGGATGACCAAGGGTTGAGCCCTCGTCCTGACGAGCTCATCTTGGATTCCTTTACCTTTATCAGCAGCGGTAGGAGGGACAGTACTAGGAACAACAACATCTTCAATCAATGGGGTTCTAGCAGAGAGTTTTATTGGTGCAGGGATAACCTTGTCAGTAGATGAGGGTCCAAAGATTTCTCTTGGAGGGGAAATCTCTGGAGAAAATATTCTCCCGCTCCGGGTGATTTTGCTCGTGCCTGCAATGTTTCCAATGCTGGCTTCTTCATCATCCGAACTTTCTTCAGTTATTTCGATTTGTTTAATACCATGGTAGTAGACGTCACCGCCATAGTTCCATGGTATTGACTTCTTAGAAACATAGGGGACAAGCCCTGGCATTGTTATCTTCAAAGGAACAGATTTCGTAGCTGGTGTAATCTTAACAGGCTTTCTGACGGCCTTGGAAAGATTGGCGTGAATGGTTATGATTGAGACATCTTCAGTGTGAGTTGGAATGGCAGAAACTTTTTCAAACAAAATTTGTCGACTATCCATTAGGCCTTGGATGCCTTTCTTCAGTAACGAACAATCAAACGGCAGAGAGTAACAACAATAACAGTCTTCCTTACATCCCGGGAAAATCCCGGCCCTTAACAGATTCAACTTGATGGTTAACAATGGAGTTATCAGATCATTGACATCAGCAACATACAAATCTTCTTCAATGGCATTGACATTTCGGCCGTGCTTCGGCATGGGAGCTGTGATCGGTGGATCTGGAACTGACTGTTTAACGCTGGTTCGCGAAATGTCGCGGAAGCAAGAGTCGCCACCGTCTTTTATTTTTTCCAAATGGAAAGGACAAAAGCACAGAAAAATTCCTTAAAGAGATTGCTCTCGGTTCGGGAGGTAGATTATAGAAAGGGAAGGTGTTAGCACCCTTTCTATCCATGGTTATCCATGGGCTCTTAGATACTTGCTCATTTGTGTTTTCAAAATTGTTTGTTTGCTTTTCAACTGTGGGTTTTAAAAAGTTTCTTTGAAAATTTCAGTTCGACTCTTGTATCGGTCCTCAAGAGTGTTTGAAAAATGCTTTCGAAAGCTTTTTGAAAATGTGTTGGTGTGAAAAGTATTTTTGATTTGTTTTGTTTTGAATTAGAGCAAGTATCTAGAGTCGTCTACCTACCCTAAGGAATTCGTCTGTGTAAATGTCCTTTAAAGTAGTGCCATCCCACCATTGAGAGGTAGGTAGCACCACCGTTGGAGGTGTTCGGGTCAATTCGAGGTTCGGGACATGGTGATCACCAGAACAATGGGAAGACACCTTAGAAGCTACCCTCACGCCAGGTTCCCGGATCATGAGGACTTACTAAGACGTACTCTACTCGACGATCACCTTTCGAGGCAAGGCAACAGTGAGGCGTACCCTAGGGGTGGTGTGTGCGATTTGTGTGTCGTTTTCAAGTATATTTGTCTTTTGTCATGTCATTGGTGATCTAACGTTTGTTTTTAGTTTTGTCCATACATTCTTTCATGCCATTATTTAACAGTTAAAAATTACGAAAAGTAAATTCTAAGCTATTACAAAAGGCGCGGGTCCACATCGCCAAAATTAAACCAGGACCCGATTTGACAGGAAAATAAAGAAAGTAAAGAAAAGTGCGAGAAAATTAAAAGGGTTACATGGCTTCGAGAGAGATACATAAATATTGTAAAGAAATAAAATAAATATGCGAATAAGAATTAAATCGAAACGAGGGCGTTGGACCCTTTTTGCAAAATTAAAATTACATGGAATTAATTAATTAAAAAGAAAGAAAGAACTTGTTTTTTTGGTATTTTTTAGTATTTTAGGATTTAAATGGAAAAAGAATTAATTGAAATTAAATGCTAACCCTAATTCTATTTGTTTTTTAATTTATTAAGAAAACATTGAATTTTAACCTAAATTAACCCTAATTTTTATATACAAATTTAATTATAAAAATAAATAAAATAAATAATATTAAATATTAGATTACCATGAAAGAAAAATAAAAAGATGAAAATTAATCAAACCTAATTCTATGTTTTTTTAAATTTATTATGAAAATATTAAATTAAACCCTAATTTAAAACTAATTAATTTACATGCAAATTTATTTACAAAATATTAACTAATTAAATATATTTAATTTTTGATCTTTTCTGATTTTTATGGTATTTTGTGATTTTTATGAAAATATTAAATTAATTAAACAAGCAATTTATAAAAAATAAAAAATAAAGAAAGTTAAAAGAATTTGCAAACCAATGGGGGTTGTAGTCCCCAACATGGAGGTTAAAGTTTAGTAATCTGGCCCATTAAACTTGGCCCGTTTGACTTTCTCCAGGGAGCATGCTGGCGCGTTGACTGGGACTACCATGTGCCTTGGATCTGGACCTTTGATTTGATGCAACTGGACAGGTGGATGTTGCTTTTTTGAGGATGTACAATGGACCACAACATTATGCCTGCACATGAATATCATTTGAAAAAAATTATATGGAAAGGGTGGGGACCTGGGATCGAACCCAGGTCCTGAACATCACCAGTCTTATGCCTTGCCAATCGTGCTGAATGCGCGTGTTGTATAATAAAGAACAAACAAATATTTTAAGAACAACAACACGCGTTAGCACTTTTTAGCGCGAAATTTTAAAAGGACCAATCATCGCTGGCCAACACATCGTCTTCTTCATTGATTTTATTTTCCTGAAAATACAAAGAAACAGGCAACGGTTTTGTTAGCGTTCTCCTAGGCCATCTATGGAAAAATAGCGATTAGCCACTAGGTGCTCATAAATTGAGCGCGAGTACAGGTTCATGATCGTCTAAGTGTGCTGAAGTGAATGGTCTAATTCTCATGCTCCAATTTTTCCTTGTTTTAAAATCCCTAATTTGGAATCCTGTAAACCCTAAAAATTGACAATGGTGAAATCGTATATAGCTTGCAAAAATTCAATCAAACACATGGGTTAGCTTCAGAATTGCATAAGGAGTATGAATCAATGAACAAAATGTCATGAGGATGCCTGTAAATCAAAACACGAATATGCATTTTTCATGAAATATTTTAAGTTCTATATACCGATTCTTGAGGTTTTGATGAATGTTTTTGATTGGGAATCGTTCAGTGAAGCTTCAGCAAGCTAATGAAACAAAAATCGTGCCTTGAATCGCCCTAGAATGAGGTTTTCAGTTTTGAGTTTCTTTGCAAAAATTTCAAGTTTGTCAATTGGTTTCTAGCGCAGCTCAATGGTTAATCTCATTAGGTTTGTATTCAGGCTTAAGTATAGAACCAATTAGGTCAAATAAAACACTCCAAATCTTTGGCATTCATGGATTTTGAGATTTGATTTTCAAGATCTTTTTTCAAATATTTTCCATGTGTTTTTGTACAAATTATGATCCAATCAATCCAAATCTTTCCTTATTTAATTTCACACGAATTATTGAGTAGATTTTGTGCACAAAAAGATTGTAAAACCTAGGTTAAATTTTTTTCATGTATTTAATTTGATTTAAATGAATTATTATAAATAAAAATTCAAATAAATAAATAAAAAATGAAGAAATACTTCCCTTTGGGCCAAGTGGTCGTGCACATGCCATGGATGATGAATTATGGAAGAAAAATGGGCCCATTAGCAATTTTAGGTCATTTGAATCAATGTTGACTTTTCAAAATACCCAAAAATTTCCCAACTTCTACAAGGCATAACTTGCTCAATTTTTAAGCTTTTCTCATGTTCTTGGACATTTTGGAAAGGTCTTTTAGTCCTCTAACCAATGTCTTTGGTCCCATGTCATTTTGATTTACCAATCACAAGTTATGGCCTTTGACTTAAAGTCCCTTTTTGTTGACTTTTGAAAATGACCTATAATGTTGAAATTGATAACTTTTTGTGAGAGCATTTCTTGGACTTGAAGTATGAAGATGAGTTGTAGGAAATGTCTTTCTCTTCAAAATGAGCTTTGGATGGAATTTTTCTGATAATCCATGTGAAAGTTATGCCCTGGTCAATTTACAGTTGACTTTTTCAGCTGTCCAAATAAGGAAACTTTTGTATCTTAATGATTTTTGAGCCAAGCTTTGAGAATCATGATCAAGCATTGATCAAATGATGTTTGTGGCTTCAAAATGAGATGTTGACCAAAAATTTGAACTTTTGACTGTCAAATGACCATTTTGCCCCTACAGTTGACTGTAGTGCAATTAGGGTTTTTGACTGTGCAATTTTGTGCTGAATGTCTTGAAACTTGGTATGAGGATGCTTGACCATATTTGTAGGCATGTGAGACTTGATTGGGCCTTTGGAAACTTCATTTTCTTGATCAGAACAAAAACCCTAATCTTGACTGTTTAGGAGACCCTTGCACTGTGCAACCCTTGGGGAGATTTTGTAGCTTGACATCGCAATTTCTTGAAGAATATGGGAGGGAAAATTTTGGGGTACAACAGTTGCCCCTGTTCAATCTTCTTAGACCTGAGGATGCAGATTGGCTGACGTGCCTTTCGTAATCCGAGGGTAGAAGATCATTGAACACTAGAGTGCCCAGAAATTTGCGCTCACATAATAGCAGTGTGATGATGGAATGGGCTTATAGATGCCATTTGGAGATTGATGAATAGGATGATGGGCTTATAGATTCCATCTGGATGTTGATCGCGTAAGAGATTCCTTAGCGAGAACCTGCATACCTGCAAAAGAAAAATGAGTACCTGACATGTTGCAGGAGCTGGTTTTCACATGCTTGGTATAGATATGTCCTGATTGGTTACAGGAGTTGGATCTGGAGCTTCAAACGGCGATGAATGAACCAGGGGTGACTTTAACTTCAACAACGCTCGTTGAGAAAAATCTTGGTGGGAATTACCATCTTCGCAGGATCGGGAAGAGAACCATAGGCAATTATAATCTGAAAGGGAATTACATCTCACGCACCGTCGGGGAGAGAACCATAGGAAATTATAACCTGAAAGGGAATTACATATCACGCGCCGTCGGGGAGAGAACCATAGGAAATTATAACCTGAAAGGGAATTACATCTCACGCACCGTCGGGGAGAGAACCATAGGAAATTATAATCTGAAATGGAATTACATCTCACGCACCGTCGGGGAGAGAACCATAGGAAATTATAACCTGAAAGGGAATTACATCTCACGCACCGTCGGGGAGAGAACCATAGGAAATTATAACCTGAAAGGGAATTACATCTCACGCACCGTCGGGGAGAGAACCATAGGAAATTATAACCTGAAAGGGAATTACATCTCACGCACCGTCGGGGAGAGAACCATAGGAAATTATAACCTGAAAGGGAATTACATCTCACGCACCGCCGGGGAGAGAACCATAGGAAATTATAACCTCAAAAGGAATTAACACCTCGCGCACCGTCGGGGAGGGAACCATAGGAAATTATAACTTGAAATAACTTCTACTGAGTCTTCATCAGAAAAATCTGTTTGGGGTCGATTTAGCTGGACTAGAGAAGGCCTTGGACTGGATAAGAAATCTCTGGAGTCGATTAACTGAACCGGTCTAGGTCTTGAAAGATGATTGAGAATTTAACTGAATCTTTCCTGAAAGGTAAAAGTCAGTCATATGCAATGCATGATATGGATCAAGCAATGATGTTCTCAACATAAATGAGATTTGTATGATATGATGCGTCTATGCATGCTATAATGATGTATGTGATGTTTATGTATGTTTTCGTCTAGGAAAGTAAATCCTTGACGGGTGCCGGGAAGTCACTCCTGGGCTGATGTTGAAGAAAAGATTTTTGCTTCCGCTGGGGATGATAGTTGCAAGAATACCGGTAGGAGAAGATAACTCTGTTGGGGAATAAACTTGGCGAATGGATAACTTTGCGGGGAGAAAAAATACTCTAGCGACCATGCTGGGAAGTGATACTCTGTGGGGAGAGAGATACTTTGCCGAGTTGTTGATAATAACTTGCTGGGGATATCCTTGTTGTATTGGAAGTGTTGATAGACTTTGCTGGGGATAAAAAGACTTCGTCGAGGACGATCTTTCCATGGCTTTTGGCTGAGGATAACCCAGTTATATCCTGTTAAGGAAATAACTCTTTAAATAAAGCCGGACGACGCGTTCGTGATCTGCGAGGATAAGCTTCCAGAATCTACTGGGGATAAGCTTACTGCTTGGGGAGATGAATTCCAACTTTCCTGGGGAACTAGATTGGACTTTCCTGGGGAAGTTTTGAACTGCGGGGGAAGTGACTCCTTTGAATGTTGATAGACCACCGGGGAACAATCTTTAGGTCACGACTGCCGGGGATGTTTGTTAAGAATATAGGTGCTGCTGGGGAATGTTGAGATCTACTGGAGGATACTCAACTTCCTTGAGATTTGATAACTCTGCTTGGAGAAGAATGCACTGACTGCTGACTTACTCTCTGGGGAATTAAGATGTACTAGTCATGTTCTTTAGCTGAGCCTACCTTGGTACCTTGGAGGACAGAACAATTAGATTGCTTAGACAACTCTTTATTGCCCCTGTTTCTAATGTTACCTGTAATTAGTTCTTTGTTTCGTATGCAAATATTCATGAGTTAGCAAATTATTGTCAATGCATATATCACGAATTGAACCTTGGACGTTCTTTGCAAAACAAAACAGAAAAAGGAAAACAATTGGCACGTTTAACTGAAAAGTATATTTGTATTGATTTTGAATGGCCTGAAAATAGGCGTTTTGTGTACAAGAGGCTGACGTCCTAGTAAGAGAACGCCGCCGAACAAAAGAGTTTATACAAATTTGTACAAAAGAAAGTAAAACAGCTGTGTGAAATATGAATGATCCACTGGGTTTCAACTCTGCTATTGCCTTTATAACTCCGAGCGTCTCATCACTTGATGACCTTGGTTGAAGGTGAAGCTGATTGATCGATGCCGTCTGAACTTGATGTAGATACCGGATTCTGGATGCAAGGTGATCCAATGAGACATAGTATTACACTTTATCCCTAATTTTTGCCTGGACCGCCCTTTCGGGTTTTCAGTCCACCGGGATACCCATTTTTGCCCAAGCCGCCTTTTCAGGTTTTCGACTTGCCGGGTGTACAGATTTTTCCATTTCATGCCTTCATTTTGCCCGAACCCTTTTGGTTCGCCGGGAAGCCCTAATTTTTGCCTAGGCATGTCAGCCTAGCGGGTCTTTTTTATGCGTAGTATCTTTTTACTATGTCTGCATTGGCGGGGTGAGGAAGGTCGTCACCATCCATATTGGTCAATATCATTGCTCCTCCTGAGAACACATGCTTAACCAGAAATGGCCCTTCGTACGTAGGGGTCCATTTGCCCCTTGGATCACTCTGGGGAAGGATGATTCGCTTAATTACCAGATCCCCAACTTGATATTCCTGTGGTCTGACCTTTTTGTTAAATGCCCTGATCATCCGCTTCTGATACGTATGACCATGACAAATAGCAGCAAGTCTCTTTTCATCAATGAGGTTGAGCTGATCAAGTCGTGTCTGGATCCAATCATCTTCGTTCAGATTTGCATCCTTCATTATCCGGAGAGAGGGTATTTGCACTTCGATCGGTAAGACTGCCTCCATACCATAAACCAAAGAGAAAGGAGTTTCCCTGGTTGACGTCCTAGCTGAGGTACGGTACCCATGTAGAGCGAACGGTAACATCTCGTGCCAATCTTTATAAGTCACTGTCATCTTCTGCACGATTTTCTTGACGTTCTTATTTGCTGCCTCTACAGCCCCATTCATCTTCGGTCTATAAGGAGAAGAATTGTGGTGCTGTATCTTGAACTGCTCGCAGAGCTCAGCGATCATCTTATTATTCAGATTGGTACCGTTGTCTGTAATAATTCTTTCTGGGACGCCGTATCGGCAGATCAGGTTATGTCGAATGAACCGTGCCACAACCGTCTTGGTTACCGTAGCATAGGATGCTGCCTCGACCCACTTCGTAAAATAATCAATCGCCACTAGGATGAAGCGATGCCCATTGGATGCCGTAGGTTTAATCTCACCGATCATGTCTATGCCCCATATTGCAAATGGCCAAGGCGCAGTCAGAACATTCAGGGGAACCGGAGGAACATGCACCTTGTCTGCATAAATCTGGCATTTATGGCATGTCCTGGAATGTTGGTAGCAGTCAGCTTCCATTGTGGACCAGTAATATCCTGCCCGTAGGATTTTTTTAGCCATAGTGTGCCCACTGGAATGCGTACCAAAGGTCCCTTCATGTAGCTCTTCCATGATCCCTTCTGCTTCAGCTTTGTCCACACAACGCAGTAAGGTTGAATCATGGTTTCGCTTGTACAAGATGTCGTTGCTAAGGAAGAACTTTGCTGCGAACCTTCTCAAGAACTTCCTATCATTGATAGAAGCACCTTCAGGGTATTCCTGAGTTTCCAAGTATCTCTTCACTTCATGGTACCAAGGCTTCTCAGTCACCAATTCAGTCTCGAGATCGCAACAGTATGCCGGTTCGTCCAGTTTCCAGATGATGATCTGGGGAGCCTCGTTATCCCATTTGACCTTAAACATAGAAGACATTGTAGCTAACGCGTCCGCCAGCTGATTCTCTTCTCTCGGAAAATGTTCAAAGGTTATTTCTGTGAAGTGGGGGATCAGGGTCAACACACATTCTCTGTAAGGGATAAGATTCGGATGTTTCGTATCCCACTCTCCTTTGATCTGATTGATCATAAGAGCGGAATCTCCGAAAACACTCAGAAACTTAATCCTTAGGTCAATCGCAGCTTGAAGACCCATGATGCACGCCTCATACTCTGCCATGTTGTTGGTACAGTTGAAACATAGCCGGGCAGTGAGTGGAGTATGAGTACCTTGAGGTGATATGATTATGGCGCCGATACCATTTCCCAAAGCGTTGGAGGCTCCGTCAAAGTGCATAGACCATCGGGATCCTGGTTCAGGTCCTTCATCCGGTCCAGGTACTTCACAATCTGTCACTATCATGATGCTTTCATCCGGAAACTCGAAGTTCATTGACTGATAATCATCTACAGCCTGATGTGCCAAATGGTCTGCCAATACACTTCCCTTGATGGCTTTCTGGGTTGTGTACTGAATGTCGTATTCCGTTAAGATCATTTGCCATCTTGCAATTCTCCCAGACAGAGCAGGCTTTTCGAATATGTACTTTATAGGATCCATCTTTGAGATCAACAAGGTGGTATGAGTCAGCATATACTGTCTCAGCCGGCGAGCAGCCCATACCAAAGCGCAGCAAGTTTTCTCAAGCAGTGAGTATCGGGTCTCACAGTCGGTAAACTTTTTGCTAAGGTAATAAATGGCATGCTCTTTTCGGCCAGACTCGTAATGCTGCCCCAGCACACACCCCATTGAGTTGTCCAGCACTGTCAGGTATAGTATCAGAGGTCTCCCTTCAACCGGTGGCATAAGGATGGGTGGTTCTTGGAGATACTCTTTGATTCTGTCAAAAGCAGCCTGACATTCATCGTTCCAACGTACTACCTGATCTTTCTTCAGCAGCTTGAAGATTGGCTCACAGGTAGCAGTTAGGTGTGAGATGAAGCGAGCAATGTAATTCAGGCGTCCTAAAAAGCCTCTGACTTCCTTCTCTGTCTTAGGAACTGGCATCTCTTGAATAGCTTTGACCTTGGCAGGGTCCACTTGAATTCCCTTATCACTGACCACGAAGCCTAGCAACTTCCCAGATCTTACCCCGAAGGTGCACTTGTTCGGGTTTAATCTCAGCTTGTACAGTTTCAACCGGTCAAACAACTTTTGCAGATGATCTAGGTGCTCTTCCTCAGTTTGGGACCTAGCGATCATGTCGTCAACATATACTTCTATCTCATGATGGATCATGTCATGAAATAAAGCAACCATGGCACGTTGGTAGGTTGCCCCAGCGTTCTTTAGTCCAAAAGGCATGACCTTGTAGCAGAAGGTGCCCCACTGAGTAACAAATGTAGTCTTTTCCATGTCTTCAGATGCCATCTTAATCTGATTGTAACCTGAGAAGCCATCCATGAAAGAGAATACCTTGTGCTGAGCTGTATTATCAACAAGGACATCAATGTGAGGTAGGGGGAAGTCATCCTTGGGGCTGGCCCTGTTCAGATCCCTGTAGTCGACACACATTCTGACCTTACCGTCCTTCTTAGGTACCGGCACCACATTAGCAACCCACTGAGGGTAAGAAGTCACTGCAAGGAACCCAGCGTCAAACTGTTTCATAACCTCGGCTTTGATCTTCTCAGACATCTCTGGACACATCCGACGGACCTTTTGCTTAACTGGAGGGCAGTCTTCCTTAGTTGGCAAGTGATGGACCACAATATCGGTATCCAACCCTGGCATGTCTTCGTAGGACCAGGCGAAGATCTCCATATAATCATGTAGCATCTGAGTCAACCGTTGCTTCACGCTGAGCTCTAGGTTGGCACCAATCTTTACCTCTTTCCTGTCTGCCACAGTACCCAAGTTTATTGTTTCCACTGGCTCTTCATGGGGTTGAATTGCCCTCTCTTCCTGAAGCAACAGTCTTGCAAGCTCGCCGGGCACTTCGCAATCATCTTCACCTTCGTCTTCGGCTAAGTTGATCGGATTTTCGAAGTCATAACTGGCAGTAGCAGAGTCGTTACCAGTAAGATCCAGAGTGGATTGAAACCTGTATGAGTGAGTGTGTGTGTAAATACAGCTGTTTTGAAATATATGTAAAGGAAAGAAAGACAGAAAAGGAGCATAAGATTTGCACTGCGAGAAAACGTCCAAGATTTTCATTCATGATATATGAAATGACAATTTATATGCCCTCAAAAATGAAACCACGGTGCCTCGGGTAAGACACCGGGCCAAAGAGTTTATTTATTGTTTATTACAGAATAATGAAACAAAGAAATTTATTACTGCGTCACAAAGGTAACAGGAGTATGGTCTTTAGCAATCCAATTGGTCAATCCGCCTTTAGTCGTTGGATAGATCCAGCTATTAAACTCCGCTTCATCCACTTCGTTGTCTTCCCCAACAGCATTTACTCCTGGATTTGTAATGAACACAGGAGGTCTTCCGGTCTTCGCTTTCCGCATAACTTTCTGACCTTCTGTGGTAAAACCCAACCCAAATTTGTCGGTCTTCTGTGTGAAGTCTGGAAGCCTGCCCCAGTTAGCACATTCACCCTTTTGAACCACAGCCCGGGCATCCCTCAGGGAGGCCATCTTCAAAGGAACACTTTCTTCCGCTGCTGTTTTTGCTGCTGCTGCAATTGGAAGCACCTCCTCGAAATGCTGAAAGGGGGTTTCAATGAACTCTCCGTCCATCTCAATGTATCTGAAGGAGTTTAAGTGGCTCACCATATATTCCTCCTCTCCTTGCACAGTGACGATCTTCCCTCTGACGGGGTACTTCAGCTTCTGGTGCAAGGTAGAGGTCACTGCCCCAGCTTTATGTATCCAAGGTCGACCCAATAGACAAGAGTAAGATGGACGGATATCCATCACATAAAATGTAGAGTCAAACACCTGAGAGCCCACACGAATCGGAATGTCGACCTCTCCATGAACCATCCTTTTCGAACCGTCAAAGGCCCTGACGATGATATTGCTGGGTTTCAATTCCAGGCCTTCACAATCTAAGCGGTCTAAAGCCTTCTTGGGCAGCACATTCAAAGAAGAACCAGTATCCACCAATACATGTGCCAGAGTGGTGCCCCTGCATTCGATAGAGACATGCAGTGCGTCATTGTGGTCTCTTCCCTTCGCAGTCAGGTCAGCATCTGAGAAACCCAAGCCATTGTCTGCTGTCAGATTTGCTACGCAATCAGTGAACTGGACTGCAGATGTCTCATGTGGCACATGGGCCGTCTTGAGGAATGAGATTAAGGCCTTAGCATGGGCCTCGGAGCACAGCAATAAAGAGAGCATGGAGATCTTGGAGGGCGTGTGCCCCAGCTGTTCCACAACATTAAAGTCGCTCTTCTTTATAATTTTCAAGATTTCCTCCATTTCTTGTTGGGAGGCCTCAGCAGTTACAGGTACAGGTGCCTCCATCTGGGCAGGCTCAACTTCAATTCCTTTGCCCCGAGCATTGGATGACTCGGTAGCAGGAGAAACCACTTGATCAGCAATAGGAACAACAACTTGATCGGCAACATGAATAGGTACACTTGTAGGAGTTATAAGAAGTGGTCTTCGAGCAGCAGGCGGTGCAATGTCAGGCGAGAAGAGCCTGCCACTGCGGGTGACTTTGGCTGGGCCAGTGATATCACAGATGCTGGCGCCAGTGTTGAACTCTTGTTTAATCCCGTTTACATACACATCTGCCCCATAATGCCAGGGGACAGCTTTATGAGATGCATAGGGCAGGGGCCCCGGAACAGTGATAACAATAGGTGCGACGGTCATGATTTGAACAGGCTTCTTCGGGAGAACCGGGATTGGATTATTGAAGATGGTAACCACAGAAACTTCTTCCACCGGAACCAACTGAACAGCAGATTTCTTAAACAGAATCTCCTTGCTATCCATTAGGCTTTGGATGCCTAACTTCAATAAGGGACAACCAGATAGGGATACAGCACAGAACAGGCAACCCTCACTGCAACCCGGAAATAAACCGGCCAGCAGCAGGTTCCTCTTGACAGTCTTCAGAGGAGTGACTAGATCATCCACAGAAACAGCATAAACATCTTCGTCAACATCATTTACCCCATGCTGAGGCATAGGAGCAGTAACTACATTCGGCCTCTCAGGCGCTTCGAACTGTATCTCCTTTGCGTCGATAAGGTCTTGCACCTTACTCCTTAATGCCCAACAATCATCAGTGGAATGCCCCGGGCTATCAGAATGGTAAGCACAACGAGCATTCGGGTTGTACTTAGGGGATGCAGTATTTGGAAACTTTGGAGCCTCTCTGACAGTCACTAGGTTGGTTGAGAGCAACTGTGGCAGGATCTGCGATAAGGTCATGCTCAACCGGGTGAACTCTCTCCGGGGTCTTTCAGCCCTTTGAGGATTGGTTGGCCGAGGAGCGGCAGCAGGCTTAGCAATCATTACCGCACTGACAGATTGGCGGCGCTCATGTCTCTCTGATCTCTTGGAACCATACACGGCACTAGCCTCCTTCTTGAAGGGTTTCTTCTCAGCACTAGACGATGCACCCTTCGGGATCTTACCAGACTTTAACCCAGCCTCAATTCTCTCTCCAGTCAGAATCAGATCAGTGAACCCTGCAGACGAATTCCCGATAAGATGGTTGAAAAACGGCCCAGATAGGGTCCCCAAGAACATGTCTACCAACTCCCGATAAGTCAACGGTGGCTGCACCCTGCCAGCCAGGTCTCTCTACTTCTGAGCGTACTCCTTAAAACCTTCACTTGAACCTAACGACATACCCTGGAGTTGGGTACGTGTAGGGGCAAGGTCGGCATTATATTGATATTGCTTGTAGAAAGCAGTAGCCAACTCCTCCCAGTTACGAACCTTGGTCCCATCCAACTGATAGAACCATTCGAGATGAGTCCCTGAAAGACTCTCCTGGAAGAAGTGGATCCATAAATTCTTATCCGCTGAGTACGGTTGGATTTTCCGAACATAGGACCTGAGATGTAGCTTGGGACAAGACGCCCCGTCATACTTAGAGAAAGATGGTGCTTTGAACTTCCGAGGGATGATCACACCAGTAGATAAACCCAGATCTCCAAAATCCAGCCCAGGTACCTGTTGTATTTCCATAGCATTCAGCCTATCCTCCAGCTGCTTGTAACGGTCTTCTGCCGGAGGGTACTGCTCTTCATCAAAATCAGTCTCGTTGTCAGAGACTACCGGACTAGGAACCCTTGCTTCTGCCTGAGGAGTACTCTTGCCAACAGAAGAACCAGCCTCTTCTTGCTGCAGAGTATTGCCAAACCTTCGGCCCGAGTTGAACAGAACAATTCTTCTCTTCTTCTTCTTCTCCTTCTTCAGGAGCATAGCCTTCAGCTCTTCTTGGCCTTGAGCCAAACCCTTGATTAATTCCTGAAACTGCGCATTCTGCGCCTGAAGAGCCTTGATGGATGTCTCAGTTGATGAAGAGTCGGGATTCATGATGCTGAAATAAACAGCGAAGAACTGTAAGCAACCTGAAAATAGGAAAAACCTGCTATGCACATGATGAATGAGATGTATTTATGCAATGCATTCAAGGGTTCGAAAGTTCAAATTTGTTGTAGACAAAAAGGAACACACGTTATCATTAAGGAAATAACTGTTTAGTACATCAAAGCCTCATGGGCAAAATAATACAAAAATCAAATCAATCCCAAAATACACTGCACATCCTCTTTGGAGCTATGTAAGTGTTGAGATTCCTCTCCTCATGCAACAGGCGGGTGAGCTCCAAGACCTTCTTTTCACTGGCATGTAGACTGGTCTCAAGGGAATTCCGTTCTTCCTTAAGCTGGATCCAGCTCTTCTGCATCTCTTCCCAGGATGTGGGCATATCAGGGTGCTGAATAGTGCAGGACACTTCTCCTTCCAAGACCGGTTCTTTGATTACTGGGAGCATATGAGGATAGGGCATCACTAACTTCTGGGAGCGGGCTCGTACCCACTTGAGATAAGGTTCCAACGGGATGGAGTTCCTGTGCCCCAGTGTCTTGCTGTCTATCCTACTTGGCATCCTCCAAGCTCTGATAAATCTCTGGCGAAGTCCTTGAGTATCGTTGTCGAAGTCAAAAACTATGTCAGGAATTAACATGTCATGAGGGCCATCCCTCCGAGCATAACCAAACTGTCTCCAAGCCAGGCATGGGCTGTAAGTAATACCTCCTCTGATTCCAAGTAAAGGAACATTAGGGTACTCCCCGCAACGATCAATGATAGTGACATCTTCTCTAGACCGAGGGCACCAATGTATATCTGCATGTGTAAGAGTCATCAACCGTTGTGACCATCTCAAACCCCGCTCATTCTTCAAAACTGATTGTGGAAGGTGCGAAATAAACCACCTTCCCAGGAGAGGAGTGCAACACATAAGGACACCTCTTTTTCTCATGGTTCGAGTGTAACATGAGTGAAGGATGTCCCCCAGCAACGTAGGTATAGGATTCCTGGACATAAAGATCTGGACAACACTGATATCAACAAGCTGATCTGGGTTAGGGAACAACACCAAACCATAGACAAGGAGGGCCACAACTTCTTCAAAAGCTTGCAAGTCAAGGGAGTTCCAACATTCATGGGCCTTTTCAAACAGAAACCTGGCTAAGAACCCTTTGATACCACTTCTAACTTCCCAATGTCCCTTGAGGTCAGATGACTGTAGGTGCAAGGCTTTAGCAATCTCTTCAAGCTTAGGTTCCTTTTCTGTACCGTTGAAGGGTAGCTGATCAAGGATAGGGATCTTCAGGAGCCGGGAGAACTCCTCCAATGTAGGTACCAACTGATAGTCCAAGAAGGTGAAACAGTGGTGCAGAGGGTCAAAGAATTGGAACAGGACCTTGATCATATCTTCCTCAATGTTGGTGTTGACCAAGCTGATGAGGCTTCCGTGTCTTTCACTGAATGAAGAGTTCTCGGGAATCCTGGATATAAACTCCTTAAGCTGAGGAGGGATCCTTACAAGACTGATTTGAATTGTCTTTCTACGAACAGTTTCCATGTCCTACAAAACAAGAACAAAGATGAAAATTCGAACCCCTGAAATGGTTAGTCAATGCATATGATGCTGGATGATGTCATGATGCTATGATTAAACACACCACAGATATTTACAAAGACAAACATGTAAGGCACACAAGGCACACAAGACAAGCCCTTAAGGTTTAAGGCCAGCATGGGGTCTGGGTAGTACCCTCTTGAAGTTGGTGGGTTCAACCTGTCCTATCAAAGTAACCGGGTTCTAAGGTTCCCAATATCACGGGATTGCTTTCATTGTTCATTGTTTCGATTTAGCCACTGAACTGGCGACCGAAATATTCCAGGAAAGCAACCCTCAATTGAGTGTAGTATCGAGTATCAACCAACCTCGGACTGCACCAAAGTCAGTTATCTCACTACCCTAAAGAGGCCAAGATAGTTCATTTAAGGTTCCTAAGGTCTGTTGATGCTTCACGACACCACGCGGAGGCCCCGTACTCTCCTTGACTGAACTCAAGGGTTACCGGTACACACCAAAGTGCCACATCAACGTAGCAGACTGTTTCAACCATGTCGGTATACCCCGCACAGTTCCCTCACAGCCTTGTTGCTACTTTCTAAGAAGGTATCCCCCAGATCTGGGTTAGGATCTATAGAACTCCCAAGCAACCCACAATAATAAAGCACACAAGTCAATACAATTAAAAACACAGTTATGAACTAACCCTAAGGTACACCTCACTTTATAAAGATGTCCCCAGCAGAGTCGCCAGTTCTGTGATCGGTGGATCTGGAACTGACTGTTTAACGCTGGTTCGCGAAATGTCGCGGAAGCAAGAGTCGCCACCGTCTTTTATTTTTTCCAAATGGAAAGGACAAAAGCATAGAAAAATTCCTTAAAGAGATTGCTCTCGGTTCGGGAGGTAGATTATAGAAAGGGAAGGTGTTAGCACCCTTTCTATCCATGGTTATCCATGGGCTCTTAGATACTTGCTCATTTGTGTTTTCAAAATTGTTTGTTTGCTTTTCAACTGTGGGTTTTAAAAAGTTTCTTTGAAAATTTCAGTTCGACTCTTGTATCGGTCCTCAAGAGTGTTTGAAAAATGCTTTCGAAAGCTTTTTGAAAATGTGTTGGTGTGAAAAGTATTTTTGATTTGTTTTGTTTTGAATTAGAGCAAGTATCTAGAGTCGTCTACCTACCCTAAGGAATTCGTCTGTGTAAATGTCCTTTAAAGTAGTGCCATCCCACCATTGAGAGGTAGGTAGCACCACCGTTGGAGGTGTTCGGGTCAATTCGAGGTTCGGGACATGGTGATCACCAGAGCAATGGGAAGACACCTTAGAAGCTACCCTCACGCCAGGTTCCCGGATCATGAGGACTTACTAAGACGTCCTCTACTCGACGATCACCTTTCGAGGCAAGGCAACAGTGAGGCGTACCCTAGGGGTGGTGTGTGCGATTTGTGTGTCGTTTTCAAGTATATTTGTCTTTTGTCATGTCATTGGTGATCTAACGTTTGTTTTTAGTTTTGTCCATACATTCTTTCATGCCATTATTTAACAGTTAAAAATTGCGAAAAGTAAATTCTAAGCTATTACAAAAGGCGCGGGTCCACATCGCCAAAATTAAACCAGGACCCGATTTGACAGGAAAATAAAGAAAGTAAAGAAAAGTGCGAGAAAATTAAAAGGGTTACATGACTTCGAGAGAGATACATAAATATTGTAAAGAAATAAAATAAATATGCGAATAAGAATTAAATCGAAACGAGGGCGTTGGACCCTTTTTGCAAAATTAAAATTACATGGAATTAATTAATTAAAAAGAAAGAAAGAACTTGTTTTTTTGGTATTTTTTAGTATTTTAGGATTTAAATGGAAAAAGAATTAATTGAAATTAAATGCTAACCCTAATTCTATTTGTTTTTTAATTTATTAAGAAAACATTGAATTTTAACCTAAATTAACCCTAATTTTTATATACAAATTTAATTATAAAAATAAATAAAATAAATAATATTAAATATTAGATTACCATGAAAGAAAAATAAAAAGATGAAAATTAATCAAACCTAATTCTATGTTTTTTTAAATTTATTATGAAAATATTAAATTAAACCCTAATTTAAAACTAATTAATTTACATGCAAATTTATTTACAAAATATTAACTAATTAAATATATTTAATTTTTGATCTTTTCTGATTTTTATGGTATTTTGTGATTTTTATGAAAATATTAAATTAATTAAACAAGCAATTTATAAAAAATAAAAAATAAAGAAAGTTAAAAGAATTTGAAAACCAAGGGGGGTTGTAGTCCCCAACATGGAGGTTAAAGTTTAGTAATCTGGCCCATTAAACTTGGCCCGTTTGACTTTCTCCAGGGAGCATGCTGGCGCGTTGACTGGGACTATCATGTGCCTTGGATCTGGACCTTTGATTTGATGCAACTGGACAGGTGGATGTTGCTTTTTTGAGGATGTACAATGGACCACAACATTATGCCTGCACATGAATATCATTTGAAAAAAAATATATGGAAAGGGTGGGGACCTGGGATCGAACCCAGGTCCTGAACATCACCAGTCTTATGCCTTGCCAATCGTGCTGAATGCGCGTGTTGTATAATAAAGAACAAACAAATATTTTAAGAACAACAACACGCGTTAGCACTTTTTAGCGCGAAATTTTAAAAGGACCAATCATCGCTGGCCAACACATCGTCTTCTTCATTGATTTTATTTTCCTGAAAATACAAAGAAACAGGCAACGGTTTTGTTAGCGTTCTCCTAGGCCATCTATGGAAAAATAGCGATTAGCCACTAGGTGCTCATAAATTGAGCGCGAGTACAGGTTCATGATCGTCAGAGTGTGCTGAAGTGAATGGTCTAATTCTCATGCTCCAATTTTTCCTTGTTTTAAAATCCCTAATTTGGAATCCTGTAAACCCTAAAAATTGACAATGGTGAAATCGTATATAGCTTGCAAAAATTCAATCAAACACATGGGTTAGCTTCAGAATTGCATAAGGAGTATGAATCAATGAACAAAATGTCATGAGGATGCCTGTAAATCAAAACACGAATATGCATTTTTCATGGAATATTTTAAGTTCTATATACCGATTCTTGAGGTTTTGATGAATGTTTTTGATTGGGAATCGTTCAGTGAAGCTTCAGCAAGCTAATGAAACAAAAATCGTGCCTTGAATCGCCCTAGAATGAGGTTTTCAGTTTTGAGTTTCTTTGCAAAAATTTCAAGTTTGTCAATTGGTTTCTAGCGCAGCTCAATGGTTAATCTCATTAGGTTTGTATTCAGGCTTAAGTATAGAACCAATTAGGTCAAATAAAACACTCCAAATCTTTGGCATTCATGGATTTTGAGATTTGATTTTCAAGATCTTTTTTCAAATATTTTCCATGTGTTTTTGTACAAATTATGATCCAATCAATCCAAATCTTTCCCTATTTAATTTCACACGAATTATTGAGTAGATTTTGTGCACAAAAAGATTGTAAAACCTAGGTTAAATATTTTTCATGTATTTAATTTGATTTAAATGAATTATTATAAATAAAAATTCAAATAAATAAATAAAAAATGAAGAAATACTTCCCTTTGGGCCAAGTGGTCGTGCACATGCCATGGATGATGAATTATGGAAGAAAAATGGGCCCATTAGCAATTTTAGGTCATTTGAATCAATGTTGACTTTTCAAAATACCCAAAAATTTCCCAACTTCTACAAGGCATAACTTGCTCAATTTTTAAGCTTTTCTCATGTTCTTGGACATTTTGGAAAGGTCTTTTAGTCCTCTAACCAATGTCTTTGGTCCCATGTCATTTTGATTTAACAATCTCAAGTTATGTCCTTTGACTTAAAGTCCCTTTTTGTTGACTTTTGAAAATGACCTATAATGTTGAAATTGATAACTTTTTGTGAGAGCATTTCTTGTACTTGAAGTATGAAGATGAGTTGTAGGAAATGTCTTTCTCTTCAAAATGAGCTTTGGATGGAATTTTTCTGATAATCCATGTGAAAGTTATGCCCTGGTCAATTTACAGTTGACTTTTTCAACTGTCCAAATAAGGAAACTTTTGTATCTTAATGATTTTTGAGCCAAGCTTTGAGAATCATGATCAAGCATTGATCAAATGATGTTTGTGGCTTCAAAATGAGATGTTGACCAAAAATTTGAACTTTTGACTGTCAAATGACCATTTTGCCCCTACAGTTGACTGTAGTGCAATTAGGGTTTTTGACTGTGCAATTTTGTGCTGAATGTCTTGAAACTTGGTATGAGGATGCTTGACCATATTTGTAGGCATGTGAGACTTGATTGGGCCTTTGGAAACTTCATTTTCTTGATCAGAACAAAAACCCTAATCTTGACTGTTTAGGAGACCCTTGCACTGTGCAACCCTTGGGGAGATTTTGTAGCTTGACATGGCAATTTCTTGAAGAATATGGGAGGGCAAATTTTGGGGTACAACAGGAGCAGATATCACATTAGGCTTCTCCGGAGCGTCAAACTCCACCTCCTTCGCCTCTATCAGGTCTTGGATTTTATGCTTGAGTGCCCAACAATCATTGGTGTCGTGCCCGACACTGTCAGAATGGTAGGCGCATTTAGCATTAGGATGATAATGCGGAGAGGACGTATTCAAATTTTTTGGTGCCTCTTTGATAGTGGCGAGATTCAACTTTAACAGATGGGGAAGCACTTGCGCTGGCGTCATATTAATACGGGTGAACTGTCGTTGTGGCCGTTCCACCCGTTGCTGATTTGGTCTGGACTGGTTATAGCGAGGCTGCTCACTTGAAGGGTTTTGAATCATTACGGCCCCCACGGTCGGCCGGCGCTCAGTCTTCCCTGCTCTTCTCTGAGAATATACCACAACCGTTTCCTTCTTGAAAGGTTTCTTCTCAACACTTGCAGCAACACCCTTCTGAATCTTCCCTGACTTGATGCCAGCTTCTATTCTTTCGCCTGTTAAGATCAAATCGGTAAACCCCGCGGAAGAGTTACCAATCAGATGATTGAAAAATGGCCCAGATAGGGTCCCTAGAAACATATCAACAAGTTCACGGTCGGTTAAAGAAGGCTGCACCCTGCCAGCCAAATCCCTCCACTTTTGTGCATATTCTTTGAATCCTTCGCCTGTTCCTAGTGACATACCCTGAAGTTGGGTACGAGTAGGAGCAAGGTCAGAATTGTACTGATATTCTTTGTAAAAGGCGGTGGCCAAATCTTCCCAATTTCGGACGCTGGTTCCCTCTAGCTGATAGAACCACTCCAATTGAGCCCCAGAAAGGCTGTCTTGAAAGAAATGGATCCAAAGGTTTTTATCTGCCGTATAGGGTTGGATCTTTCTTACGTAGGACCTGAGATGCATTTTTGGACAGGACAGCCCAGCATACCTCACAAAAACTGGCACTTTGAACTTTGGGGGAATCACGATCCCGACAACTAGACCCAAGTCTTCAAAATCCAAACCCGGTACTCTTTGTAGCTCCATGGCGGCCAACCTGTCTTCTAAACCCTTGTATTTATCATCAGCTGGAGGGTATTGTTGATCAGAGTAATCTTCATCCTCCTCGACCTCCTCTTCTTCCACATCGGACTCGGAAGGTACCGCAGCCCCACCTCCTTTACTGGTTCCTTCATCAGAAGTAGGAGGAAATTCAAGCACTCTCCTGGCCTCTCCGTCAAATCTTCTCCCTAAAGTAGCCACCCCGAGTCTCTTTTTCTTCTTTTTCACTGGGTCTTTATTCCCCAGCAAGGTCTTGAGATCCTCCTGACCCTTAGCCAAGGTCATCAAGAGTTGTTGGAACTGTGCATTTTGAGCTTGTAGGTCTTTGACTGTTTGCTCGAGATCCATCCTACTGAAATAAACAGCAGACAGATAAGGAAACCTGGAGTGAGACCTGCTTATGCATATGATGAATGATATGCTTATGTATGCAATGCATTCAAGGATTTAGAACATTCAAAATTGTTGCAGACAAAGAAGAACGCACGTCATATTAATAAGAAGAAATTTGTTAGTACATAAATGCCCCATGGGCCAAATATTACAAAAACAACTTCTCAAGGTAAAAAGACATTGCGCATCCTCTTTGGTGCGATGTAGGTGTAGAGGGCCTCTTGCTCATGGAGTCGGCATGTGAGCTCTAAAACCTTTTTCTCGCTGGCGTAGAAGCTAGCTTCAAAAGTGTTCCGTTCCTCCTTGAGCTGAATCCAACTCTTCTGCATTTCCTCCCACGATGTAGGCATGTCAGGATGTAGGATGGTGTAGGGAACCTCTCCTTCCTTGAAGGGCTCTTTAATCACAGGGAGAGCATGAGGATAAGGCATCATTAGACTCTGGGCTCGGGCTCGTACCCACTTGAGATAAGGCTCAAGAGGGATGGAGTTCTTGTGTCCCAGTGTCTTGCTATCAACCTTGTTGGGCATCCTCCAAGCTCTGATGAATCTTTGGCAAAGTCCTTGTGCATCGTTGTCGAAGTCAAAAACTAGGTCAG
The DNA here is from genome assembly GCA_948472305.1 of Vicia faba. Taxonomy (NCBI): domain Eukaryota; kingdom Viridiplantae; phylum Streptophyta; class Magnoliopsida; order Fabales; family Fabaceae; genus Vicia; species Vicia faba. The sequence continues at coordinate 138,129 of CATIWC010001014.1, forward strand.
AAATCAACATGTCGTGAGGGCCATCCCTCCGTGCATATCCAAATTGCCTCAAAGCTAGGCAAGGGTTGTAGGTGATACCTCCTCTGATTCCAAGTAAAGGAACATTAGGAAACTCTCCACAATGATCGACGATGATGACATTTTCTCTGGACCGAGAACACCAATGTACATCAGAGTGAGTAAGAGTCATCAACCGTTGGGACCACCTTGAGCCTTGGTCATTCTTCAAGACAGATTGTGGAAGGTGCGAAATAAACCACCTTGCAAGGAGAGGAGTACAGCACATGAGAACACCCCTCCGTCTCATTGTTCGTGTGTAAAATGAGTGAAGGATGTCCCCAAGCAATGTTGGTATTGGATTTCTGGACAAGAATATTTTGACGGCGTTGACATCTATTAATTGGTCAGAATTTGGGAACAAGACCAATCCATAGATAAGGAGTGCCACAATCTCTTCAAAGGCTTGTAGGTCCAATGAATTCCAACATTCTTGTGCCTTCTCAAACAAGAATTTTGCTAAGAATCCTTTGACGCCGCTTCTGGTTTCCCAATGCCCCTTGATGTCGGATGGTTGTAGATGTAATGCTCGAGCAACATCTTCCGACTTTGGTTCCTTTTCCGTACCGTTGAAGCGTAGTTGATTAAGGATAGGAATTCTCAGGAGTTGAGAAAACTCCTCCAAAGTGGGCATCAACTGGTAGTCGGGGAAAGTGAAACAGTGGTGAAGAGGGTCAAAGAACTGGAATAGCACTTTCATCATGTCTTCTTCAATGTTGGTGTTGACTAAGCTGAGCAATCTACCATGTCTTTCACTGAAGGATGAGCTTTCTGGAATCCTTGAGGTGAGCTCCTTGAGTTGAGGAGAGATTCTCACAAGGTTGACTTGGATGGTTTTTCTGTGAGGAATTTCCATAACCTACAAAACAAGAACAAAGATGAAGATCCAAACCCTTGAAATGGTTAGTGAATGCATATGATGCTTTATGATGTTTATGATGTATGCACAAACATATGTACAAGCAAATCACACCAAACCCTAGTTTCAGGCTTGCATGGGGTTTCATAGGTGAGTACCCTCTTGAGTGTAGTTGGCTTAAAAACCTGTCCTATAAATAGTAACCGGGTTCTAAGGAGCTCAATATCATTGGATTGTTTTCAATGTTCATTGTTTTGGTTTAGCCACTTAACTAGCGACCAAAATATTCCAAGAAAACAACCCTCAATGAGTGTAGTATCGAGTATCTACCAACTTCGGACTGCACCAAAGCCGGTCATCTCACTACCCCTAATAAAAGGCCAAGATGGTCAAGTAAGGTTCTAGGTCATTAGTGCTTAGTGACATCACTCAGCGGCCCCGTACTCTCCTTGATTGAACTCAAGGGTTACCGGTACTCACAAATATGTCGCACTAATATAGCTATTGCTTCGACCGTGTCGGTATACCCCGCACAGTTTCCACAACGTATTGCTATCTATGAATGTTTCCCAAAATCCGGGTGTAGGATTGCAAACCCAAACAATAGAGCCAAGATATAAAGCAATCAAAACAAACAATTTAATCATGCAAGAGGGTGATCTAAGCCCTAAGGTTACTCCACTTTTAAAATTATCCCCAGCAGAGTCGCCAGTTCTGTGATACGGTGGGAGAACTGACTGTGGTTTTGCGTTTTGTTTTCGCAAATGTTTCGGTTGAGCAAGAGTCGCCACCGACTTTTTATTTTATCCTAAGGAAAGGTTTAAAAAGCACAGCAAAAACCTTTGAGATTTTTTTGTGGGTTCGGGGAGTAGATTATAGAAAGGGAAGGTATTAGCACCCTTTCTATCCATGGTTATCCATGGGCTCTTAGGTACTTGCTTAGATCAACTTGCCTTGGTTTTCAATTGTTTGAAAATGGTGCTTTGTGTGTGGCTTTGAAAATGTTTTGAAAAAGATGCCTTGTCTAGGCTACCCTTGTAACAATTCTTTACTCGAATGTTTTACGAAAGGTGTTTGTCTTTTTGAAAAGATGTTTCAAGGTTTTTTTTTTTTGAAAGTTTGTTTTGAAAGTGTTTGTGAAGTGTGATTTGAAAAATAGGCAAGTGTTTTTGTTTTGCAAGTTGACAAGTACTTAAGAGCTATCTACCCTAAAGTTCCCAAAGATTTTTGCTATGTTTTAACCCTTTTAACAATTTTGTTCCACCATTGCATTTGGTGGACAATCTTGTGTTAGGATGTGAAAGGGACGGGCGCGGGTCATCGTTTAGACCATAATTGCAATGGTGCCAAGTATCTTTGGGCAATTTTCCTTTAAGAGACTTGATCATTTTTTAGGCAACTTTTCGAAAGCGTCATCGAGGGACTATGATCATTTGATTGTGTTTGTTTTTGCCCAAAGAGACCTAACATGCAATATGGCCCATTATTGAAGGCAACAAGTGGAATACCCTAGGGGTGCAAGTGTGATATGTGTTATTCATTTTCATATCTTGGAATTAGGTCAAACTATTTTGTTGTTTTTATTGCATACAAACCCTAATTCTAACATTGTATATTTAGAAAGAAATAAAGTGCGAAATTTAAAGTTCCTAAGCTATTACAACACAATATGGGAAGGGGGGTACAAATGTTCAAATGGGGGGTATTTAGACAAGGAATTTAAACCTAGCTATTACATCAATTTGGAATTATTTACAAGATAATTGATTGCACAAATTAAATAGAAATAAAATAAATATGCAAGATGCAAAAAAATGTTTTTATGTGTATGAAAAAAAGGATTTTTATATGTCAAGTAAACAAAAATAAAAAGTATTATTTTTTGGAGTTTTTTATGTATGTTTAGGGCAAAACCCTAATTTACTAAGTAAAAGTATTAATTATATAATATATACAAATATTTAATAATTATGTACAAAATAAAATAAAAATGAAGTATATTTATAAAAAAGTATTTTTTGAGGTCAAATATTAATAAAAGAAAAAATGTATGTATTTTTGTATTTTTGTCCTAAATATTCTAGTAAATATATATATATTTGTATTATTTTCTAAATATGTATTATATATACAAAAATAATATTTAATATTTATAAAAAAATTATATTTTATATAAAATATTTTCAGAAGATAAAAGAAAAAAAAATGAATGTGTTTGCATTATTTTTCTAGTTATTCTAAATAATAGTATTTATATATTATTTATGTACAAATATCAATATAAACAAATAAATGCCTAAAAAATATAAAAATGATGTGAAAAATATTTTTTATGTTTTTAATATTATTAGCAAAAATAAATAAGTCAGAATAAAAAAAGAAAAGTCAAAAAATCATGTAAATAAGCAAAATGGGCCTAGGGGGTGTAAAAGCAAAAACATGGTGTGAAAAGAAATAACAAAACAGGCCCAGCCCACCAAGTCCTTCTTCAATCTCTGGCCAGAAACAATGTCAAAAACGCGCGCCTGTACACTGATTCAAACATCTGGATTCCTTGACTTTTTGCACAAACTTACAACACCAAAAATGTTAAGCATTGAATCACGATTCTGAATATGTAAAGAACTCCTCCTAACTCTCAGAAATGAGAGAGAATTTTATCATTCCCAAATCCTAACCTAACTTTTTATCAACATTCAGACCTCAAATTCTCATAGCTCAGGCAAAATAAATGGAAAGTAAAGGTATGTACAGTTTCAGGGGCATGGGTAGAACACTTCTTATTCACAAACTTAGAACTAATGATGCCTACATTGGGAGATAGAAGTTCAAGAATATACCTGTTCAGTTGAAGTTGTATCTGATGATGGAGGTACTTTCAGAGCAAGGTGATGATTGGTACAGCTTCCTTGATGTCCAGGGATGCTATTCCATGTTTTACTTTGCTTTGAAACTAGCTGAATCGAGTTGTAGCACTCCACCTGCAAAACAAGAAAATGAAAATGGCCAAACTGATTAGAGGAGTTACAGTCCACTTCTAATGCTTTGGATAGTTTGGATTGATGGTAGGGAAGGTGTTTGAACTGGTTTGGGCAAGAATGCACGATGGAAATGAGTTGTGGGATTCAAACTGCAGCAGGTGCTCTATTTGGACAGTTTGAGGGTGATTTTGTGAATGGGAGGGCAATGGAGGTGGATAGCTTGTGTTTCAGCTTGTGTTTGATGTTTAGAAAGTGTTTGACAAGTTTTCTTAAGCTTGGTTTACAGGAAATGAGAGTTGGGAGTTGTTATGTCAAATTTCTTCTTACTTAAGCAACAAAATGCCAAGTTGTGTTTTAGACTGATGGAGGCCCCCAACCTATGCTGCATACATTAGTCTTGGACAGTGTGTTATGCTCCTTGACTTGTGCTTCCGAGATATGCTTTGGTACTTCTTGGATTTGCTTTTGACATAAAGCCATACCTTTTCAAAAATGGATAATTTACTTTTTCTATTTTAAGACTAAACCTTCATGTAATGCTTAAACACATAATGCAAGGCTTGAACACAAAGGGTTTGCATTTAATTATTGAGTGCAAATGGGATATAGGACCTGTAATCAAGTTGTGCAAGCTGATTTGAAAAATTGCACAAGTTATGAACATGTACATGGCCATGAATCAAAGTGAATTTTTCCCAATTTGCCAAATTCAATTCTCCCTAACCATGAGGTTGTTTGATGAGTTCTTGGACATTTTGGAAATCTTGGAATGTGTACTACAATCCAATGCCAAGTGGAAGTATGTGAAAAATGGTCTTGAAGTTAGGCAAAAATCCTGCCTAAAATAGGTCAAATTTTCTCTAAGTTAAGAATGGTTTGGCACCCTTGTTCCAAAAATTGTAACTTGAGATAAAAGCTTCTTTTGGGAAAACTTTGTGAATCAAAGTTGTAGATTATGCAATAGGCTACAAATTTCATGTTTTGACTTTTTCTTGAATCCAAATGAATCTTGGTGAGAAAGTGGGGCAAAGTTAGGAAAAAATTAGGGTTTTTCATAACTTAGAAAAATTCTAAGTTATGAAAAATCTTCATTTCAAACCCTAATTTGCATTTCTTGATTTCTTGATGAACAAGTTTCATGATTTGGCATGTTTTGATGAAAAATGAATCTTGACCCTTGATTTTGACCAAAAAGTCAAAGTTTGACTTTTCAGTATACAGTCAAAATTGATCAATTGACTGGGAAATTCAACTGTCAATCTTGTTCATTTGGGATCTTTTAAACTTGTTGAGCATGTCAAGACCATTCCATGGGGTCCTTGAGTCCATATGTGAGCTTGGTTTGCCATTGGCTAGGTCAAACAGTCAAAAATTGCCTTTGTGCAGTCAAAACCCTAAAAATGACCATTTTGCCCTTTTGATGATCTGATCAAATTTCTTATGGAATTGTGATCCAAACTTGATCAAATGGTCCATGTGAGTTCATAATGTTGATGTGGGTCAATTTTCATGAGATTTGACTGTCAATTGGCCACAGTTGACTTTTTCCCAATACAGTTGATTTCTAGGTCAACTGTCCAATTGACTGGGCAAAATTTGGAATCAAGACTTGAAACTTGGTATGGATAAACTTGGGAGTCCAATAGGAATCATGAAAGTCATTTTAGGCATTTTTGATCAAAACATCTTTGTGCAAACACAAACCCTAATTTGGGTCAACAGTGCAAGGAGAAGTCTTGAGCAGATGAAACCCTAACTGGATCTTGAGCTCCAAGGGCTTTGTGATGAGAAATCATTGAGAAATGGGAGGGCAAATTTTGGGGTACAACAGGTTTCAATCCACTTGTTGCCTTCAAAAAATGGGCCATGGTATGCATGTCAAGTACTTTGGCAAAACAAAAACAAAACAAAAGATCATAGTCCCTCGATGACGCTATCTGAGTTGCCTAAACAAAATGATCAAAGTCCCTCAAGAAAATTGCCAAAAATACTTGACACTATTGCTATCATGGTCTATACGATGACTCACGCCTGTCTCGTTTAACATCCTAACACAAGGTTGTTCATCAAACACAATGGTGAAACAACACTGTTAAAAGGGTTAAAAAACATAAGAAAGATCTTTGAGTAAAATAGGGTAGATAACTCTTAGTTACTTGATCAAAATCTTGCAAAACATCCTTGCCATTTTCAAACACACTTCACAACACAACTTCAAAACAATTTCAAAACAACTTTCAAAACATTGAAATATATTTTCAAAAAGACACACACCTTTGTATATATTCAAACAAGAATCATTACAAAGGTTGCCTAGACAAGGCATTTTTTTCAAAGCATTTTCAAAACCACACACACAAAGCACCATTTTAAACAATTGAAAAGCAAAGGCAAGTGATCTAAGCAAGTAACTAAGAGCCCATGGATAACCATGGATAGAAAGCATGCTAATACCTTCCCTTTCTATAATCTACTCCCCGAACCCAAGAAAACATCTCAAAGGTCTTTCCTGTGCTTTTTGACCTTTCCTTAGGATAAAATAAAAAGTCGGTGGCGACTCTTGCTAAACCGAAACATTTGCAAACACAAACGCAAAATCTCAAGTCAGTTCTCCCATCGTATCACAGATACCATTGCCACGAAGCTGTACATATCCATAGTTTGTATTTATATGGCCTGAGCTTAGAGAATTTTAGAGTTGAAATTTCTCAAATTTTTAGGTTTAAAATTAGGGCTAGAAAAATCCTCACTCATCTTTGACTTTTAGCTTTAGTTATTTATATGGTTAAATTCGTGGGAAGAAATACCACAACTTTCATGTTTGTACTTTACATTTTTGTTGAGAGATGAAGAAGTTATAGGTACTTTGGCTGGCTGAAGGTTGAAGACGAAGTACAAGCCTTGGAAGCATGTTACATTATGTATTTATCATTTCATTTTAATAATAGGATGTATAGCCACCCCAGTGGTAAGGCAGCACGCTGGTAACCAAGAGGGCGTGGGTTCAACACACAGCGCGCTGCCTTTTGCTCGTTTTCACATTTTTACACTTTTTTTATTTTTGCAGCGCCTGAGCTCCAAACATTGGGTCTTTATTTCTTTTTGCTAACTTTCTAACCCCTTTAACCATTTCCAACTCCCCCCTGACTTTTATATTTTATTTTTATTTATTATTTTATTATTATTATTATTATTATAATTATTATTATATTTATCAATAAAAAATCCAAAAATATTTTATTTATTATTTTTACACTTATTTAATTTATTTTGTTTTTATTATAAAATCAAAAGAACAAAAACATTTCTTAATTAATTAATTTCTTTCTTAATAATTAATATTTTAGGTTTAATTATTTTATTATATTATTTTCTTGTAAATTAAAATTAATTTAGAACTTAAGACTTTTATTTAATTAATTTTACTTACTAGTTTAATTAAATTCACAAAAAACCTTAAAAAAAACTTGTTTACTTTAATTAATTAATTTCTTTTATTAACTTAATTTTAATTTTCTTATTCTAGTCAATTATCTTATTTTAATTTAATTAGGTCAAAAACCTTTAATACAAAAATCCATTCCTTATCCATTCACAGTTGTACATTATATTCATTTCATTTCTTGTACATTTATTCAAATTCAATATGGTTGTAATAGATAATTAGGATTTTAATTTCTTGCAATTTCTCCATTTGTAATTTGTACACCCCCTCTCCTAATGATGTAATAACTTAGTATTTTTATTTTCCGCAATTTAATGCTTTATATACAAATGCTAGTAATTAGGGTTTGTATGGGAAGATAAAATCAATGCTTAAAAAACCCTAATTCAAAGACAAAACAATGCATGCAAATCAATACACTTGCACACTTACACCCTTAGGGTAAACCCACTTTGTTGGCTTACAAAAATGGCCATATTATGTATGTGAGGTGTCTTAGAAAAAGCAATCAAAAAATACAAGATCATAGCCCCTCGATGACGCTATCAAAGTTTCCTTTCAAAAATGATCTTAGTCCCTTAAAGAAAATGCTAAGATATCTTACATCATTGCTAATCATGGCTATGCGATGACCCATGCCCGTCCCTTTTACATCCAAAATAGGGTTACTTACCAAATCAATGGTAAGATAACAATGTCAAAGGAAAGAGGAAATAAACATGAAATACTTTTCAGTAGGTAGAACATTCCTAGTTGCTTTATTATTTTCAAACCAAAAACATCCTTGCTATTTTCAAAACAAACACTACCACTTTCAAAAACATCTTTCAAACTTGAAAACATTTTCAAAATATCAATACTTTGTATACATTCTTACGAACGAGAATCATTACAAAGTTTTCCTAAACGATGACACCTTTTCAAAATACTTTCAAGAACCACACAAAACATATTTTCAAACAAAAGCAAGTGATCTAGCAAGCAACTAAGAGCCTGTAGATAACTACGAATGAAAAGGGTGTTAATACCTTCCCTTTTCATAATCTACCCCCCGAACTCAAGAAAACATCTCAAAGGTCTTTCCTGTTCTTTTCAACCTTTCCTTTTGGATAAAAGAAAAGTCAGGGGCTACTCTTGCTAAACCGTAACATTTGCGATCAAACGCAAAACAACCAAGTCAGTTCTCCCATTGCGTTACAGAACTGGCGACTCTGCTGGGGATAATCTTAAAAGTGGGGTTACCTTAGGGCTAGATCATATTTACTTGCTTTCCTTGTTTGACTTGCATGCTTTACATTATGGTTCCTTGTTTGGGCTTACTAAAGACCCTACACCCGAATTTGGGGCACATTTTTTAGGTAAGTAGCAATAAATTGTGACGGAACTGTGCAGGGTATACTGGCACGGTTAAAACAATAGCTACATTGATGCGATACTTTGGTGTGTACCGGTAGCCCTTGAGTAATCAAGGAGAATACGGGGCCGCTGCGTGGTATCATAAAGCGTCAACTGGCCTTAGCACCTTAATTGACCAACTTGGCTTTTAGGACATAGTGAGATAGCCATCTTTGGTGTAAACCCAAAGTTGGTTGATACTCGATGCTACAATCATTGAGGTTTGACCCTTGAGTTTTGTTTGGTGGCAAATCAATTATCTATCGGAACGAAATTTAGGGGAAAGACCGGTGATATTGAGATCCCTTAGAACCCGATTACTATATTCAGGACAGGTTGAGCCAACCCAACCTCAAGAGGGTATCACCTTAAAATCCATGCAAGCCTTAAACCTAGGGTCTCTGTGAGACTTGCTTGTGTTTTCTATATCTGCTGTATTTGGGCATAACCATGACATCATAACATAGCATGTTATACTAACCATTTCAAGGATTCTTAGGGTTTATTTTTGTCTTGTTTTGGAGGGTTGACATGAAAATAATTCCATACTAATATACAAACATAATACAACCCAAGAGACGATGACTTGAGGCCTGAAACACTCCCAAACTTAAAAACACCAGAAAACTGTCAAGACTTGCAGTTTTTGCATAAGCATATCAATCTCCCATTTGTCCCGTGCGTTTCAAGTCTTGATCATCAAAACATCTTACCTACTTGATATCTAACTAATCCTGGCCTTCATCCCTGTATTGTAACCCCTTCTCCATCATCTGCCATTTTTATTTTCAAAGCTTGCAGGTTGACTTGGCCAAGGAGTTTCAGACACTTTCAAAGCAAGGCAAGGGTGGGAATACACTCAGGGAGGTTCAAGGAAGCTCAAGCAAGCATCAGGCCTTCATCAAACTCACTCCAACTCCATCCACGATTTCAAATGAAGGAGGTAAAATCTCAACTTCTATCTCCTTGTACAGGCAACCATTGGCCACGATTTGTGAATAAATAATGTAGTCCTCATTAGAACAAAACTGTACATACCTTTATCTTGCATTTATTTGACTTGAGTTGAGAGAATTTTGAACTTGAAGATTCTAAAAAAATTAGGTTTAAATTTAGGGCTTTTAAAATTCTTTCTAATATTTGATTGTTAGCTTACATAACTTATATGGTTAGAATCGTGAGACCAAATACTACAACTTTCATGTTATGAGTTTTCATTTTCATGGAAGAATGAGAGAGTTACAGGATATCTAGCCAAGGTTGAGGAAGAAGATGAAGTACAGGGCAAAGACTTTGTTCATGTTATATTATTTTTGTTTCACTTAAATCAACGGATGTATAGCCACCCCAGTGGCAAAGTAGCGCGCTGGTGAGACCCATGTCCTGGGTTCGAACCTGAGCGCTACTTTTGTTTTTTCACATTTTTCCTTCTTTCCATTTTTACTATTTTTTGCAGGTTTGAACTTAGTCCTTCGGGCCTAGCATTTTTACTAACACATTGCTGCCAGTTTTTCTACATAACCCTCCTTTGCCAACTCTTTTTATTTTATTTGTTTTATTTTTATTTTAGTTTTAAATATTTTCTTTAATGCATAAAAAATCCTAAAAAAATAAAATTAATAATATTGCATTTTTATTTTTTTAGTTTGTTTTTTCACATAAAAATATATTTTATTTTTAATATATATCATGTATTTTCTTAATAAACTTGTGAAATATAATTAAAATATATTTAGTTTAATTTATTTATTTCCTTTCATCCCATACTTATAAATATTCATTTTTGTATATATAAAAACTTTATATTTTTTATATACAATATTATTTATTATTTTAAACATAAAAAAATACATAAAAAATAGTACATAAGAACTTTATTTTCTTTTAAAATAGTAATTAGGGTTAAGCCTCCCTTCTAAAAAATTAATTTCTTTTCCTTATATTTTTAGGTTTAGATTAAAATTTCTTTTACATAAAAACAAAACAAAAATCTTTTCTTACATGTACATTATATTGCATCTTTAAATATTGTATTTTATTTATTCTAATATTCGTACAAATTCGATTTGGTTGTAATAATTTATTTAGGTTTACATTCTTGCGAATCCCCATTCAAATTTGTATTCCCCCCTCCCATAAAATTGTTGTAATAGCTTAGTAATATTTAGATTATGCAATTTACCGCTTTACATGCCATGATTAGTAATTAGGGTTTATATGATAAGATCAAAACAAAGCAAAATAGAAAACCCTAAACACAAGATAAAATCAAAGCATGAAAATGATACACTTGCACACAAGCATCCTTAGGGTTTCTCCACTTGGTTGACTTATACAAAAATAGCCATGTTACGCATACGAAGTATCTTGGCAAAATAAAAAAAATATAAAGATCATATCCCCTCGATGACGCTATTCAAGGTTGCCTTACAAAAATGGTCTTGGTCCCTCAAAATGCTAAGATACTTCGTAACATTGCTAATCATGGTTATACGATGACCCACGCCCATCCCGTTTACATACAAAGATAGGGTTGCTTACCAAATTAATGGTAATATAACAATGTCAAAGGAATAGAAAATGTACAAGAAAGAAATTTGAGTAGGTAGATTACTTATAGTTACTTGCTCTATTTCAAAACAACTATCCTTGCTATTTTCAAAACAAACACACATTTCAAAAACATCTTACAAACATTGAAAACATTTTTAAAAAGACAAAACATATTTGTATACATTCTTACGAATGAGAATCATTACAAAGATTGCCTAAACAAATGGCCTCTTTTACAAAATACTTTCAAAACTGCACCAAACACATTTTCAAACAACAAAAGCAAGTGATCTAACAAGTAACTAAGAGCCCATGGAAAACCATGGATGAAAAGGGTGCTAATACCTTCCCTTTTCATAATCTACCCCCCGAACTCAAGAAAACACCTCAAAGGTCTTTCTTATGCTTTTTCACCTTTCCTTTATGACAAAAGAAAATTCGGCGGCGACTCTTGCTAACCGCAACATTTGCGATAAAATGCAAAACCCTCAAGTCAGTTCTCCCACCGTATCACAGAACTGGCGACTCTGTTGGGGAATTAAATGAAAGTGGGGTTACCTTAGGGCTAGATCACATTTATTTGCTTACATTGTTTGACTTGTTTGCATTACATTATGGTTATTTGTTTGGGTTTGAATCCTCCACCCGGATTTGGAAAACATTATAGGTAAATAGTAATACATTGTGGAAACTGTGCGGGGTATACCGACATGGTCTAAGAAATAGCTATGTTAGTGTGACATATTTGTGGGTATCGGTAGCCTTTGAGTCAATCAAAGAGAATACGGGGCTGCTGAGTGATGTCATGAAGCACTAATGACCTTCTAGAACCCTTTACTTGACCAACTCGTCCTTTAGGATGTAGTGAGATGACCGACTTTGGTGCAGTCCGAAGTTGGTAGATACTCGATACTACACTCATTCATGGTTGGTTTCTTGGGATATTTCGGTCGCCATTAAAGAGGCTTGATCTGAAACAATGACCAAGGAAACTGTCCAATGATATTGAGCTCCTTAGAACCCGATTATTATTATTATGACAGGTTGAGCCAACTAAAACTTCAAGAGGGTACTTACCTATAAAACCCCATGCAAGCCTAAACTAAGAACTTGTTTTATTTGCTTGTATATGCATACTTGTGCATAACATCATGGACATCATGAACATCATATGCATCCACTAACCATTTCAAGGATTTTGGAGATTCATCTTTGTTCTTGTTTTGTAGGATATGGATTCACTTCGCAGGAAAACTATCCAAATCAATCTTGTAAGAGTTCCTCCACAACTCAAGGAGCTAGCCACAAGGATTCCTGAGAATTCTACATTCACCGAGAGGCATGGTCGTCTACTCAACTTGGTCACCTCCAACACATAGGAGGATATGATGAAGGTGCTCTTCTAGTTCTTTGATCCTTTGCATCATTGCTTCACATTTCCCGACTATCAACTTGTGCCCACTTTGGAAGAATTCTCTCAACTCTTGAGGATTCCCATTCTCAATGAACTACCTTTCAACAGTACGGAAAGAGATCCAAAGCCATAAGAGATTGCTCAAGCTCTGCACTTACACTCATCTGATGTCACAACTCATTGGGAAACTAGAAGTGGTGTCAAAGGCTTCTTAGCAAAGTTTCTGTTTGAGAAGGCTCAAAGTTGTTGGAATTCCTTAGACTTGCAAGCATTTGAGGAAATTGTGGCTCTTCTTATCTATGGTATGGTTTTGTTCCCCAATCCTGACCAACTCATAGATGTGAGTGCCGTCAAAATCTTCATGTCACGCAATCCGGTGCCTACATTACTAGGGGATATCCTGTACTCTTTTCACACTCGTACAATGAGGAAAAGAGGTGTCCTTATGTGTTGCACTCCCATCTTGGCAAGATGGTTTATTTCTCATCTTCCCCAATCAGTCTTAAAGAATGAACAAGGATTAAGGTGGTCACAAAGGTTAATGACGCTCAAACATTTAGATATTCATTGGTGCTCTCGATCCAAAGAGAATGTTATCATTGTTGATCGTTATGGGGAATTCCCTAATGTCCCTCTACTTGGCATTAGGGGAGGCATCACCTACAACCCATGCTTGGCTCTAAGACAGTTTGGTTATGCCCGGAAGGATGGCCCACATGATATGCTGATTCAAGGCTTGGTATTCGACTACGACAACAACGATCAAGGTCTTCACCAGAGATTCATCCGAGCATGGAGGATGCTAAACAAGGTGGATAGCAAGACTTTGGAACACAAGAATTACATCCCTATTGAGCCTTACCTCAAGTGCGTACGAACCCACGCTCAAAGTCTTATGATGCCTTATCCTTCCATTCTATCGGTGATTATTGAACCTGTTAAGGAAGGAGAAGTTCCATACACTATCCTACATCCTGACATTCCCACATCTCTTGAAGACCTACAAAGGGATTGGATACAACTCAAAGGAGATCGAGATGCTTTCGAAGCGCAATTCTATGAAAGTGAGAAGAAGGTTTTGGAACTCACTAGGTTACTTCATGAGGAGCAGACTCTAAATACTACATAGCACCAAAGAGGATGCACACTACTTTTTTATCTTAGAGTGTTGTATTATTTTTCCCAAGGGGCATTGATGTACTCAAACTCTATCTTATTAATATAACGTGTGTTTCTCTTTTGTTTAAAACGAACTTGAATCTTTTAAAATCCTTGAAAACATTACATATGCACGTATCATTCATCATAACATAAACAGGTCTTTTGCAACAAGTTTCCTCATCTCTCTACTGTTTATTTCAGTAAGATGGATCTCGAACAGACAGTCAAAGATCTTCAAGCTCAAAACATGCAGTTTCAACAGTTACTCACAACCCTAGCCAAAGGACAAGAGGAGTTAAAGACTCTATTGGCAAAAGAAAAAAAGAAGAAAGAGAAGAAACCAACTGGTGTTGTAATAATGGGGAGAGGGTTTCAAGGGCAAACTAGGAGAACCTTGAATTTCGCAGCAAAATCTGATGAAGGGGAAGGGAAAGGAAAAGAAACAGCAGTTCCGTCAGAATCTGAAGAGGAGGAAGAAGAGGAAGACTACTATGAGGAACAGTACCCTCTGACTGATGATAAGTACAGACATCTTGAAGAGTATTTAAGCGCTATGGAAATACAAAGGGTACCAGGTCTAGACTTTGAAGAATTGGGGCTAGTGTCGGGAATTGTGATCCCACTAAAGTTCAAAGTGTCGTTGTTTGCAAAATATGATGGGGTGTCATGTCCTAAAATGCACCTCCGATCATACATGAGAAAGATTCAGCCGCACTCTGCCGATAAAGACTTGTGGGTCCATTTTTTCCAAGATAGTTTATCCGGAACACAACTCGATTGGTTTTACCAATTAGAAAGGGCCGACGTCCACAACTGGGAAGATCTTGCCACAACTTTCTATAAATAATACCAGTATAATGCAGATTTGGCGCCTACCCGTAATCAACTTCAGAGTATGGCTATGGCTTCAAATGAGGGTTTCAAAGATTACGCGCAAAAATGGAGAGATCTAGCTGGGAGAGTGCAACCCCCCTGTCTGAAAGAGAGTTGGTGGATATGTTCTTATGCACTCTATCGGACCCTTTCTTCAACCATTTGATTGGTAGCTCATCTGTTGGGTTTACTGAGTTAATACTAACCGGAGAGAGGGTGGAAGCTGGCATAAAAAGTGGAAAGATTCAGAAGGATTCGTCTGCCTCTACAGCTATGAAAAAACCCTTCATTAGGAAGAAGGAGGTATTTGCTGTTTATCCACAAAGGAACCAAGGGAGAGCTGAACGCCGACCAATGGTAGGGGCCGTTATGATCCCAAAGCCTACATCTGATCAATCAAGGAGTAACCAACCGAGGGTGGAAAGGCCAGTCCGGAAATTCACCAGAATTAATATGACTCTAGCCTAGGTTTTACCACATCTTCTGAAATCTAATCTAGAAACTTTAAAAGAAGCTCCAAAGAATCCCAACACGGCGTCCCCTCATTATCATGCGAATGCCAGATGTTTATATCATTCTGAAAGTCTGGGTCACGACACTAACAACTGTTGGGCCTTGAAAAACAAAATTAAAGACCTTATAGATGCAAAAGAGATTGAGTTTGATGCGCCCGAGAAAACAAACGTCATTTCCGCTCCTATGCCTAGGCATGGTCACAACGCCAATGCTATCGAAGAAGATTTGTTTGTTACCACACTGGATGTACTCTTGACTCCGCTCCTAATCATTAAGATAAACTTGTTGAAAGCTGGTATATTCCTATGTTATAATGAAGACTTCCATTTTTGCTTATCCTCACCAACTGTTTGCTCTTTGTTGAAGACAGGCATTCAACGCTTGATAGACAACCAAGAGATTCTGTTTGAAAATGCTCCTGCTTAAACTGTTCCTATTGAAGACGTTTCAATCATAACCATCTCCGCCAATCCTTCCAGGGTCCCCAAAAGACCCGTTAGGATTACATCGGTTCCAAAAACTACGCCTCTTATAATCACAATGCCCGGGCCAGTCCCGTATGAATCAGACAAGACAATACCATAGAATTACAGTGGAGACATCTACTACCATGGTATCAAACAAGATGGACTGGGCGCCGATGAAGTGAGCTCCGAAGAAGAAGACTTCGACATTAGCAATATTATCGGAACCAGCTAGATTACCCGTAGCGGTAGAATCTTCTCTCCAGAAATTACCCCTCTAAAGGCAGTTTTTTGACCCATGGTTATTCCAAAGGTTACCTCCATACCATTAATCATATCTGCAAGTGCTCCTACTAGCAAAGACGACACAACCCCTACTGTTATCCCTACCAACACTTCTACTGCTGAAATTCGAGGAAAAGGTATTCAAGAAGAGCCTGTCCGGACGAAGGCTCAACCATTGACTATCCCTGAAACCTCCAAGAAGGAAATGTAGGAGATCCTGAGGATAATAAAGAAGAATGACTATGACGTGGTTAAACAGTTGGGGAAAACTCCCTCCAAGATCTCCATGCTAGCATTGTTGCTGTGTTCTGAGGCACATGCGAAAGCTCTGGTGAAGTTTCTGAAGACAACCCATGTGCCATAAGAGACATCTGCTGACCAATTCCAAGATTGTGTGGCCAGTTTGACAGCCGATAACGGCCTAGGCTTCTTTGATGCTGATTTGACACCAAAAGGGAGAAAGCACAACGAGGCATTACATGTCTATGTGGAGTGTAGAGGAACAACTCTAGCCCATGTCTTGGTGGACACTGTCTCATCTTTGAATGTTTTACCGAAGAAAGCTCTCGACAGATTAGATTGTGAAGGACTGACATTGAAACCCAGTAACATAGTCGTAAGAGCATTTGATGGCTCAAAGAGGATGGTTCACGGGGAGGTGGACATCCCCATAAAGGTGGGAACTCAGACTTTCAACTCAACCTTCTATGTAATGGACATCCGCCCCTCTTACTCATGTTTGCTAGGACGGCCCTGGATCCATAATGCTGGTGCTGTCACCTCTACACTACACCAGATGCTGAAATACCCGGTCTATGAAAAGATTATCACTGTCCACGGAGAGGAAGAGTACATGATTAGCCATCTAAACTCTTTCTGGTATGTGGAGTTGGATGGAGAGTTCATTGAAACTCCTTTTCAACATTTCGAAGAAGTCTCTCAAGAGGTAGCAGTAACCAAGACGGTATCCCAAATCCCCAAGATCACAAGACCTCCGCTTCGAATGTCATCTCTAAAGGACGCCAAGGCAGTAGTAGAGGAGGGTGGATGCACCATCTGGGGGCAGCTTCCATACATTCCGTATAAATCTGACAAGTTTGGCTTAGGGTTTACTTCAAATGCTCAGAAGGTTATGCGTCGTGCCCGTGCTGGAGGGCCACCTCTGAAGATTAGCAACCAAGAGGTCAACGCAGTGGAAGATGGTGAAGAAGATGGCAGCTTGGAGGATTGGATATTTCCTACTGTCAACAAAGGACTTTGCAATTGGGAAGCCAGAGACTTTGTCCCAATAACTTTCATCTCTCAGTAATTTATCTTTTACATTTCCGTTGGACTTGTAATATTCAGAAACAATTCACACATTAAAAACCTTGTGTCTTACCCGAGGCACAATGGTCCATTTGTAAGGGTTTTTATTTCATCTTCATATGACATTCAATGAATCATGGACGTTTTTTCACATACAAACCTTTTGTGCTCATTGTCTTTCTTTTACATTTTATTGTTTAAAGATGGTTATACCCTTACACACACCCACACTCAAAAATGCAGGTACCCCTCCATTCTGGATCCCATGGGTAACGATACTGCTATGGCCTTTAGTGGCTCTGAAGATCTAATCTACCAAGCCGAAGACAAAGGTGAGGAAGATTGTGAAGTACCAGGGGAATTGTCCAGACTACTACAACAAGAGGAAAGAGCTATTCAGCCTAATGAGGAACTGTTGGATACAATCAACTTGGGTACCAAGGAAAATAAAAAGGAAATCAAGGTGGGTGCCAATCTAGAGCCGAGTGTCAAGGAGCATCTAATTCATCTATTGCATGATTATGTTGAGATCTTTGCCTGGTCATACGAAGACATGCCAGAACTTGATACAGACATCATGGTACATCGTTTACCCACAAGAGAATACTATCCACCAGTGAAACAAAAAGTCCGCCGAATGAGACCTGACATGTCAGAGAAGATCAAAGAGGAAGTCATGAAACAATTCAATGTTGGATTCTTGGTTGTCACTTCATATCCTCAATGGGTTGCCAACATTGTTCTCGTGCCTAAAAAGTACGGCAAAGTACGAATGTGCATGGATTATAGAGATTTAAACAGGGCCAGCCCTAAAGATGATTTTCCACTTCCCCACATTGATATCCTGGTTGACAATATGGCCCAGCACAAAGTATTTTCCTTCATGGACGGATTCTCAGGTTATAACCAAATCAAAATGGCACCTGAGGACATGGAGAAAACTACATTTGTCACACAGTGGGGCACATTCTGCTATAAAGTGATGTCATTCGGACTGAAGAATGTTGGGGCAACCTATCAACGCGCCATGGTAGCTTTATTTCATGATATGATACATCATGAGATAAAGGTCTATGTAGATGACATGATAGCCCGATCACAAACTGAAGAGGAGCACCTTGATCATTTGCAAAAGTTGTTTGAGAGATTAAAGGAGTACAAACTAAGGTTGAATCCAAACAAGTGCACATTCGGAGTGCGGTCTGGTAAACTCTTAGGTTTTGTTGTTAGCAACAAAGGCATCAAGGTTGATCCTGCCAAGGTTAAAGTGATACAAGAAATGCCTGCTCCTCGTACTGAGAAGGAAGTCAGAGGATTCTTGGGACGCCTGAACTATATTGCCAGATTCATTTCTCACCTAACAGCTACTTGTGAACCAATCTTCAAATTATTGAAGAAAGATCAAGTAGTCAGATGGAATGATGAATGTCAGAATGCTTTTGACAAAATCAAAGAGTACTTACAAGAGCCTCCTGTTTTGATGCCACCAGTCGAGGGAAGACCACTGATCATGTATCTGACCGTTTTAGAGAACTCAATGGGGTGTGTATTGGGGCAGCATGACGAGTCTGGCCAAAAAGATCACGCTATTTACTACCTGAGCAAAAAGCTTACCAACTGTGAAACCAGATATTCACTGCTCGAGAAAACTTGATGCGCTCTGGCATGGGCTGCTCGCCAGATAAGACATTATATGTTGACTCATACTACTTTGTTGATATCTAAGATGGATCCGATAAAGTACATCTTTGAAAAGCCTGCTCTGTCTGGGAGGATAGCTAGATGGCAAATGATCCTAACAGAATATGACATACAGTACACTACCCAGAAAGCTATAAAGGGAAGTGTGCTAGCTGATCATCTTGCTCATCAAGCTGTAGAAGATTATCAGTCCATGAAATTTGAATTCCCGGATGAAGACATCATGACATTAGACAACTGTGAAGAAATCAGACCATATGATGGACCTGAACAAGGATCCCGATGGACCCTGTTCTTTGACGGGGCATCCAATGCACTTGGTAATGGTATTGGCATTGTACTCATATCTCCAGAAGGGTGTCATACTCCATTTACTGCTAGACTTTACTTCAACTGTACGAACAACATGGCGGAATACGAAGCATGCATCTTTGGTCTCAAGGCTGCCATAGACTTGGGAATCAAATCTTTAGATGTATTAGGAGATTCAGCCTTACTCATCTGTAAGTGTTTGTTTGTTGGCATTTGTTTTGGTAAAACCAGAGTTGCGAATGTCATGACTAATGTCATAACATTCTGGGATAAAGGTACATTCTGCAGAAAAGAATGTCATACAGGAACTTCTCATTATGAGGTGTTTATCATGATCATTAAACAATATAGTGTATTCTACCAAAATCAGTGAGCAGGATTCTTGTTGTCATAACCAATGTTAAGATATCCTGTACTGATCTAACATTTGTGCAGATTTGTTATTCCTGAGATTTTTCAGGAATCTGATATGCTTCTGAGTTGATATATACAGTCCAGATCAGATGCTCACGTGGACATTAGGTTAACCTTGCTTAACCCTAAACTGGTATGATGAAAGCCTAATACCAAGTCTTTAGGTTAACTTTAGTTAACCCTAGCTATTTTCTTGGAAGCCCTAACTGAAGAATAGTCGTCCTATATATTCCTCATGAAGATTAATGGTGAAAGATACTTTTTGAAAGAAGATCAATAAGGGATTGTATAGCTGTAACTACTGTGAGCTAAGCAATTATCATTGTGATAATTGACTTGGAGTAGTATTTGATTGTAAGGGTTGTGTATCACTCAAAGCTTTGAAGCACGAGTGTTTGTGTCACTTGATTAAAGCTTTGAAGCAAAATCAAGTTAGGGTTGTTTATCACTCAAAGCTTTGAAGCACAAGTGTTTGTCACTTGATTAAAGCTGTGAAGCAAAATCAAGTGTGTGTACTGAAGAGTGTCTTCATAATCTCATTAATCAATAGTTTAGTATCACTGCTGTGATTGAGGGGGAGTGAGTAGGAACTCAGGTTTAAGTTGAACTTAGATTGAAGTTGCATTGGGTAGGTCTTAAGTGAAGGAGATAAACTGGTTGGTTTATTCCTGAATTAATATCTCTTATAGTGAATTTCCTCTCTGGCTTGGTAGCCCCCAGAGTAGGTGTTGTTACACACTGAACTAGGTTAACAATTGATTGTGTTATTTACTGTTTTTAAATTTACTGTCTTGAAGTGTGTCAGATACGGTGTCATAACATTCACTGTGACATTAAGTATCTGTTTCCAGAATTTCAATTGGCATCAGAGCAGGCACCCTGCCTGTCTTACTGGGTGAGATCTAGGGATATTATTTTATGGCGCTATCGACAAGAAAGGAGGATTTGGGAACATACCACCTATTCTGGATGGATCAAATTATGACTACTGGAAACCTCGTATGATTGCCTTCTTGAAATCACTGGACAAAAAGGCTTGGAGAGCTGCTGACAAAGGATGGAACCATCCCACCATAACTGGGAAAGATGGGACGACCAGTCTGAAACCTGAGGAAGAATGGAGCAAAGAAGAAGATGAGTTATCCCTAGGTAACTCCAAAGCATTAAATTCCTTGTTCAATGGAATTGATAGAAACATATTCAGACTAGTACATCAATGTGAACTGGCCAAGGATGTTTGGGACACTCTCAAAACCACCCATGAGGGTACATCCAAAGTAAAAATGTCAAGGCTTCAGATGCTTACTACCAAATTTGAGAACCTAAGGATGATGGAAGATGAGACCATTCATGAGTTTCACATGAACATCTTAGAAATTTCCAACACCTCAGGAGAATTGGGAGAAAAGATGTCAGAAGAAAAGCTGGTGAGAAAGATTCTCAGATCCTTGCCTAAAAGATTTGCAATGAAGGTAACTGCTATAGAGGAAGCTCAGGATATCTGCAACTTGAAGGTTGATGAACTCATTGGGTCACTTCAGACTTTTGAGATGGGGATCAGTGACAATGTTGACAAGAAAAACAAGAGCATAACACTTGTATCCAATACTGAAGATGAAAACAAGGAGGGTGATGAAGAGAATATTTCAGAAGCTATAGCTATGCTTGGAAGACAGTTCAACAAACTCATCAAGAGAATGGACCCAAAGTCAAGGTCAAATGTCAAGAACATTCCCTCTGACATTAGCAGATCATATGACTCCAGCAGAAGACCTAAGTCTGAAGAAAAGGGAAATCAAAGCAGAGGAATCCAATGTCATGGATGTGAAGGATATGGGCACATTCGAGCTGAATGTCCTACCTTTCTTAAGAAACAAAAGAAAGGAATGTCTGTTACTTGGTTTGATTGTGACTCAGAAAGTAACTCTGAAGAAGAATCTTCTAAACTAGTCACTGCACTAGCTGGTATTTGTAACTCTGATAGTGACTCCAGTGATGAGGAAGTGACATTTGAAGAAGTTGCTGACACCTACAAGAAGCTATGTATCAGAAGTGCTGAGGTCTGCCAGCAAAATGAGAAACAGAAAAAACTCGTAGTAAAATTGGAGGTTGAAAAGAAGGCATACACTGATTTTATAAACCATCTCGAAGGTGAAGTTCAAATGCTAAACTCAAAACTTGATCAGATGACCAAGTCTGTTAAGATACTGACAAATGGAACTGACAAGTTGGAAGAAATCCTTCAGGCTGGACAAAATGTGGGAAACAAGTCTGGTCTAGGATTTGTGGCTGCAAAGAAATCTATTGTAGACAAGAAGAAGATCAGGCCTGATAAACAAATGTCAAAGTAGATGTCACAACATAGCAATCAACATCGAGAACAGAGAAATATGAAGAAAAAGTATCAAAGATGGAAATGTCATCATTGTGGAAGGTTTGGTCACATAAAGCCATTCTGCTTCAGATTATATGGATATCCTAATCAGATCCCAGTTGTCAAACTTAAGTCTAACAAGGCACCATATACTCAACAGTGGAAGAAAAAGTCTGCAGCCCTGATAGCTCACGCCTCCCTCAGAGTTTCTGCCAAGGAAGACTGGTACTTTGACAGTGGATGCTCTAAACACATGACTGGAATCAAGAATCTTCTGAATAATGTTAAACCTCATACTACTAGTTATGTCACTTTTGGAGATGGTGCTAGAGGAGAAATCAAAGGAGTTGGAAACATGGACTGCCCTGGAGTTCTAAACCTAAATGAAGTGTTGCTGGTAAATGGCTTGACTGCTAATGTCATAAGTATCAGTCAATTATGTGATCTAGGATTCAAGGTTAACTTCACCAAGTCTGAATGTCTTGTAACTAATGAAAAACAAGAAGTTGTAATGAGAGGAGTCAGATCAAAAGACAAATGTTACTTATGGGAGTCTGAGAACACTAATTACTCTTTTGTATGCTCTATAGCCAAAGAAGAAAAGGAAGTGAAATTGTGGCACCAAAAAATTGGTCATTTACATCTAAGAGGGATGAAAAAGATCATATCTATGGAGGCAGTCAGAGGGATTCCAAGGCTTCAAATTGATGAAGGGAGAGTCTGTGGTGAATGTCAGGTTGGAAAGCAAACTAGAATGTCACATCCAAAGACAAGACATTTGACCACCTCTAAGGTGCTAGAACTTCTACATATGGATCTAATGGGTCCAATGCAGGTGGAAAGTCTTGGAGGAAAGAGATATGCGTATGTTGTTGTGGATGATTTTTCCAGATTCACCTGGATTAACTTCATTAGGGAAAAGTCTGATGTATTTGATGTATTTAAGGAACTGTGCAAAAGAATTCAAAGAGAAAAAGAAGGATGCATTGTCAGAATCAGAAGTGATCATAGCAAGGAATTTGAAAACAGTAAGTTTGATGAGTTCTGTTCCTCAGAAGGAATCAATCATGAATTCTCTTCACCAAAAACTCCTCAACAAAATGGAGTCGTGGAAAGGAAAAATAGGACTATACAGGAATCTGCCAGAGCAATGATACATGCCAAAGGACTTCCTATTCATTTTTGGGCTGAAGCTATGAATACAACTTGTTATGTCCATAACAGGGTCACCTTGAGAAAGGGAACATCATCCACCATTTATGAACTATGGAAAGGAAGAAAGCCTACAGTAAAGTACTTCCATGTCTTTGGAAGCAAATGCTATATTCTGACAGATCGTGAACAAAGGAGAAAGATGGATCCTAAAAGTGATGAAGGAATATTCTTAGGATACTCTACCAACAACAGAGCATATAGGGTATTCAATTCCAGGACCAAAGCTATGATGGAATCTATAAATGTCATAGTTGATGATTACCATGAGGAAACAAATGTCCCATATGATGTTGAGACATTCTTTGAGACTTCAACTCAAGTGTCTAAAAAGGATGATGTACCTAAAACTACTTCATCAGAATCTGAATCAAAGGAAGCTAACAAAGATCCTTCCATCAGAATTAAAAAAGATCATCCTAAGGAACTCATCATAGGAGACCCTAACAGTGGAGTCATTACAAGATCTATAGAAATCATCTCAAACTCTTGCTTTGTATCTAAGATTGAACCAAAAAATGTTAAGGAGGCTTTGACTGATGAATACTGGATTGGAGCAATGCAAAATGAATTGAACCAATTCAAGCAACATGAAGTATGGGAGTTAGTTCCTATACCAGAAGGAACAAACATTATTGGCACAAAATGGATCTACAAGAACAAATCAGATGCTGAAGGAGTTGTCACCAGGAATAAGGCAAGGCTTGTTGCTCAAGGCTACACTCAAGTTGAAGGGGTTGATTTTGATGAAACTTTTGCTCCTGTAGCCAGACTGGAATCAATCAGACTTCTTTTGGGAGTTGCTTGTCTCCTTAAGTTTAAGCTATTTCAGATGGATGTAAAGAGTGCCTTCCTAAATGGGTACTTAAATGAGGAAGTATATGTGGAACAGCCTAAAGGATTTGTGGATCCAAACTGTCCTGATCATGTCTACAAATTGAGGAAAGCTCTATATGGCCCGAAACAAGCTCCTAGAGCCTGGTATGACAGATTGACAAAATTCCTCACTGACAAAGGATACAGGAAAGGAGGCTTGGATAAAACTATTTTTGTCAAAAATGAAGGAGGAAAGATAATGGTAGCTCAATTTTATGTTGATGACATAGTGTTTGGAGGAATGTCAGATAAAATGGTTAAACATTTTGCTGACCAGATGCAAGCTGAATTTGAAATGAGCCTCATGGGAGAATTGACCTACTTTCTTGGACTGCAAGTCACACAGATGGAATATCAATTTTTCTATCTCAAAGCAAGTATGCAAAGAATATTGTCAAGAAGTTTGGAATGGAGAATGCCAGCCACAAAAAGACTCCTGCACCTACTCATTTAAAGCTGTCCAAAGACACAAGTGGGGCAAATGTGGATCAAAGCTTGTACAGAAGCATGATAGGAAGTCTGCTATACTTAACAGCCAGCAGACCTGACATTGCTTTTGCAGTTGGAGTATGTGCAAGATACCAGGCTGAACCCAAAGTAAGTCACATCAACCAAGTGAAAAGAATTCTGAAGTATGTGAGTGGAACTTACAACTATGGCTTGCTGTACTCTCATGGATGTGAACCAATTCTGTCTGGTTACTGTGATGCTGATTGGGCTGGTAGTGCTGATGATAGAAAGAGCACCTATGGAGGATGCTTCTTTTTGGGAAATAATCTTGTCTCTTGGTTCAGCAAGAAACATAATTGTGTGTCTCTATCTACTGCTGAAGCTGAATACATAGCAGCTGGTAGCAGCTGCTCTCAAATGATCTGGATGAAACAGATGCTAACTGAGTATAATGTCACACAAGATGTCATGACATTGTACTGTGACAATCTGAGTACTATCAACATTTCCAAGAATCCTATACAGCACAGTAGGACTACGCATATTGACATTAGACATCACTTCATCAGAGATTTTGTGGAGGAAAAGGTGATTAAGCTGGAACATGTTGCCACTGAACTATAACTGGCTGACATTTTTACCAAGGCACTTGATGCTAGTCAATTTGAAAATTTGAGGGGCAAGCTGGGTATTTGCCAATATGAAGAGATGTAGCAATTAATTTTGCTTAAAACAAGGGATGAAAGAGATATTTTAGTTAAGTCTATTCTGATTGGGCTAATCATTTGTTTCCCTATTTCTTTCCAAAATTTTAAGAAGTTGAATAGACATTCATATATCTCCCTCCTCTCGCGTTTCTGCAACAATCTCCATTCTCTCAAACGAAGATTTCACTCTCGTTGTTACTTGTTTTCTAAATATCTCAAAATGTCTCAACAATCCATGTCATCATCTTCTTCAAAGGCGACTGCTTCTTCCGCATCCTCTGACAGCGAACCTAGGGCAATCACAAACTGCATGGATACTGATGTTCTTGAGATAACTCCTCTTCGTGAACTGGCAGCTGATCCCACTAAGGTCAAGAAGCTGCGAACCAGACATGCAAGAAGATCACAAGCCTCTCCATCTGGTAAATCTTCTCAACCATCATCTTCTGTTCCTCCAGAGATAGCAAATAGGGAAGGTTTTGCTTATGTACATCAAGGTATTGCCAGACTAGTCACTAGGATTCTTAATGAGAATCACTCTGTTCCTGGAATTTCTGTACCTTTGAACCAAGAAACTGCTAGTCCTAATGTAGAAATGGATCCAGATGTCACTCAGAATGTTGAGACACCTGATGACAACATTAGGAAATCTCCAGAAAAACATGATGATCACCAGAACCCTACTGACAAGGCTGTTGAACCCCCGGTTATTGATGTTGATGAAGAATACTCTGAAAATGATTTAATTACTAATATCAACCCTAGCATAGCTAGAAGGATGATGAGCAGAAAATAAAAGCAGAATGCTGCCCAAAGCCCCTCCAAAGAGTAGGCTACTAAAGCTGTTCATAAGAAAACCAGGTCTGAGAACAAGACTAGAGTAGAAGCTGAGAAGGATCAAAAAGCTGGAATGTCAAAAGGGAAAGGGAAGGTAAAAGCTAAAGTACCTGTTGGTAGTCTTTCAAAACCTTTGAGACAACCAATAGCCAAGAAAAGGAAGGATCCTGAACCCTCTGAATCTGATGAGGAATCAGACTTTGATTTTGATGTTGAGAGCAATGTTCTAGACATCCCTCTCAGGAAGAAACCCTCTTCTAGCAAACTGCCTAAAGTCCCTGAAGTTGCCATTGACAACATCTCCTTTCACCATCCAGAAAATGCAAGCAAGTGGAAGTATGTGTTTCTGAAAAGGATTTCCTTGGAGAGAGAGCTGAACAGCAGTGCTATTGAGTGTAAGGAAATCGTGGATCTAATCAAAGCTGCTGGCCTGATGAAAACAGTGGTCAAGTTTTCCAACTGCTCTGAGATTCTTGTCAAAGAATTCATAGTAAATTTGTCTGATGGATGTGCTGATGGAAAGTCAGCTGATTTTATGAGTGTTTATGTGAGAGGAAGAAAGGTAAATTTCTCTCCTACTATGATAAACAATTTCCTAGGAAGGCCTGATGATACTCAACCTGAGCTTGAAGTTACTGACAACCAAGTTTGTCAAACCATCACTGCCAAGCAAGTCAAGCACTGGCCCTTGAAAGGAAAGCTAAATGCAAGCAAGCTGAGCATAAAGTTTGCCATACTGCACAAAATTGGTGCAGCTAACTGGGTTCCCACCAACCACAAATCCACCATTTCCACAGGATTGGGAAGAATTATCTATGTTGTTGGAACCAGGACAAACTTTGATTATGGCAAGTACATCTTTGATCAAACATTGAAACATGCTGGAAGCTGTGCTATTAAAGGCCCTATTGCTTTTCCCTCTCTCCTGTGTGGTATAATCATTGCTCAGTATCCTGATATTCTGGTTGAAAAAGACTCTGTATGCAAAAGAGCCCCTGCTCTTGGTTTGCACTATAAGTTGTTTCAGGGAACACATGTCCCTGACATTGTTATGACATCTGCTGAGAAATCAACTGTCAAATCTCATTCCAAGAAAACTGATGTTATAGTTGTGCTAAAAGAAACCTGCAGAGAGCTTGATACAAGAAAAAAGACTCTTGAAGAGCTGATTGCTAGACTAGAACAAGAGGAGAATGAAGAATAAATAAGGGAAGAGGATGCTGATGAAGACCGGCATAATGCTGAAGATAGTGCTTCCTCGGAAGATGACAGTGCCTGAAGATCAGTGTTGTTGAAAAGATTGCTGCTGGAACTTGTTGCTACCAAATGACTTCTTATTATTTATGTGTTTTTTTATTCCTTTTGGATGACTGTATAACTTAAAAGTACAAGTATCTTTGGCCTCTTTATGGCTAAAAAGGGGGAGAAGAATTTGTGGTAATTTTGGTAGAATTAGACTTGGTAGCTGTTATTAAAAATTCTGATGCATTCTAATCTCTGATTGTTTAGGGGTTTTAGCCAAAAATTTGCCAAAGGGGGAGTTTGTAAGTGTTTGTTTGTTGGAATTTATTTTGGTAAAACCAGAGTTGCGAATGTCATGACTAATGTCATAACATTCTGGGATAAAGGTACATTCTGCAGAAAAGAATGTCATACAGGAACTTCTCAGTATGAGGTGTTTATCATGATCATTAAACAATATAGTGTATTCTACCAAAATCAGTGAGCAGGATTCTTGTTGTCATAACCAATGTTAAGACATCTTGTACTGATCTAACATTTGTGCAGATTTGTTATTCCTGAGATTTTTCAGGAATCTGATATGCTTCTCTAAGTTGATATATACAGTCCAGATCAGATGCCACGTGGACATTAGGTTAACCTTGCTTAACCCTAAACTGGTATGATGAATGCCTAAGACCAAGTCTTTAGGTTAACTTTAGTTAACCCTAGCTATTTTCTTGGAAGCCCTAACTGAAGAATATTCGGCCTATATATTCCTCATGAAGATTAATGGTGAAAGATACTTTTTGACAGAAGATCAATAAGGGATTGTATAGCTGTAACTACTGTGAGCCAAGCAATTATCATTGTGATAAGTGACTTGGAGTAGGATTTGATTGTAAGGGTTGTGTATCACTCAAAGCTTTGAAGCACGAGTGTTTGTGTCACTTGATTAAAGCTTTGAAGCAAAATCAAGTTAGGGTTGTTTATCACTCAAAGCTTTGAAGCACGAGTGTTTGTCACTTGATTAAAGCTGTGAAGCAAAATCAAGTGTGTATACTGAAGAGTGTCTTCATAATCTCATTAATCAATAGTTTAGTATCACTGCTCTGATTGAGGGGGAGTGAGTAGGAACTCAGGTTTAAGTTGAACTTAGATTGAAGTTGCATTGGGTAGGTCTTAAGTGAAGGAGATAAACTGGTTGGTTTATTCCTGAATTAATATCTCTTATAGTGAATTTCCTCCCTGGCTTGGTATCCCCCAGAGTAGGTGTTTTTACACACTGAACTGGGTTAACAATTGATTGTGTTCTTTACTGTTTTTAAATTTACTGTCTTGAAGTGTGTCAGATACGGTGTCATAACATTCACTGTGACATTAAGTATCTGTTGCCAGAATTTCATCATCAGTCAGATCAGAGGAGAATGGGACACTAAGCACCTAAACCTTATCCCTTACAAAGAACATGTCTTGACATTTCTACCACATTTTGAGCAGATTACCTTCGAGCATTTCCTGCGAGAAGAAAACCAGCTAGCAGATGCTCTAGCCACAATGTCATCTATGTTTAAACTTAATTGGGATAACGAGGCTCCCCATATCACTATCGAACGAATGGACGAACCAACACACTGTCACGAGGTTAATACTGAAGAGGTAGTGGACCAACCTTGGTTTCATGAAGTCAAGAGGTATCTCGAGGCTCAAGAATATCCAAAAGGAGCTTCAATCAATGATAAAAAGTTCTTAAGGAGATTCTCTGCTAAGTTCTTCCTGTGTAATGGCATCCTGTACAAACGCAACTATGACTCCATTCTGCTCCGGTGTGTGGATAAGATTGAGGCTGAAAATATCATGGCTAAGTTACATGAAGGTACTTTTGGCACTCACTCCAGTGGGCATACGATGGAGAAGAAAATCCTATGGGCAGGCTATTATTGGTCTACCATGGAAGCGGATTTCTATCAACACTCTCGAACCTACCATGAGTGTCAAATTTATGTTGACAAGGTGCACGTACCTATGGTTCCTCTGAATGTCATGATGGCTCCTTGTCCCTTTGCTATGTGGGGAATCGACATGATTGGAGAGATCAAGCCTACAGCCTCCAATGGACACCGCTTCATTCTAGTGGCCATTGGCTATTTTACAAAATGGGTTAAAGTAGCTTCCTTCGCATCCGTTACTAAGAATGTTGTTGCTTGCTTCATCAAGCAGAATCTCATTTGCCGGTACGTTATCCCAGAAAGGATCATAACTGGTAATGGTACCAACCTTAACAATACTATGATCACCGCCTTGTGCGAGCAGTTCAAGATCCAACATCACAATTCATCCCCCTATCGGACAAAGATGAATGGTGCCGTTGAAGCTGCAAATAAAAACATTAAAAAGATCATACAGAAAATGACAGTCACCTACAAGGACTGGCATGAGATGCTACCATTTTCTCTCCACGGGTATCGTACCACGGCTCGCACATCAATTGGGGGAACACCCTATTCTTTGGTTTATGGCATGGAGGTTGTCTTGCCTATTGAGGTTCAGATCCCCTCTTTGAGAATTATGAAAGATGCAGGTTTGAGTGAGGACGATTAGATCCAGACCCGACTTGATCAATTTAACTTAATTGATGAAAAGAGACTTACTGTTGTTTGCCATGGTCAGATGTATCAAAAACGGATGATCAAGGCTTTCAACAAGAAAGTCAGGCGCCAAGTATATCAAGTTGGAGATCTAGTGATCAAACGTATTATCTTGCCACAAAGTGATCCCAGGGGCAAATGGACTCCTATCTATGAAGGACCATTTATAATCAAGAACATATTCTCCGGTGGGGCAATGATCTTAACCACCATGGACGGTGACGACCTGCCACACCCTACGAACATGGACATAGTCAAAAGATACTACGCATAAGAGACCCACTAGGTTGACACACCTAGGCAAAAAAAAGGGCATCCCAGCGAACCAAAAGGGTTTGGGCAAAAATTAGGGATAAAATAAAAAAAAATCTGTACACCCGGCAAGTTGAAAACCCGAAAGGGTGACTTGGGAAAAAAGGGTTTCCCGGTGGACTGAAAACCCGAAAGGGAGGTCCAGGCAAAAGTTAGGGAATTAAAGTGTATGACTATGTCCCGTCGGATCACTTTGAGGACAACCTCTTGACTTCCCATAAAAAAGTTCGGAGTTTATGATCAATTCAATCATCTTCAGACGAAGCAACAAATAAACAAGATATTATGAGATATGAAGGCTATAGCAGAATGGAAACCCCATGGGATTATTACACATAATTATCTTTCTTTGTATAATGTTTTTCTTATGGCATCATTCTCTTACTAGAATGATTGTCTCCTTTGTACAAAATACTTATTCAAAGTAAATATAACGATATCTCTTTGAAAGTACAGAAAACTATTTGTCTTCTTCTTTACACTTGTGTTTTATTTGCAAAAACGTCCAAATGATTCATTAATGAACATATGCATTTGAACATAATTACTATTTACAAATAAACAAAATGAGAAAGACAATTACTGATAGGTGGAAAGAATAAGAAAATGTCTCTAGGCTATTCCGCAAGTAATCCCCGCAGTACGCCATTTGAATCTCCAGCGGAACAAATTCCAAATTATTAATCCCTAGTGGAGGTCGTCAAATTTCTCAGGATTCCTCAAAATAATATGTGTCATTGCTCTCACAAGTGGAATTTTTTGTCAGTACTTCGACTTCAAGACATGAAGAATCCACATATCCTCATCAGCGTTCGGGAATTTATTTTCCTCAATCAGGCAGCAATATAGCAAATCAGCTTACATGAGTATACATTACATCCATATATCATAAACATTGATAAAACACATATGTTGCACCTTACATTTCATACAACATAATTTTGTGTTTCAGCTAACATTTTACCCTTTTCAGGATGAGATTAACAGCTACCATTAACAATATGCAATCATGATACAGTACAGATATGCTTCAAACACGGATGCCATTCTAATACTCATTCAGATATTCAAGTTCAGATACAGTACAGATACGCTCCAGACACGGATGCCATTCTGATACTCATTCAGATTTCAAGGTTCAGATACAATATGGATACGCTCCAGATACGAATGCCATTCTGATACTAATTCAGATTCAACCTTCAGATACAACACAGATACACTCTAGACATGGATGCCATTATGATACCCATTCAGATACATTATGTATACGCTCCAGATACAGATGCCATTCTGATACTCATTCTTTCGGCTTACAATTTACAATTCAGCAAACATTCTTGGACGACATCTACAAGCCCATCTCCAACAAGATTCTATCACTTCTCCAAATGGCATCTTTAAGCCCATTCCCTCAACTACACATTGTCGAGTGCAAATTTATGGGCACTCTAGTGTCCAATCATCTTTCACCTTCGAGTTACGAATGGAAAAACTCGCCAATCTAACTCTTCAGGTTTAAGAAGATTAAACAGGGGCAACTGTTGTACCCCAAAATTTTCCCTCTCATTTATCAAGACTTTTCTCACAAGATTCCTTTGACTCAAGACTGGATTAGGGTTTGGTCAGCTCAAGGCATATCATCTTGCACTGATGACCCAAAATTAGGGTTTGAGGTTGCACAAGGATTTTTGGACTATCAATGCTTCATGTGACTTTCAAACATCATTATGGATCCCTAAGATCACTCAGGACAAGTTTCAAGCTTTGAACTATATTTTGATCAGTCAATTGGACAGTTGACCTAAAAATCAGCTGCATTAAGGAAAGAGTCAACCATGGCCTATTTACAGTCAAATTTCATAATTCTTGATCCACATCAACATTTTAAGCTTATATGTATCATTTGGTCAAGTTTGGATCATAATTCCTCAAGAAATTTGATCAAATCACCAAAAGGGCAAAATGGTCAAAAATTAGGGTTTTGACTAAGGAAGGGAAATTTCTAATTTTCAACCTAGAAAATGACCAATTGAGTTAAAACATGATTTCAAGGATTCAATTTCATCATCTTGAACTAATAGCATGGTTCAAAACATTGCAATTCCATTGGATTAACAGATGAAATTTGCAGTCAACTGATCAAAAGTCAAATGTACACTGAAAAGTCAAACTTTGACTTTTTGGTCAAAATCAAGTGCCAAGGGTCACAATCCATCAAAACATATCAAAATGTGAAACTTGTTCATCAAGAAATCCAAGTTTGAAGATTAGGGTTTAAATTTGAAAATTTTCTTAACATAGAAATTTTTTAAGTATAGAAAATTTCTTATTTTTTCTCAACTTTAGACCATTTTTTCACCATGATGCATAATGATTCAAAGAAAATTACCAACATGAAAGTTGTAGACTTACATGAAATCTACAACTTTTCTTCACACACTTTTCCCTAAATATGATTGGATCTCAAGATATATATTTATGAATACATGCTCATGAACTAAATAACTTAGTGAAATTTTGCCCTAATTTAGGCAGGTTTTGGACCCAACTTCATGGCAATTTTTCACCTAGTTCCAAGAGGTATCTTGAAATGCATTTCAAATATTAGTTATAGAGAACATTTCAAGCTTTCCAAAATGTCCAAGAACTCCTCAAGATCATTTTTGAGTAGAGATAATCGAAGAGATGAAGTTGACAATTTCTCACTTTTTGTCCAAGCCATTTCATGAAGAACAAAGTTCCAATCAGCACCTATGCTGCCTAATCCATGCTTTACAGGTCCCAAACTTGTTACTTACTCCTTAATTTAATGCTTACTCAGTTGAAAAATCTTTGATCCAAGCCCTAGAGCCATTACCCAAGTTGTAATTTCATAAATGGCATAAAGTGACCATTGCCATTTTGAAAAAGCTCAACTTTTTCCACTTTCCAATTCTTGAGCATTGAACCTGTCTCCATTGCACATATAAGTCTTGCAGGCCTAAAGCAAATTGTACAAGTATATACCAACCCTAAGAAAGCTAGTACAAGCATGGTAAGCGTTGTCCCTTCACTTTACTTCAAAAGCAAGAAAGGTTGTAAAAAGGTCAGAACTGGCACATTTGTTGGAGGGTTGACATGAAACTAATTCCATACTAATATATAAACATAATATAACACAAGAGACGATGACTTGAGGCCTGAAACACTCCCAAACTCAAAAACACCATAAACTGTCAAGACTTGCAGTTTTTTCATAAGCATACCAATCTCCCATTTGGCTCGTGCGTTTCAAGTCTTGATCATCAAAACATATTACCTACTTGATATCTAACTAATCCAGGCCTTCATCCCTGTACTGTAACCCCTTCTCCATCATCTGCCATTTTTGTTTTCAAAGCTTGCAGGTTGACTTGGCCAAGGAGTTTCAGACACTTTCAAAGCAAGGAAAGGGTGGGAATACACTCAGGGAGGTTCAAGGAAGCTCAAGCAAGCATCAGGCCTTCATCAAACTCACTCCAACTCCATCCATGATTTCAACTGAATGAGGTAAAATCTTAACTTCTATCTCCTTGTACAGGAAACCATTGGCCATGATTTGTGAATAAATAATGTAGTCCTCATTAGAACGAAACTGTACATACCTTTATCTTGCATTTATTTGACTTGAGTTGAGAGAATTTTGAACTTGAATATTCTGAAAAAATTAGGTTTAAATTTAGGGCTTTTAAAATTCTTTCTAATCTTTGATTGTTAGCTTACATATATGGTTAGAACCGTGAGATCAAATACTACAACTTTCATGTTATGAGTTTTCATTTTCATGGAAGAATGAAAGAGTTACAAGATATCTGGCCAAGTTTGAGGAAGAAGATGAAGTACAGGGCAAGGACTTTGTTCATGTTATGTTATTTTCGTTTCACTTAAATCAACGGATGTATATCCACCCTAGTGGCAAAGTAGCGCGCTGGTGAGACCCATGTCCTGGGTTCGAACCTGGGCGCTACTTTTGTTTTTTCATATTTTTCCTTCTTTCCATTTTTACTATTTTTTGCAGGTTTGGGCTTAGTCCTTTGGGCCTAGCATTTTTACTAACACATTGCGGCCTGTTTTTCTACATCACCCTCCTTTGCCAACTCTTTTTATTTTATTTGTTTTATTTTTATTTTAGTTTTAAATATTTTCTTTAATGCATAAAAAATCCTTAAAATATAAAATTAATAATATTGCATTTTTATTTTTTTTAGTTTGTTTTTTCACATAAAAATATATTTTATTTTTAATATATATCATGTATTTTCTTAATAAACTTGTGAAATATAATTAAAATATATTTAGTTTAATTTATTTATTTCCTTTCATCCCATACTTATAAATATTCATTTTTGCATATATAAAAACTTTATATTTTTTATATACAATATTATTTATTATTTTAAACATAAAAAAATACATAAAAAATAGTACATAAGAACTTTATTTTCTTTTAAAATAGTAATTAGGGTTAAGCCTCCCTTCTAAAAAATTAATTTATTTTCCTTATATTTTTAGGTTTAGATTAAAATTTCTTTTACATAAAAACAAAACAAAAATCTTTTCTTACATGTACATTATATTGCATCTTTAAATGTTGTATTTTATTTATTCTAATATTCGTACAAATTCGATTTGGTTGTAATAATTTATTTAGGTTTACATTCTTGCAAATCCCCATTCAAATTTGTATTCCCCCCTCCCATAAAATTGTTGTAATAGGTTAGTAATATTTACATTACGCAATTTACCGCTTTACATGCCATGATTAGTAATTAGGGTTTATATGATAAGATCAAAACAAAGCAAAATAGAAAACCCTAAATACAAGATAAAATCAAAGCATGAAAATGATACACTTGCACACAAGCATCCTTAGGGTTTCTCCACTTGGTTGACTTATACAAAAATAGCCATGTTACGCATACGAAGTATCTTGGCATAACAAACAAATATAAAGATCATAGTCTCTCGATGACGCTATTCAAGGTTGCCTTACAAAAATGGTCTTGGTCCCTCAAAATGCTAAGATACTTCGCAACATTGCTAATCATGGTTATACGATGACCCACGCCCGTCCCGTTTACATCCAAAGATAGGGTTTCTTACCAAATTAATGGTAAGACAACAATGTCAAAGGAATATAAAATGTACAAGGAAGACATTTGAGTAGGTAGATTACTTCTAGTTACTTTCTCTATTTCAAAACAATTATCCTTGCTATTTTCAAAACAAATACACATTTCAAAAACATATTACAAACATTGAAAACATTTTTAAAAAGACAAAACATCTTTGTATACATTCTTACGAACGAGAATCATTACAAAGATTGCCTAAACAAATGGCCTCTTTTACAAAATACTTTCAAAACTGCACCAAACACATTTTCAAACAACAAAAGCAAGTGATCTAAAAAGTAACTAAGAGCCCATGGAAAACCATGGATGAAAAGGGTGCTAATACCTTCCCTTTTCATAATCTACCCCCCGACCTCAAGAAAACATCTCAAAGGTCTTTCCTGTGCTTTTTCACCTTTCCTTTTGGATAAAAGAAAAGTCGGTGGCGACTCTTGCTAACCGAAACATTTGCGATAAAACGTAAAACCCTCAAGTCAGTTCTCCCACCATATCACACATGCATTTCATAAATCATGACATTGCATACAACTAACCCTTCATATTTTCAGGAAAGATCAATCAACAGAAAATTATCCTCAAATTTTCAGCAAGTCAAATACAGATCAATTCCCAAGAAAGGATTGGTCAACCATCTACGTAGCCGATGCTTTCTCTAGTTTAGATAAATCGCTCAAAGATTTACTCTGATTCTCTCTAGTTAAAGAAAATTCAAGACCTCTTTTGGTTCAGTTTAAATCTCTCAATGATTTATCCTGATACTTTCTAAAAGAAACATTTCTGGTTCAGATAAATCTCCCAACAATTTATTCTGATTCTTTTCCAGATCCCTGTCGGTTCAGCTTAAATCTATCAACGGTTTATTCTGATTCTCTCCCACAAATGTTTCCTCTGGTTCAGATAAATATCCCAACGATTTATTTTGATTCTTCTCCAGATCCCTGTCGGTTCAACTTAAATCTCTCAACGGTTTATTCTGATTCTTTCCCGCAGATGTTTCCTCTGGTTCAGATAAATCTCTCAACGATTTATTCTGTTTCTTCTCCAGATCCCTGCCGGTTCAGTTTAAATCTCTCAACGGTTTATTTTGATTCTTTCCCGCAGATATTTCCTATGGTTCAGATAAATCTCCCAACAATTTATTCTGATTCTTCTCCAGATCCCTGCCGGTTCAACTTAAATCTCTCAACGGTTTATTCTGATTCTTTCCCGTAGATGTTTCCTCTGGTTTAGATAAATATCTTAACAATTTATTCTGATTCTTCTCTAGATCCCTGCCGGTTCAGCTTAAACTCTCAACGGTTTATTCTGATTCTTTTTCGCAAATGTTTTCTTTTGGTTCAGATAAATCTCTCAATGATTTATTCTGATTTTTTCTTAGTAGGCACTTTCTCTGTTTTAGATAAATCGCTCCAAAGATTTATTCTGATTCTTTTCTAGTTGAAATCAAGTTCAGACTTAGCCCATTCTCTGTCAACAGTCACCCTTGGATGGCATCTACAAGCCCATCTCCAGAAAATCCCCATCATTCCTCCAAATGGCATCTATAAGCCCATTCCCATTTCATCTTCGAGTGCAAATTTCTGGGCACTCTAGTGTCCAATCATCTTCCACCTTCAAGTCACGAGTGACGGATCCACCAATCTAACTCTTCTAGTTAAAGAAGATTGAACAGGGGCAGTTGTTGTACCCCAAAATTTGTCCTCTCATTTATCAAGCATTTTCTCACAAAATCTCCTTTGGTTCAAGACTGCACAAGGATTGATCAGCTCAAGACACCTTCTAAAGCACTGATGGCTGAAATCAGGGTTTGAGATTGCACAAGGATAATTGAACTTTTAATGCCTCATATGAGTTTAATAGATCATTATGGACCCCCAAGATTTCTCATGCCAAGTTTCAAGTCCTGGATCACATTTTTGCTCAGTCAATTGAGCAGTTGACCTAAAAATCAACTGTATTGGGGGAAAAGTCAACTGTGGTCAATTTACAGTCAAACTTCATAATTTTTTAACCATATCAACATTGTTAACTGCTATATGTAATTTGATCAAGTTTGTACCATAATTCCTCAAGAAATTTGATCAGATCATCAAAAGGGAAAAATGGTCAAAATTAGGGTTTTGACTGAAAAAGGGCAATTTCTGATTTTTGACCTAGCAAATGGTCAATTGGTTTGAGACATGATCTCAAAAGTTAAATTGCATCATTTTGACCTAATGGTATGAATAAAAACATCCCTCAAGATCAATTTATTGATAATTGATTTTTAGTCAACTGATCAAAAGCCAAAGTTTCCAAACTTAGAAATTTTTCTGTGTTGAAAACTTCATGTTTTTTCACAACTTTGAGCTATTTTTCCACCATGATGTAAGATGATTCAAAGGAAACTTTCAACATAAAAGTTGTAGATCTCAATGATATATAAAACATTTCTTTACACAACTTCTCCTAGAAATGCATGGATTTGAAGTTATGATTTTGTGAATACATGTTCATGAAACTAAACACTTAGTGAAAATTTTGCCCTAGTTTAGGCATGATTTTGACCTAACTTCATGGCAATTTTTCACATATTTCCAAGGGGAATTTTCAAAAGTGATTCAAAGAGGGGTTCTATATCACATTACAAGCTTTCTAAAATGTCTAATAACTCCTTGAGATCATGTTTGAGCAAGGAGAATCGAAGGCATGAAGTTGGCATTTCATTCTTTAATTATAGGTCATTTTCATGAAGAACAAAAATTCAAATCCATGCTAGGCTGCACAATCTTTGCTTTGTAGTCCTCAAACTTGTTTGGAACTCCATATTTAAATGTTTGCATAGCTGTTAGAGGCTTCAACTCAAGCATTCAATGCATTTCCCATGCTTAATGCCATTTTGGGAAGAAAGTGCACATTGCCATTTTGGAAAAGTAGCTTTATGCACAAAATCAGTTCTCGAGCTTTGCAATTGTTTTCTTCTGATCACACACAACCTATAACCCAAAAGAAACTTGTCTCAAGCCTCTAACAAGTCAGCCCATGCTTGTACTATGCCTCAAAACCATATTCCCACTTTTCTTCAAAATTAAGT
This sequence comes from Vicia faba, assembly GCA_948472305.1. NCBI lineage: Eukaryota > Viridiplantae > Streptophyta > Magnoliopsida > Fabales > Fabaceae > Vicia > Vicia faba. Next base: position 176,733 of record CATIWC010001014.1, read on the forward strand.
AATATAACAATCAGTCTATATCTTGTGCTTCTGACCCTCTCAGGTACTCTAACCTTCTCCTTACTTATGCATAAGTTGTTTGCATCAAAACACATGATTTCATGCCCCCAAGAACTCTCCCAAACATCCTTGCTACATAGAACTGTCCCACTTGACAGTTTTGAGCCAAAACTCTCCATCTCCATTTCCACTCGTGTGTTTTAATTCTTAACCATCCAAACACCTTACTTACATCATATATAAGTGATCCAAACCCCTATTTCAAGACTGTAACTCCTCCATCACTATCCACCATTTCCAAATTTGAAGCTTGCAACTTGACTTGAGTTGGGAATTTCAGTCATCCTCAAAGCAAAGTAGGAGTTGGAACACATTCAAGGAGGTCCAGGCAAGCTACATAAATCAACAGGCCATCTCAAAGGTTGCTCAAACTCCATACACGACTCCAGCTGCAAGAGGTATGTTTTCAAACTTCTATCTTTTCATACAAGCATCATTTGATTCTGATTTGTGAAGATAAAATGTAGATACCATTGCCACGAAGCTGTACATATCCATAGTTTGCATTTATATGGCATGAGCTTAGAGAAATTTAGAGTTGAAGTTTCTGAAATTTTTAGGTTTAAAATTAGGGCCAGAAAAATTCTCACTCATCTTTGACTTTTAGCTTGACTTATTTATATGGTTGGATTAGTGGGAAGAAATACCACAACTTTCATGTTTGTACTTTCCATTTTTGTTGAGAGATGAAGAAGTTACAGGTACTCTGGCTGGCTGAAGGTTGAAGACGAAGTACATGCCTTGGAAGCATGTTACATTATGTATTTATCATTTCATTTTAATAAACGGATGTATAGCCACCCCAGTGGTAAGGCAGCCTGCTGGTAACCAAGAGGGTGTGGGTTCAATACCCAGCGCGCTGCCTTTTGCTCTTTTTCACATTTTTACACTTTTTATTTTATTTTTGCAGCGCCTGGGCTCCAAACATTGGGCCTTTATTTCTTTTTGCTAACTTTCTAACCCCTTTAACCATTTCCACCCCCCTGACTTTTATATTTTATTATATTTTATTTTTCTTTATTATTTTATTATTATTATTATTATTATTATTATTATTATTTTTATTAATAAAAAATCCAAAAATATTTTATTTATTATTTTTATTTTTATTAATAAAAAATCCAAAAATATTTTATTTATTATTTTTACACTTATTTAATTTATTTTGTTTTTTTATAAAATCAAAAGAACAAAGACATTTCTTAATAAATTAATTTCTTTCTTAATATTTAATATTTTAGGTTTAATTATTATATTATATTATTTTCTTGTAAATTAATATTAATTTAGAACTTAGGACTTTTATTTAATTAATTTTATTTACTAGTTTAATTAAATTCACAAAAAACCTAAAAAAACTTGTTTTCTTTAATAAATTAATTTCTTTTATTAACTAAATTTTAATTTTCTTATTCTAGTCAATTATCTTATTTTAATTTAATTAGGTCAAAAACCTTTAATACAAAAATCCATTCATACTTGTACATTATATTCATTTCATTTCTTGTAAATTTATTCAAATTTAATATGGTTGTAATAGATAATTAGGGTTTTAATTTCTTGCAATTTCTCCATTTGTAATTTGTACACCCCCTCCCCTAATGATGTAATAGCTTAGTATTTTTATTTTCCGGAATTTAATGCTTTATATACAAATGCTAGTAATTAGGGTTTGTATGGGAAGATAAAATTAATGCTTAGAAAACCCTAATTCAAAGACAAAACAATGCATGTAAATTAATACACTTGCACACTTACACCCTTAGGGTAAACTCAATTTGTTGCTTTACAAAAATAGCCATATTATGCATGTGATGTGTCTTAGCAAAAGCAATCAAAAAATACAAGATCATAGTCCCTGATGACGCTATCAAAGTTACCTTTCAAAAATTATCTTAGTCCCTTAAAGAATATGCTAAGATATCTTACAACATTACTAATCATGGCTATGCGATGACCCATGCCCGTCCCTTTTACATCCAAAGATAGGGTTACTTACCAAATCAATGGTAAGATAACAATGTCAAAGGAAAGAGGAAATAAATATGAAAGACTTTTGAGTAGGTAGAATGTTCCTAGTTGCTTGCTCATTTTAAAACAAAAAACATCCTTGCTATTTTCAAAACAAACACTAACACTTTCAAAAAACATCTTTCAAACTTGAAAACATTTTCAAAAGATCAACACTTTATATACATTCTTACGAACGAGAATCATTACAAACTTTGCCTAAACGATGGCATCTTTTAAAAATACTTTCAAGAACCACACAAAACATATTTTCAAACAAAATCAAGTGATCTAGCAAGCAACTAAGAGCCCGTAGATAACTACGGATGAAAAGGGTGCTAATACCTTCCCTTTTCATAATCTACCCCCCGAACTCAAGAAAACATCTCAAAGGTCTTTCCTGTTCTTTTCAACCTTTCCTTTTGGATAAAAGAAAAGTCGATGGTGACTCTTGCTAAACCGCAACATTAACGATCAGACCCAAAACAACCAAGTCAGTTCTCCCACTACATTACAAGGGGCTAGCGTAAGCCTGATGCCACTCTCAATTTTCAAGAATCTTGAGCATAGTGAGGTACAAGACACAAGAATGACACTTCGGTTTGCAGATCATTCGGTGAAAATACCTTATGGTATCGCAACCGACGTTCTTGTGAAAATTGATAAGTTTGTGTTCCCTGTTAATTTCTTAGTTCTTGAAATGCCAGAAGATGAGGAAGGTACCATGACCCTCAAGGTCTATGATGAGAAGCTAAAAATTATTGTGCGTGAAATAATGAAATTCAAATATGAGGAAAATAAAAGTAGAAGTATTGAAGTGCTAGACACAGTGTTCATTCACTCAGTTCAAAGCAAAATTCCTGAATTACCTTTGGAGAGAGTTCTTAGCTTGTCAATTTCTGAAAGAAATGAGCAAATAATATGAGAAAGAATTTGAAGTGCTGGCTATGTTTGAAGCACAACCTCTGTGGAATAGATCAAAACCACACGGTGGGAAGATTTAAGACCACAATAATCTCCTGAAGAAAAAACAGAGGTGAAAAGGGAACATCGTTGAAACAACTACCTGAAAATATCAAGTATATATTTCTTGACACTGATGAGAAATGTCCAGTGATTATCAACTCTAGTTTAAAAGAAGTTCAGGAAAACTACCTCATTAAAGTGCTCAAGAAATACATGGGTTCTATCGGATGGGAAATTGAAGATTTGAAAGGAATAAGTCCCATAGTTTGCATTCACAAGATATTGATGGAAGATAATTAGAAACATGTTGTCCAGTGGAAAAGAAGACTAAATCCTGCAATGAAAGAAGTTTTCTGAAAAAGAGGTTGTGAAGTTGTTGGATGCAGGACTTATTTACCCTATATTTGATAGTGCATAGGTAAGTCTAGTTTATGTGGTACCTAAGAAGGGCGGGACAACTATTACAAAAAATGAGAAGAATGAATTGATTCCCACCAGAACCGTTACAGGATGGAGAGTATGCATAGATTACCGAAGAATGAACATTTCTACAAGAAAATACCATTTTCCCTTACCATTCATTGCCAAATGTTGGAAAGGTTATCTGGTCATGATTACTACTACTTTCTTGATGGGTATTCAGGATATAATCAGATTGCGGTAACTCCAGGAGATCAAGAGAAGACTATGTTCACATGCCCTTATGGTATTTTCGCCTTATGAGAATTCCATTTGGGTTGTGTAATGAACCTGCTACTTTTCAAAGATGTATGACCTCCATATTTGCTGACATGCTTGAAAAACATATGGAAGTGTTTATGGATGATTTTTCGGTTTTCAGATCATCTTTTGAAAATTGCTTGAAGAACTTATCTCTGGTGTTAGAAAGATGTCAGTAGACAAATTTGATTCTGAATTGGGAGAAGCGTCATTTTATGGTGCATGAAGGTATAGTATTGGGTCACAAATTTTCTAGTAATGGAATTGAAGTTGACAAAGCCAAAGTGGAGGTAATAGAAAAGTTACCCCCACCAGTGAATGAGAAAAGAGATAAGAAGCTTCTTAGGAAATACAGGATTTTACTGTAGGTTCATAAGAGATTTCTCCAAGATTGTGAAGCTGTTAACTAGTCTGTTGGTGAAGGGTACGCCATTTCTTTTTGGTGAAAAGTATAGTGAAGCTTTCGAGACTTTGAAAAGAAAACTAGTGTCTGCTCTGATTGTGATATCTCCAGATTGGTCTCTTCCTTTTGAGATCATATATGATGCAAGTGATATGGCAGTAGGAGCAGTGTTAGGACAGAGAAGAGAAAATCTCTTGCATGTGATCTACTATGCAAGTCATGTTTTGAATCCATCCCAGATGAATTATGCTACGATTGAAAAAGAATTGATAGCAGTGGTGTACACTTTTGAACAGTTTAGATCATACTTCTTGGATTCAAAGGTAATTGTTTATACTAACCATGTAGATTTGAAGTATCTTTTGTCTAAACAAGAATCAAAACCAAGGCTGCTGAGGTGGATCTTACTCTTGCAAGAGTTTGATATGGAAATCCGGGACAAAAAGGGATGTGAGAACACTACTGCTGATCACTTATCACGGATATCCCCGGTAGAAGAAAATGAGGAAAACCACCCAATCAAGGATGAGTTTGTTGATGAAAAAATCCTAGCTGTGATGGGCGTGTCGTGGTTTACAGACTACGCGAACTACTTGGTAAGTGGAGTAATACCCGATGGTTTTGATTCTAACAAGAGGGAAAAGTTTTTACATGATTGTAGGTTTTACTTATGGGAAGAACCATTCCTGTATAAGAAAGGAATTGACGGAATAATTCAAAGATGTGTCCCAGAAGAAGAACAGAGAGATATCTTAAAAGCTTGCCATGAATCAGAATATGGAGGACATTTTAATGGAGGTTGAACAGCGGAAAAAGTCTTCTAATCTGGGCTATACTGACCCTTACTTTTCAAAGATTCCCAAGGCATAGTGCAAGAATGCAACAGGTGTCAGAGGATAGGAAACATCTCATAGAGGAACCAAATGCCTTAGAATTCTAGGTTAGAGGTGGAATTATTTGATGTTTAGGGAATAGACTTCATGGGACCATTCCCACCCTCATTTGGGAAAAATTACATCTTAGTGGCGGTGGACTATATCTCAAAGTGGGTTAAAGCAGTAGCATTACCCACTAATGATGCCAAGGTTGTAATCAATTTCCTGAAAAATAATACTTTCTCGAGGTTTGGGGTTCCTAGAGCTCTAATTAGTGATGAAGATACCCATTTCTTGAACAAACTGATGGAGAATCTACTGAACAAATATAATGTGAAACACAAAGTCTCCACTCTGTATCATCCTCAGACGAATGGTCAGTGTTGTACCCCAAAATTTGCCCTCCCATATTCCTCAAGATATGTCAAGGATGATCTTCAAATTGCTCAAGATTGCCCAAGGGGTGTATAGTCAAATCACCTCCTAAGACAGCTGAAATTAGGGTTTTGGTTCTTTCAAGGAATTTTGGGTTTTCAATGGTTCAATCAAGTCTCATAGGCCCATATACATTCTCTAGCACCTACATGCCATGTTTTAAGACTCATAGCGCCAATTTGCACAGTCAAAAGCTCCATTTGATCTATAGTCAACTGCAAGGGCAAAATGGTCATTTTGCAGTCAAAAGTCAGAATTTTTGGTCAACATCTTATTTTGAGTTCACAATCATCATTTGATCAAGTCTTGATCATAATTCCACAAGAATAGCTAAAAAATCATCAAGATGCAAAAAGTTACTATTTTTGGACAGTAGAAAAGTCAACTGTACCTTGACCAGGGCATAACTCTTTCATGATTTTTCAGAAAACTCCCATCCAATTCTCATTTTGAAGAGGATGCAATCTCCTACAATCCATCTTCACACTCCAAGTTCAAGAAATGCACTCACAAGAAGTTACCAATTTTTACATTATAGGTCAATTTCAAAAGTCAACAAAAGTACACTTTGAGTCAAAGGCCATAACTTGAGATTGGTAAATCCAAATGGCATGGTACCAAATGCATTGGTTAGAGAACTTCAAGAGCTTTCCAAAATGTCCAAGAACATGGTCATATGATCAAAATTGAGCAAGTTGTGCATTGGAGAAGTTGGGAAGTTTTCATGAATTTGCAAAAGTCAACTTTGCTCAAAACATCTTCTTTTTGCTAATGGGCCTCAAATCTCTTCTTGAAACTTCATCCATGACCTATGCACGACCCATCAAGATTAATTGGATTTATTTTCTTATTTTTATTGATTAATTGGATTTTTAATTAATATTAATCCATTTAATTAATTTAAATTACAAGAAAATAGAAGATTTGATTTTTTAAATCAACTTGTGAAGCAAATCTGATCAAAACATGCTGGAAAATTCGTGCACAAGTCAAAGATACAAAAAAATCCAATTTTGGCAACTTTGTTCAATCATGAAGAATCAAAAATATTTGATTTTCAATCAAAGATTTAAACATCAATGCACATGGATTGGATCCAATTTTTTGACCTAATTTGTTTCCCTTATATGTATGCAAGTTAACCCTGACCTAGTGGACGATTGAAAGCTGCAGAAACAACCCTGTCATATTCAAGAAATTTCAAGAAAAGTGAAAACCTGTTCCTGCATTCTAGGTCGATTCAAGGCATTTTATTCATTCAAATACATTGCAGGAGGTCTCAGGAACGTTTTACAATCAAACTCAGGCACTAAAGCTCAAGGAATCGTTGCACACAGTTTCACAGTTTGCATTTTTTATTCAGAATTATATATCTTAATTCATGCGCATTTAACATGTTTTAGTGATTGTTTTGCATTGCTAGGGACCATACAAAGCTAATGGCATGATTGAATTGGACTGTAACGCCCTGAATCGAAAGATACCATGATCAAATTTCTAGGGTTCTTGAGCTTTAAATTAGGGCTTTCTGAACCAGGGAAAATTGGGACAAGTGAGACACATGGTTGAGATCGTGAGACCAAGACGATCAAGACCCATACCTCGCGAAACATTTATATCCACTGTGCTTCTAATCGCTATTTTTCCTTGCAGGAATTAGTGGGGGTTAAAAACCCCCGCTATCTGATTCTAATTGTGCAGAAAAAACGAAGAAGACGATGATGTGTTGACATACCATTGGACAATCTGAAAAGCGCGCGTTATTTTTGTTTTATTACAGCGTATTGATTATTTTCATATATAATTATTGCTCTTTATTGTAATAACAGTTGTAGCAGCTTAGTGGAGTGGTTAGTGCGTTGGCCTGGAAGCATTGGGACCTGGGTTTGAATCCCAGGCCCCCCCAAAACCTTGTTACTTTTATTTTTCAGGTGTTCTTGTGCAGTTTGCCAAAAGAAGTCCACCATATGCCTCAATTATCAACACGCCAAGTGGCTTGCAAAGCAAATCCAGTGGCCAAAGCTGGGTATCCACCATACGCCCTAGTTAATGAGCATGCAGGGAGTTGCAAAAGTCAAACAGGCTGGAAGCATAATGGGCTTCAGAATTGCTGATACACTCCAGAATTAAGCCCAACACCCCCCTTCAAGTTTATTTCTTTTCTTTTCTTTTTTTTATTTCTTTCATTTTAATTACTTATTATAATTATTGTTTTCACTAACAAATTAATATTTATTTTCATAATAAATCCAGAAAACACAAAAAAAATATAATATTTTTACTTATTAAATTTAATTAGTTATTTTGTAAATAAATACTAATATAATTAATTTAGTTAATTAGGTTGATTCTAACTTTTTTTGCAATAATTTAAAATTAATGTAGAATTAGGGTTTTTAATAAATTTTGACCATCTTTTATTTTTCCTTAAAAAACATAAAAACTCCAAAATATTTCTTTTAATTAATTAATTAGTTTAGGTTTAATTTAATAAAATGCAAAATAACAAAAATCTCTTTCTTTCTCAAAAAAGGGTCAAAACCCTAAAAAGACTCCGATTCAATTTTTTCTCGCGCATATTATTTTTATTCCAATTATGTAATTACTCCGAAGATGTAATAGCTTTAATTAGGACTTTTTATCGCCTTTCTTTAATTTCCCGCAATTTACTTTTCAAGGGTTTGTTTTTGGCGATGTAAATACCCGACGCCTTGTAATAGTTTAGTTTTATTTTCCGCAACTATTAACTGCTAGATGTATGCTAACTAGGCTATGCATGTCAAGATCTCTTTTAAATTAAAATCAACCGTAGCTCACCATAACATGTACAAAGATAACATAACTGAAACCTGACACACTCGCACATGCCACTCTTAGGGTACGCCTCACTTGGTTGCCTCAACGTGGTCATTGAGTATAGGGTGTTTTAGAGGTCGCCCTCCTGTCTAAAGATCAAAGTTGCCTCGAAACGGTTGCCTCGGATAAAAATGATCTAAGACATTAGGGTTACCGCTAAGGCGTCCTACCATTGCTTTAGTGACCACATGTCCCATAATCGAATTGACCCGAAAACTCCAACGACGGTGCTACCTACTTCTCAATAGTGGGATAGTACTGTCTAAAGGACATTTACACAGCTTAATTTCTTTTGAGTAGGTAGAGGTTCTTAGATACTCGCTCTTTCAAAATAAAAATACTTTTCGCACTTAAACTTTATAAACAAAAGTTTTCAAACAACACTTCATACACTCTTGAGGACAGACACAAGAGTTAAATCGAAGTTTTCAAACAAACTTTTTTCAAAACCCACAAACACAAGAAAAGCATAAATATTTGAAAACATAGTGAGCAAGTACCTAAGAGCCCGTGGATAACCACGGATAGAAAGGGTGCTAACACCTTCCCTTTCTATAATCTACCTCCCGAACCCGAGAAACATCTCGAAAAGGAATTTTGCTGTGCTTTTGTCCTTTCCTTGTTGGAGAAAATAAAAGACGGTGGCGACTCTTGCTTACCGCGACATTTTGCGAAACACAAACGCGAACCAGCATTCCAAAACAGTCAGTTCTATTTCCACCGATCACAGAACTGGCGACTTTGCTGGGGAATTTTATAAGTGAGGTGTACCTTAGGATAAGATCACCTATGTTTTCAATTGTATGCCTTGAATGCTTTAAACTTTGTGGGCTTGTATCGGAGTTTTATAGATCCTAACCCGGATCTGGGGTACCCTTTTTAGGTAAGTAGCAATAAACTGTGAGGGACCTGTCCGGCGTAGACCGACACGGGTGAAGCAGTAGCTACGTTGGTGTGACACCTTGGTCTGTACCGATATCCCTTGTGTTGGAACGAGGAGAATATGGGTCTTTTGAGGAGTCATTAAGCACCAACTGACCTTAGAACCTTAAATTGATCAACTTGGCCATAGAACAGTAGCAGTATGCTACACTCATTGAGACTAAACTCTCGCGATGGTTCCGGCCGCAAGAAAAGGTTGCCAAACTGGAATTATGACCGATTGAGGGTAGTCAGTGATATTGAGATCCTCTAGAACCCGATTACTATTTTTAGGACAGGTCTTAACCAACTGAAACTGAAAGAGGGTAGTACCTAAACTTCATGCCAGCCTGAAATCTAAGGGCTCTTTTGTGTGACTTGTGTGCCTTTGCCATGTTTGCCTTTTGTGAATACTTGTGGTGTGCCTTTATCATAACATCATAACATCATAACATTGCATACATCCTGCATAAGGACTAACCCATTTCAAGGATCTCAAGGGTTTGTGATGCAGGTCATGATAAACCAAATGTCTAGCAAGGGGCAAAGGGGATTTATTTTCCTCTAGCCTAGGTTGTTTGAAGATCAAAACACGATAACTTGAGTCAGGGGCTATGACCCACTCGATATGGTGAGCCTGACTCTTGAAGAAGGACTCTCAGCAACATGAAGTTCCTCCAATCAAGCCGCAAAATTCAAATTCTAACAAGTTTCTTTGTTTACCCCACGAGATCCTTGAAAACATTGCATACATATATCATACATATCATTGCATTACAGGAACCCTTTTTACAAGTCACTTATCTTCTTCGCTGTTTATTTCATCAATCATCATGTCTACCGAACCTTCCGCTGAACAAGCTATCAAGGCCCTCCAGACCCAGAACGCCCAGTTCCAAGAGTTGGTTATGAGCCTAGCCCAGGGTCAACAGGATTTGAAGACTCTGATTCTGAAAGAGAGGAAGAAGAAGAGGACCGTCTTGTTCAACACTGGACGCAGATTTGGGAATGGACTGCAGAACGAGGTTGATCTGACCACCTCCTCTGTAGGGAAAGACAGTCCCCAAGAGAGAAGGGTTCCTAGTCCCGTGGTCTCTGACAACGAGACGGATTATGATGAAGAACAGTACCCTCCTGCTGAGGATAGGTATAAACAGTTGGAGGACCGCTTGAGCACCATGGAGATATAGAATGTGCCCGGGTTGGACTTTGGAGACCTAGGCTTATCCTCTGGGGTGGTGATTCCCCATAAATTCAAGGCACCTGCTTTTGCCAAATATGACGGAGCCTCCTGCCCAAAGCTGCACCTCCGGTCGTATGTAAGGAAGATCCAACCTTACACTGCTGACAAGAATTTGTGGATCCATTTCTTTCAGGATAGTCTTTCAGGGACTCAACTCGAATGGTTCTATCAGTTGGATGGGGCCAGTATCCGCAACTGGGAATATTTGGCTACTGCGTTCTATAATCAGTATCAATATAATTCCGACCTCGCTCCTACGCGTACCAAACTCCAGGGTATGTCACTAGGGACGGGTGAAGGATTTAAAGAGTATGCTCAAAAGTGGAGAGACATGGCTGGAAGGGTGCAGCCACCTTTAACTGATCGTGAGCTGGTTGATATGTTTCTGGGGACTCTGTCTGGTCCATTCTTTAACCATTTAATTAGAAACTCTTCAGCCGGGTTTACAGACCTTATCTTGACTGGTGAGAGAATTGAAGCTGGCATCAAAAGTGGGAAGATTCAAGAAGCTACACCTTCTGATGCTCAGAAAAAGCCTTACAGTGGGAAGAAAGAGTCCAATGCTGTGTACAGTCAAAAGAGTCATTGTGATCAACACGCAGGGGCAGTCTTGATCTCTGGTTCTGCGTCACACCGACAACAGCAAAAGGGAAATCAACGAAGGTCGGACGAGCCGAAAAGACACTTCACCAACATCAACATGCCATTGTCACAAGCATTGCAGCACATGTTGAAGATGAATTTGATTACGATGGTAAACCCTCCTGCGAACCCTAAGACTTCTTCTCCTAACTACAACCCAGATGCAAGGTGTGCTTATCATTCCGGTAGCCCGGGGCACGATACTAACGATTGTTGGGCGCTGAAATACAAGATTCAGAATATTATTGACGCTAAGGAGATCGAATTCGAGCCTTCTGAGACTCCCAATGTGATCACTGCTCCCTTACCAAAACATGGCTAGGATTGAAAGCATTTTTGTTCATTTGAATTCTGAAGTTGTATTTTTCTTTGCTTATTCGAACAATTATTATCATGTCGAACTCTTTTATTTCATTAATGCATTGCATATGTCTGTTTTGAATCAATCCATTCGCGTTCACTATATTAAAATTCTTTCATTTTTTGTGATGTTCAACTCTCGATTCAAAAATTCTAAGCTTTTTCAGGGAGGATGACGAAAACGATACCACAATCTTTACAGTATGCTTTTGAACAAACCCCGCTGATGAGGTACAGGCATTGTTTCAAATCCTAAACAGTGGAGTTATAAGGAAGATAATCCCTAGTCAACCCCTTTGAGCCAAAGAAGTTGGAGTTTTTCTTTTCACAAAAAATTAAAACCCTTAATTATAACCTGGGGCAGGGTAGTCTTCTCAGTTGATCCAGGTGCACAATGAATGGCATCAAAGAAGTCCTTCCGAGACAAAAAGATAGTGATGGTTCCCTATAATCGTCAAGACAGGCAGTCGTTATCTCTCAAAATAAAAGCCCAACAAGTCAAAACCTATGAAGGAGACTTACAAAAAACTGGGGCATCCCGCTGACTATAATCACAAAAGAAACAGTTCAGGCAAAAAGATAGGGATAATAAAATAAAAAAGAAAGAGGTCCTACAAACCCTCAACAAAAAGAAATGACTGCCTATTCAAAATAAATTGTCAGTATCTGAACCATCACTGGAATATCAGAGCAAAGACTCAAACAAGGTCTAACGCACGATTAGCTGAGTTTAAGATCGAAGAACATCACGAAGAACGGGTGGGTACAAATAAAGTTTGAGCCTTTATCCTTTGTTTCTTAAACCGTGAACCAGGCCACATTATAACCCTTAAAAGTCCTAGCTGAAGCATGGGTTAGTTCGAAAGCATACTGTTACCAAAGGTATCCTGACTCCTGTAGGGCTTGCTGTAAAATCTTGAGTTGACATCACATTTTACAAAAATTCACTTGTTTTTATTGAAAACTGCATTTTTTTAAAAAACTTCAAGACAGACATAAGCATTGCATTCTTAAAATAATATTGTTTGCATATGACTATTTGTTCAACAACAGAGAAATTCGCACGACGAATATCTAGTGAACAAAAAACCTTCTCAATAAAAAAGGATCACCTCAAGTGGAAAAACACTTCCAATCAAGGGGCACGGCATGAGCATTGTCCATCATCTAGGGCAGTTAAGTCAAGATTCAAGGAATCTCTCAAAATGTCAAACAGCCAAGGGCAACTCTCCGCCTGAGTCACTTGGGGCATTGGACATGAATTCCAGCAACGAATCTTGCATGATCAAACATCTTCTGGTAGTGTAGCAACACAACAATACCAACAGTAACAACTCCCTACACTCTGAAGGCATGAACATAGTCAAAAAAGTACTACGCATAATCAAAGACCCGCTAGGTCGACTGACCTAGGCAAAAATAAGGGCTTCCTGGCGAACCAAAAGGGTTCGGGCAAAAATAAGGGATAAAAAATGAAAAAATCTGTACACCCGGCAAGTCGAAAACCTGAAAAGGCGGCTTGGGCAAAAAAGGGTATTCCGATGGACTGAAAACCCGAATAGGCGGTCCAGGAAAAACTAGGGATCAAAGCGTACGACTATGTCTCGTCATCTCGTCACTTGCCTACCAGAATAAGGTTTGTCAATCGGCAGTTATCAAGCACCTCATAGGCCTTCTTCTCCCGCAGAAACTGGGGCAATAAGAATTGTCCAAACTGTACAAGCTGCTCTGTCCGCCAGGTACAAGGTAGATTCAGTTGAAGAGTATGACCAAGATACCTTCACTCCCTGCAGAGTAAGACAGTAATGGTAGCTCTCCCCACTGAGACTTGCAACTACGGACGAATCAGCAATACTCTCCCCCAAGCAGAGTTAGTCCATCATCAGCCCTCAAAAGGCTCGGTATCCCCAGTAGATCTTAATATTCTCCATCGGAGTATACAAATATTCCTCAGCAGGCATCCCCGACACTCTTAATATTCGTCAACAAAATATAAGAATGTTCCCCGACGGAATACAAGATACCCCCAGTGGAGCCATTTCCCAGCGCAGTCTAAAAAAGCTTCCCCGCCAGAGTTGAATCATCTTCCCCAGTAGATTCTGGAAGCTCGTCCCCTGCAGAGTTCAAATGCATCTCCTCAACCAAATTCAGAGTTTATCTCCACAAGAGTCTAACTGGGTTATCCTCAGCAAGTTGCAACTGAAAGATCATCCCCAGCGAAGTTCTTTCTATCCCCAGGGGAGTTCATCACCAAAATCCCCAACGGAGCTTATCAACGGAATCCCCAGCGGAGTTATCGTTAAAATCTCAGTAAAGCATCTCTCCCCACCGAGTAATTACCCGCAGAGTAATCCCTTCAGGTTTATTCCCCAACGGAGATCTTTTCCTCCTGCAGGTTTATTCTCACAATCATCTTCGTTCATCATCCCCAGCGGAAACGAAGAACTCAACACTATTCTCCAGCAGCTCCGGGATTTATTTTCCCCAACTAAAAACATCACATCTTCATACATCATGATACATGCATATACGCATCATATCATACGATCTCAGTTATATTGAGAACATCATTGCTTGGTCCATATCATGCATTGCATACGATCGACCTTTGCTTTTCAGGAAAGATACAGTTAAAGTTCAAATTCAGTCAAAGGAGACAAATCCAGTCAATGGAGACAAAATCAGTCAATGGAGACAAAACCAGTTAAATCGATTCCTAAAGATTTTTCCGAAGCCAAATCAGTCAATGGAGACAAAACCAGTCAAATCGATTCCTAAAGATTTTTCTGATGCTAATTCAGTCAAGGGAGACAAAACCAGTTAAATCGATTCCTAAAGATTTTTCTGATGCTAAGCCAGTCAATGGAGACAAAACCAGTTAAATCGATTCCTAAAGATTTTTCTGAAGCCAGTCAATGGAGACAAAACCAGTTAAATTGATTCCTAAAGATTTTTCTGAAACCCGTCAATGGAGACAACCCGTCAATGAAGACAATCTGTCAATGAAGACAACCTGTCAATAGAGACAACCCGTCAATGAAGACAACCCGTCAATAGAGACAACCCGTCAATGAAGACAATCTGTCAATGAAGACAACCTGTCGATGAAGACAATCTGTCAATGAAGACAACTCGTCAATGAAGACAACCCACCATGAAGCAACCCTACATCGGTTCCTTCTCTCTTCCCAAGATGAAGTTTTACACGGACTTATCATCAGGCGACCCTACACAGGTTCCTTCTCTCCCCAAGATGAAGTTTTACACGGACTCATCATCAGGTGACCCTACACCAGTTCCTTCTTGTTCCAAGATGCAGTTTCACACGAACTCATCGTCACAGTAACCTTACCCCGGTTCATCCTGAAGTTTTACACGAACTTATCTCACAGTAACCTTACCCCGGTTCATCCAGAAGTTTTACACGAACTTATCCCAAGGTAACCTTACCCAGGTTCCTCCAGAAGTTTCACAAAAACTTATCCCGAAACAACCCTACACCGGTTCCTTCTCAACTCCAGATGAAGTTTTACACGGACTCCTCATCAGGCAACCCTACACCGGTTCCCTCTCTTCAAGATGTAGTTTTACACAGACTCATCATCAGTCAGCCCTACACAAGTTTCCTTCCTTCCAAGATGTAGTTTCACACGGACTCATCATCAGTAAACCCTACACAGGTTTCCTTCCTTCCAAGATGCAGTTTCACACGAACTCATCATCAGTCAACCCTACACAGGTTTCCTTCTCAATTCCAGATGCAGTTTTACATGGACTCGTCATCAAGAAACCCTACACAGGTTCTCTCTTTCCAAAGATGAAGTTTACACGAACTCGTCATCAAGAAACCCTACACCGGTTCCCTCTCTTCAAGATGTAGTTTTACACGGACTCGTCATCAGGCAACCCTACACAGGTTCCTTCTTTCAATTTACAAAATTACAATTCAACAAACAATCCCCAGATGGCATCTATAAGCCCATCCTCCTACCAATAATCTCCAAATGACATCTATAAGCCCATTCCCGATGTCACCATGCTGATACTACACCATGCGAGTGCAAATTTCTGGGCACTTCAGTGTTCAATCATCTTCCACCTTCGGATCACGAAAGGCACGCAAGCCAATCTACATCCTCAGGTTTAAGAAGATTGAACAGGGGCAACTGTTGTACCCCAAAATTTTCCCTCCCATATTCCTCAAGATATGTCAAGGATGATCTTCAAATTGCTCAAGATTGCTCAAGGGGTGTACAGTCAAATCACCTCCTAAGACAGCTGAAATTAGGGTTTTGGTTCTTTCAAGGAATTTGGGGTTTTCAATGGTTCAATCAAGTCTCATAGGCCCATATACATTCTCTAGCACCTACATGCCAAGTTTCAAGACTCATAGTGCCAATTTGCACAGTCAAAAGCTCCATTTGATCTACAGTCAACTGCAAGGGCAAAATGGTCATTTTGCAGTCAAAAGTCAGAATTTTTGGTCAACATCTTATTTTGAGTTCACAATCATCATTTGATCAAGTCTTGATCATGATTCCACAAGAATAGCTCAAAAATCATCAAGATGCAAAAAGTTACTATTTTTGGACAGCAGAAAAGTCAACTGTACCTTGACCAGGGCATAACTCTTTCATGGTTTATCAGAAAAATCCCATCCAATGCTCATTTTGAAGAGGATGCAATCTACTACAATCCATCTTCACACTCCAAGTTCAAGAAATTCACTCACAAGAAGTTATCAATTTTTACATTATAGGTCAATTTCAAAAGTCAACAAAAGTACACTTTGAGTCAAAGGCCATAACTTGAGATTGGTAAATCCAAATGGCATGGGACCAAAGGCATTGGTTAGAGAACTTCAAGAGCTTTCCAAAATGTCCAAGAACATGGTCATATGATCAAAATTGAGCAAGTTGTGCATTGGAGAAGTTGGGAAATTTTCATGAATTTGCAAAAGTCAACTTTGCTCAAAACATCTTCTTTTTGCTAATGGGCCTCAAATCTCTTCTTGAAACTTCATCCATGACCTATGCACGACCCATCAAGATTAATTGGATTTATTTTCTTATTTTTATTGATTAATTGGATTTTTAATTAATATTATTCCATTTAATTAATTTAAATTACAAGAAAATAGAAGATTTGATTTTTTAAATCAACTTGTGAAGCAAATCTGATCAAAACATGCTGGCAAATTCGTGCACAAGTCAAAGATACAAAAAAAATCCAATTTTGGCAACTTTGTTCTATCATGAAGAATCAAAAATATTTGATTTTCAATCAAAGATTTAAACATCAATGCACATGGATTGGATCCAATTTTTTGACCTAATTTGTTTCCCTTATATGTATGCAAGCTAACCCTGACCTAGTGGACGATTGAAAGCTGCAGAAACAACCATGTCATATTCAAGAAATTTCAAGAAAAGTGAAAACCTATTCTTGCATTCTAGGTCGATTCAAGGCATTTTATTCATTCAAATACATTGCAGGAGGTCTCAGGAACGTTTTACAATCAAACTCAGGCACTGAAGCTCAAGGAATCGTTGCACACAGTTTCACGGTTTGCATTTTTTATTCAGAATTATATATCTTAATTCATGCGCATTTAACATGTTTTAGTGATTGTTTTGCATTGCTAGGGACCATACAAAGCTAATGGCATGATTGAATTGGACTGTAACGCCCTGAATCGAAAGATACCATGATTAAATTTCTAGGGTTCTTGAGCTTTAAATTAGGGCTTTCTGAACCAGGGAAAATTGGGACCAGTGAGACACATGGTTGAGATCGTGAGACCAAGACGATCAAGACCCATACCTCGCGAAACATTTATATCCACTGTGCTTCTAATCGCTATTTTTCCTTGCAGGAATTAGTGGGGGTTAAAAACCCCCGCTATCTGATTCTAATTGTGCAGAAAAAACAAAGAAGACGATGATGTGTTGACATACCATTGGACAATTTAAAAAGCGCACGTTATTTTTGTTTTATTACAGCGTATTGATTATTTTCATATATAATTATTGCTCTTTATTGTAATAACAGTTGAAGCAACTTAGTGGAGTGGTTAGTGCGTTGGCCTGGAAGCATTGGGACCTGGGTTTGAATCCCAGGTCCCCCCAAAACCTTGTTACTTTTATTTTTCAGGTGTTCTTGTGCAGTTTGCCAAAAGAAGTCCACCATATGCCTCAATTATCAACACGCCAAGTGGCTTGCAAAGCAAATCCAGTGGCCAAAGCTGGGTATCCACCATACGCCCTAGTCAATGAGCATGCAGGGAGTTGCAAAAGTCAAACAGGCTGGAAGCATAATGGGCTTCAGCATTGCTGATACACTCCAGAATTAAGCCCAACACACCCCTTCAAGTTTATTTCTTTTCTTTTCTTTTTTTTATTTCTTTCATTTTAATTACTTATTATAATTATTGTTTTCACTAACAAATTAATATTTATTTTCATAATAAATCCAGAAAACACAAAAAAAATATAATATTTTTATTTATTAAATTTAATTAGTTATTTTGTAAATAAATACTAATATAATTAATTTAGTTAATTATGTTAATTCTAACTTTTTTTGCAATAATTTAAAATTAATGTAGAGATAGGGTTTTTAATAAATTTTGACCATCTTTTATTTTTCCTTAAAAAACATAAAAACTCCAAAATATTTCTTTTAATTAATTAATTAGTTTAGATTTAATTTAATTAAATGCAAAATAACAAAAATCTCTTTCTTTCTCAAAAAAGGGTCAAAACCCTAAAAAGACTCCGATTCAATTTTTTCTCGCACATATTATTTTTATTCCAATTATGTAATTGCTCCAAAGATGTAATAGCTTTAATTAGGACTTTTTATCGCCTTTCTTTAATTTCCCGCAATTTACTTTTCAAGGGTTTGTTTTTGGCGATGTAAATACCCGACGCCTTGTAATAGTTTAGTTTTATTTTCCGCAACTATTAACTGCTAGATGTATGCTAACTAGGCTATGCATGTCAAGATCTCTCTTAAATTAAAATCAATCGTAGCTCACGATAACATGTACAAAGATAACATAACTGAAACCTGACACACTCGCACATGCCACTCTTAGGGTACGCCTCACTTGGTTGCCTCAACGTGGTCATTGAGTATAGGGTGTTTTAGAGGTCGCCCTCCTGTCTAAAGATCAAAGTTGCCTCGAAACGGTTGCCTCAGATGAAAATGATCTAAGACATTAGGGTTACCGCCAAGGCGTCCTACCATTGCTTTAGTGACCACATGTCCCATAATCGAATTGACCTGAAAACTCCAACGACGGTGCTACCTACTTCTTAATAATGGGATAGTACTGTCTAAAGGACATTTACACAGCTTAATTTCTTTTGAGTAGGTAGAGGTTCTTAGATACTTGCTCTTTCAAAACAAAAATACTTTTCGCACTTACACTTTTCAAACAAAAGTTTTCAAACAACACTTCATACACTCTTAAGGACAGACACAAGAGTTAAATCGAAGTTTTCAAACAAACTTTTTTCAAAACCCACAAACACCAGAAAAGCATAAACATTTGAAAACATAGTGAGCAAGTACCTAAGAGCCCGTGGATAACCACGGATAGAAAGGGTGCTAACACCTTCCCTTTCTATAATCTACCTCCCGAACCCGAGAAACATCTCGAAAAGGAATTTTGTTGTGCTTTTGTCCTTTCCTTGTTGGAGAAAATAAAAGACGGTGGCGACTCTTGCTTACCGCGACATTTTGCAAAACGTAAACGCGAACTAGCATTCCAAAACAGTCAGTTCTATTTCCACCGATCACAGTCAGGTTGAAGTATCAAACAGACAAATATAGCAGATTCTTGAGAAGACTGTCAGTGCATCGCGTAAAGACTGGTCAGTGAAACTGGAGGAAGCACTAAGGGCATATAGAACATCAGTCAGAAATCCAATAGGCATGTCTCCTTATCAGTTATTCTATGGTAAAGTTTGTCATCTTCTGCTCGAACTCGAGCATAAGGCATTTTGGGCTTCCAAATTCCTTAACTATGATCTGATGAAAGCTGGTGAATCCTGAATTCTTCAACTTCACGAGTTAGAAGAATTTAAGAATCAACCTTATGAGAATGCCAAAATTTATAAAGAAAAAACAAAGAAATGGCACGATCAGAAGATCCAGAAGAGGGAATTTTGGGAAGGTCAGTTAGTTCTTCTGTTCAATTCTAGGTTGAGATTGTTCCTTGGAAAGCTGAAGTCGAGATGGTCAGGGCCATTTGTTGTTCATAAAGTATTTCCCCATGGAGCGATCAAATTAAAAATCAAGCAAATGGGGATATATTTAAGGTGAATGTACAAAGGTTGAAGCCTTATTACACTAGGTAGGAGAGGAGTCTGATTGATAATGTTCGTCTTATAGGGTAAGATGGAAGACCTTCGAGCCATGCGACGTTAAACGAAGTGCTACGTGGGAGGCAACCCACATGTCTAATTTCAAATGATTTCTTGTGTTTTGTTTTCATGTTGTACTTCAGGTTTTATTTTCCGGAAAAGAGTGATTTTTTGAGTGTCAATTGGCATAAATAGGCGACAAAGACAAAATAAGAAGTGGACTAAGCAGGGTCTGACACGGTCGTGTCACGGAACACGGTCCATGTCAGTTAATCTGGCACAAATAAGGAGAAAGAAGCAAAGCCTGACACGGTCGGCCATGTCACAGGACACGACCTGTGTTAGGAAAACTAGAATGTACGAATGATTAATACTTTAAGACAGAGCCTGACACGACTGGTCGATCACAGTACACGGCCCGTGTCAGAAAAGCTGGGATTTTCGTCTAATGGATGCAATGGAAAGATCCCTACACGACCGATCATATCACTGGACACGGTCTGTGTTGGGCCATCTGGGCAGAAACAAAAAAATTAAATTTGTGGGCCCTGCGCGAAATTTTGTTTTTTTAATAACCCTATGTCTCTATTTCTTTTTCTTTGTCTTTCATTGGTAACCTAATCTCACATATTCTTCCTCTTCTCTCTACAAAACTCCATAGTGACCACCATTTTAAGCTTCACGTTTCCACCACCACACTACATCTATCACCATACCGTCTTCACAAAAAGTGTGCCAAATTCTATCCTCTACCACTCCACGGTAGCATTTTTCTCTAATAGTGGTATTCAATTTCGTGTGATTTTTCTATGTACCCAAAATTCCTCCAAAGTGTATTACAAGAGGCAATCAACCTTCTACTGAACCATTAAGGGCTTGATCAAGGAGAAATCCCATTCTGATGGGAGAACCTAATGCTCATGGCATCATCTATGAAAACTCGGCACATGAGGTGCACTACTTGCGCCATATTTGGCGTAATATGATGCCAACAAGGTACATGTGTTCTAACACTCTATCGACACTAGGTTTATCTGATGAGATCAATCGCATGTTTCATATCTTAGGAGTATTATAATTTATTGTGAAGCACCAACTTTTGAGCGCATAACCGTTGAATTTTTATGTTCTATAGATTTTAAGTTGCAGCAAATTTGGGAAGGTCCCAACAGATGCCATTCAGGTACGATGAATTTCAGGTTATACAATACTGACCATCAATTGAAGGTGGAGGAATTGGGAGGAATCTTATGACTCCACATTTATGGACCCGGAGCCGTTCCAAAAACATTTAGTGCAAGCCGGTTCTGGTTGAATATCACAAGGTTGAGTGGTTATGTTGCTAAGGGCGCTAAGGCATCCTATATCCAAAACCCCTATTTTCGGTATGATAAAAAATTATTAGCATATTTTTTGTTTGGCCAAGGGGATAGTACGAGGGTGGCAACCAAGCCAGAGCTCTATTTGCTACATGCCATAGCCAACGCAATTCCGATTAATGTGGCTTCTTTTGCAGCGAGTCATTTAGGTAAGGTGGGTCGAGCAGCAACTGATGGCATTTCGGTGGGAGGAACGATTACTCAAATAGCTAGGTATTTTGGTTATGATCCTGCAGCGCTAAATGAGGCGCCCATTGCAGGTATGACTAAGCTATATATGAGCGCCCTTGTCAACCAAGGCATGATCCAGATACAGGGAAGCCGTTTTGGTTAATCAATTAGAAAAGAGTTATTCTTACACTTCCTGACCCTGTAAAAATTGTTATCTTGGAGCGAGATAATTGGTGGTATATGAGTGGTGCCTAGGAAGATCAGGACGAATATGATGAGGGTAATAGGGCTTAGGAGGATCAAATGGAGGAAGAATATTGGGATCACGAACCGATGTGTAATCCCCAGAGATGGCTATTCAAGAAGGTGGAAGTTCATCATATTTCACCCAAGAAGAGTGGGTCTGGATATAAACTGAGTTTGGTGACCTCCATGTGGAATAGGCATGACAGGGTGTCGAACAGGTCCGTCAAGGAAATTAGCTGACCTGCTAGGGAGAAATGTTGAATGACATGCATTGGATGATGCAACATTTAATGTTGCAATTCCCTCCTCATCTGTAAATCACTGTGAGTTCACCCTCGCTATCTTGAATTCAAACATTGAGGTCAATGTTCAGTTCAAATATGGGTGGGGGGGTTATTATTTTTGGTTTTTCATTTTTGATTTATTTTTCGTTCGTATTAGTTTTTCTGATTGTGTTTTGTTTACTGATTTGTTGCATATTGATTGTATTTTGTCGGGTGAAAGACAGACGACTAACTAAGTGGATGAAAGATGCAACCCGAACTTGCTCCTCAGGCACCCCGGGAAGTTGATACAATTGAAGAAAAAAAGAGAGTAAGAGTTGGACGTAACTTGGTAACACTAGGACTGAGATGGTAGTATGGTATATACGAACAGAAAAAGAAGCTGCATTACACGAGGAATGCTTTGGAACATGTAAGCTTACCCAACATGGTGAGCATACGTAAAGCCAAACACAAGAAGATCATAATCAGAGTTTATTCAGGTATGTCTCTATCATTCTGATTTTGCGTGCGTTCTACCAGAACAGCACAACATGATAACACACATGAGGCACATTGTTTTCTTTACCTTTGAGCCTTTCTAGCCATCCCATACTATTATGTTTATCCTTTCTTAACAATATTTGAGTCGTATCCATTTGTTTGTAATAACCACATATGTTAACCCAAAACCAAACACTTCCTACCCTTGCTCGGCATAAGTGTGTAAATTATGAAACTATGCAAAGTTCTAAGTTTGGGGGTTGTTGTCTATATAGAGAAAAAAATTGAGGAAAAAAAAGAAAAGAGAAAAAGAATGGAGATACTTGAATGTTCCAGAAAAAAAAGAAGAGAATTTCTAAAGAAAAAGACTCAGGTAATAGTGAAACACTCAAAGCAAAAATTGAGTGAAGCAAAAGAGTCGAGAGAGTAAAATCCAATTGAAATAAATTGAGCACAGAGACAAGAAAGACAACACGAATGCCAAGCCAAAAACCCTTTGTGTATCTGTTTTCTTTGTTTATCCCACTATACCCAAGCCTCGTTACAGCCCAAAGACCTCTAAAAGTGTGTGGAATTTGTATGTGTAGTGAAGTTAGAATTCATTCAAAGTTAAGAGTCGATATTGCATATATTGAATTTTGATTGCAAAACACTTAAACCCCGAGAGATTTGGTGATAAGTGTGAAAAAACTTGCAGGTAAAGAAGTATTCTGATGTGGAAGTGTAGAAGATAGTTTGGATTGGGGAACCAGAATCTAGACCAGAAAGGTGGAAAGCAAGTTGCGAATAACATCGGTTGTATTGTGGTAGGAAGGAATTTCGGGGTGAATTTTTTGTTGTCTAGTACATCCCTTGAGGGCAAGTAATGAGTTAAGTTTGGGGTTATGATCGGTCACCATTTCTACTTCATTTTCGTCACTCATTCGGTGCAAATTCATCAAATTCACCATTATATTTTGAAAATTTATTTTTGTATGGTTTTTATTTAAATTTTATGCCTTCTAGATGCTTTTGATGGTTCGGTTTGGTAGTTGTTGGTAATGTCAGGTGCAGGTAAAGATCTCCGAAACATTTGTGCAAAGACGAAGAAATATGGAAGATATAAGGGCCCTGACACGGCCACCCGTGTCGCCTGACATGGGTCGTGTCAGGAAAAGAGGAGAACACATACATTGAACTAGGCAGAGGGGGACACGGGCGCCCATGTCACACGACACGGTCCATGTAAATTCAGCTGACAATCAAAGGTTGCACAGGATATTACAGGCGCTGACACGGATGCCCGTGTCCAGTGACACGGCCCGTGTCAGCTTAGGCGCTAGAAATTCCAATTTTTGGGATTTTAAAGTGTTTGGAGAATCAAGGGTATTCTGTACTTTTAGCACTATTGGGATATAACCTAACACTATAAAGACCTGATTAAAAGAAATGAGGAAGGTCTTTTGGAAGAATTGAAGAATTAACATGATAGAAGAGTGAAGATTAACGAGCTTGGGGAAACGGAGAATCCTTCATGTAAGAGAGCAATTGAAGATCGATGAATCCATCATTCTTGTAATGTCTAAATCTACGTGTATTGTTTTTCTTTTGAAAACATTATCAGAGGCTAAACACCCCAATGCTAGCAGGTGTCCCTGATTTGTCATGATAAGAATATCGATCTCTTTGTTTTATTCAACATAATAGTTCGTTTGCATTAATTTTATTGTTCAGAATAAATTATCTTTTTTCCCTATGGGACCAATAGGGTTTCACGTTTCTTGACACAGTAAAACTGGACAGTAGTGTTGAGTATTTCTAAAAAATAATATTATAACATGTTTCACCTAGGACTAGGGAAATCATATAATAACTAGTACAATTCTTGATAATTACATGTTTGACTTTATCACTAATTTGAATGGACACTGAAATTAGGGTAGAAGATCAAAGGTTTTCCCACTAAGGGATTAGGGAAAGACACACTTAAGAACTGGTAACTGATTTGATGAACTTGTTGAAAAGATCAAAGAGTGGATGTTATATTATGGCAAATCATACATTCACCCCTAGCATATTTTAATTAAACAATCAAAAGTCATATTTTAATTTCTGTTCTTTTACACATGTGCAAGGATTTATCCAACCAAACCAAAACAATAGTTTTTTGTTCAGTTGAATTAATATTAAGACACAGTATTTGCTACGCATTCCTCGTGATCGATTCTTGGGGTAAAACCCATTATTACTACATCAGTAAAAATAATACACTTGCTATTTTTCCAATTAACTGCGTCCACCTGAAGGACACCATCGAAACCCTCATCAAGGTAGGACGGCTCAGGAAGTACAAAAGGAACGACGCTCCTCGCCATGAAAACTGCAAGGTGAAATAGGTCGAGGTGGAGACTTGAACCATCCATGAAGTTTCCCCCTCCAAGTTTCTTTGTGCATTTTGCGGCCCGAGTATTTCTACATCCCCGACAATGCCGACAACGACGTACCCTTGTTTATCCACAACAGATGGGAAAAATTCCCCTTCGCCATGGTCATATCTGGCAAGGATTCAAAACTTTCTCTATGGGTATGATGAAAAGAAAATTCACTGAGCTGATAGATGCGGCCCCAATCCAAACTGTAACCCTTGATAGGTTCCGTGGAAAGTCTGAGCCTATCACATTCTACCTCGAGGAATTTCCTGCTGGAGCTCCCAAATCCACCGTCTCTTTGCTCGTGAGAGTAAAAATGGCCAACTTCGACATGCACTGCATCCTGTCCGATGAGGGGAGTTTCGTCGAGATGATGTATACTCAACTGTTCCAGAATCTCCAGCTCGACAGGACCCACTTATCACCATATGTAGGATCCTACTTGCAAGGCTTTAATGGCTCAACTTTTAAGCCATGGGGCTACATTAAACTGCTCGTCACATTCGGGATGAAAGCTTCCTCCAAGAAGGTCAAGGTCAACTTCCTAGTGACCCTGAGGTTGCCTGCCACCAGCTCGTTGTAGATCCTACCGCTAGGGCAGTAGTTCAACGTAGGTGTAAGCAGTCTCCCGAGAAAGTGAAGACTGTTGAAAAAGTAGTAAAAGACCTCATAGAGGAAAATTTTATTTTTGAGGCCCGGTATTCAACCTGGCTGTCCAACATTGTACTCGTTAAGAAAAATAATGGAAAATGGCGTATGTGTGTTGATTATATTGATCTCAACCTGGCATGTCACAAAGACGCATATCCTCTACCTAATATTGACATGCTGGTTGACAACTTGGGCGACTATAATCTCTTATTATTTATGGATGCATATCCAACTTATAATCAAATCCCAATGACGATGAGTGACAAAAAATGCACAACTTTCATGACCGAGTCGGGTAATTATTACTACAACGTAATTCCCTTCGACCAGAAAAATGCAGGCGCAACGTACCAACGGATGATGAACAAAGTATTCTGCAGTGAGATCAAGGACATGCTCAAGGTATACATATATGACATGATTGTAGAGTCTCGAGAAGAAACCGACCATGCGACCCACCTAAAAATATTCTTCAACCAAGCAAGGCGGTGCAACATGAGATTCAACCTAGAGAAATGCACCTTCGGGGTTAAGGCGGGAAAATTCCTCGACTTGACAGAATAAGGGATCGAAGCCAACCCCGACAAATCAAGGACCTTCTCCAAGCTCCGTATGTAACACCCCAACTTTTAGAAGTTATTTATTTAATGAATTATTAGGAGTGTTTACAAATAATTGATGTTTTATAGGATTATAAGTGTGATATGTTGGCATATGATTGCTTATAATGTGGAACATGTGATATGAATGAAGGGATTAGATGCATTGGAATAATTAGATTGTTATTTGGTAACTATTTGGATTATTAGCTAGAATAGAATAATAGGAATAATTATTTTAATAGAGTTATTTTAGTTATAGTGGTATGTTGGTAATTATTAGGAAGAGTAAGGACGTGATGGTAAATAAAGGGTGACTAAGTGAGGGCAATTGAGGAAGAAGTTACAGGTCCTTGTGATAACATAGAAATATAGAGAGTGATATGGTTCATTCTGTGCGACCAAAATATTAAGAGAAGAGGCTAGAGCACAGAGGGTTGGAGAATCACTGTAAGAGGCACGAAGAACAGAATCAATCACTCGAAACAAAATAGTTGTAGGATTTCGCCCTTAGTATTGACAATGGTGATTTGATGTTGTTGGGTCAAGATTTGATGAAATTATGATGATGGATGACCCATAATGGTTGTATAATTGAGATATTTTATCAAATTGTTGTTAGATGATGGTTCCCCATGATTGGATAGTGTTTTAGGGCCTATAGCATACTGAAATCGCAGGAAAAAGTGGTCTGAAACAGTGTAGAATCATTAAATAGGAAAACCATGTTCGCAGAGGATCGTTGGGCGACGGGTTCCGTGTCGCCGAGCGATAGTGTTTACCTAGTAAAAGGTGGGGAGATCCAAGGAAGGAAAATAGGGTGTTGGTTTCTGTAATGTATCGTCGGGCGACAGATGGGTTTCTCCGAGCGATGGGAGGACGATCTGGAATGTTGGATTGAAATCTAGAAACGAGCATAACTTTAGTTCTAGAGCTCAGAATGAAGTGTCGTTCGAAGCTGTGTGTAGCTAACATAGTATACTATAATTAGGTGAAATAAAACGAATACCCAGGAGTATTTTATGAGAACTAAGTTAGAGCGATAATAGACTTCCCGCGTTGAATTGCAAGGAAGATTTATTTAACTATGGTGATATGTTGTTATTATGATTATGTGATGATGTTCTGACGATGTCTTGATTTCACGAGTATACACGATGATTATATGAGTATAAATGATTATGTTTATGTATGATGTTGATTAATACATGAATGATGATGCGTATGACTGGTTGTGGTCGTTTATATTTGTTGTTGCACATCATGCATTCATGGGACAACTTTAGTCTGTTTGATGATTTAGGACGTTGGTCCAGTGATTTGGTCTCAATCCCATTGTGTGGATTTGGGATGTCTATGATTTTCTCCGGTTCCAAGTGGGGATTGATCCTATGATTAGGGTCTTTTGAGGGTGATGGCCCAGTGTCCATCAATAAGAATTGGTACCACATGCATGAGTCTATGTCCTTGCATTATATCTTATGTAGCATTGCATGGTTCTTGAATTGATGATATTGTATTGCATTGTTGAATCTGTATGATTGTTAATGTACTTGGAATATAATAATGTTGAGGTCATGTTGCGATACTTTAGGCTTATTTTGCTATGTCTATTACTTACATCTTACATAATGATTGTGATAGACTCAGCCTTTCTTCTTAAATGTTTCCTCTACATGGGTAACATGCAGGTAATCCAGAGTAGTCCCTAAAGGCTTGAAAGAATAGCTTTGGAGTGTGATTTATTTTTGTTGAGTCTAAAAGGTCTTTCTCTGATATGTAACATCCGAGAGGGGAACGCTTTGTTTTGAAAACTATTTCGTTCTTGTTTTGTTATGACATTTAAATTATTTCCATGGAGTTTAAATTGCGTGGAATTATGAACCATGAATCATGGGGCACTATGAAGTGTTTTTTTAATTAAACTTGCCTGCACTATGATTGCGCTGCAAGTATATGAAACATTGATAATGCATATGTCATGAATAATTTTGAAAACCCGTGTTACGGAGTGAGACTAGCACGTTTGATTATTTCACGAATAAAATGTGACGCCCTTTTGTAGTATTACTCTGATATTATTTTAAATAATTATGAATATTCTGTTGGGTTTAGAAGGGTGTTACATTAGTGGTATCAGGGCAGGTTGGTTCATCCAACCAGGATTTATATGATGTTTATTCCCTATTAATTGATTAGTATCTGAATACTATCAATGTGTTAATGTTTCTAATGTTGGTTGTTTATGGGCAGATTTATGGCTGGAGAAAGAAATGATAATGTGATTGCTAATACTTTGGAAGCCATGGCTCAGGCAATGCAGAACCAGCATGGACAACAGAACCAGAATGGAGGGAATGATGATGAGGCTCGTGCTTGGGGAAGATTCCAGAGGGAACAACCCATCGATCTACAAGGGCAGGCACGATGCTGATGGTGCACAAACATGGCTGAAGAGTATTGAAAAGATTTTTCGAGTGGTGATCCATACGGAAGACCAAAAGGTGCAGTTTAGTACTCACATGCTGGAGGGAGAAGCTGAAGACTGGTGGAATAATGTGCCCCAGAGGATTGAGATTCTGGGCACTGAGGTTACTTGGGTTGTGTTCAGAGCTACTTTTCTGGATAAGTACTTTCCGAAGGATGTGCGTGGTAAGAAGAAAATCGAATTCCTTGAGCTGAAGCAAGAAAATTCGTCAGTGGATGAGTATGAGGCTAAATTTGAGGAGCTAGTGAAATTTTGTCCGCACTATAACATCCCAACAGCTGAGGTGTTGAAGTGTATTAAGTTTTAGAATAGACTGCATCCAGAGATCAAGCAAGGTACTGGGTATCTGCAGATTCGTCAGTTTCCTGAGCTGGTGAATAAGTGTAGGATCTTTGATCAAGACAGTAGAGACATATCTTCTTATTATAAGGATTATAATGAGAAGAAATGGAAGAATCAAGATCGTGGTAAGTCGTATGCTGCTCCAACTGATAAAGGGAAGCTGAGAGCTTATGAGGAGAAGAAGCCAAGTAGGGGAGGAGCTCCCATTTCTATGAAGTGCTACTGGTGTGGCGAAGAAGGACACCATGATAATGCTTGTACCAATAAAGTGCTAAAATGTTACAAGTGTGGCAAGGTTGGTCATCACAATACTGAGTGCAAGAATTAAGGTACGACTTGTTTCAATTGCGGAGAGAAAGGTCACATCAGTACCCAGTGTCAGAAACCCAAGAAAGATGTAGCTACTCAGACTAGTGGCAGAGGGTTTGCTTTAAAGGGTGTTGAGGTTGACAAGAAAGACAATCTAATCAGAGGTACTTTTTTTATTAACAATACTAATTTAATTACTATTATAGATATTGGTGCTACTCGTTCGTTTATTTCGCTTGACTATGCTACTATGTTGGGA
Organism: Vicia faba; assembly: GCA_948472305.1. Taxonomy (NCBI): domain Eukaryota; kingdom Viridiplantae; phylum Streptophyta; class Magnoliopsida; order Fabales; family Fabaceae; genus Vicia; species Vicia faba. The sequence continues at coordinate 206,215 of CATIWC010001014.1, forward strand.
TTAAAATTTTCTGATATGAATAGAGGAATGGTAGCGGGGCTTCCGGCTAAAGGTTCCATTACCACTACTCTTGTTTGTTTAGAGTGTCCTTTATCTATCTATGGCAAGAATTTTGTGATGGATTTGGTGTGTCTACCCTTACACCAAATTAATGTTATTCTGGGAATGAATTGGTTAGAATTCAATTATATTCCTATTAACTGTTATAATAAGACGGTAAGATTCCCCAGGTTTGGTGATAGTGGAGAGTTGATGTTTTTGTCTGCTAAATAATTAGATGAGATTTTGGTAGATGAAGCTTTGATGTTTGCATTGTTCACATCGTTAGAAGTTGATCATGAAACTGCAAGTGTGGAGTTACCTGTTGTTCGCGAATTTCCATAAGTATTTACGAACGATGTTAGTGAACTGCCTCCAGAGTGAGAAGTTGAATTTTTTGTGGACTTAATACCAGGTATAAGTCCAATGTCGATGGCTCCTTATAGGATGCCAGCTTCAGATTTGAATGAATTGAAGAAACAATTAGAAGAATTGTTAGAGAAGAAGTTTGTTTGTCTGAGCGTCTCTCCATGGGGTGCTCCGGTGTTGTTGGTTAAAAAGAAAGATGGTAGTATGAGGTTATGCATGGACTACAGACAGATGAATAAAGTAACTATTTAGAATAAGTATCCACTTTTGAGGATCGATGATTTGATGGATCATTTGGTGGGCGCGACTGTCTTTAGCAAGATCGATTTGAGGTCGGGTTATCATCATATTCGAGTTAAGCCAGATGATATCCCAAAGACAGATTTTAGAATAGGGTATGGCCACTATGAATATATTGTGATGCCGTTTGGTGTATCAAATGTGCCAGGTGTTTTCGTGGAATACATGAACTGTATCTTTCAGAAGTACTTGGACAAGTTTGTAGTGGTCTTCATCGATGACATTTTGATTTATTCAAAGTTAGAAGAAGAACATGCTGAGCATTTGCGATCTATGTTGAAAATATTGAAAGAGAAGGAATTATATGCGAAACTGTCAAAGTGTGAATTTTGGTTGAAGGAAGTGAATTTCCTTGGCCATGTGATTTCTAGTGGTGGAATTGCGGTAGATCCTTCTAAAGTTGATGGAGTGTTACAGTGGGAAACTCTGAAGTCTGCAACTAAGATTCGAAGTTTTCTTGGATTAGCGGGTTACTAACGAAGTTTCATAGAGGGATTTTCTAAGTTGGCATTACCATTGACTCAGTTGACTCGAAAAGGGAAAGCTTATGTGCAGGATGTTACATGTGAAGAAAGTCTTGTGGAGCTGAAAAAGAGATTGACGACTGCTCCGGTATTGATTTTTCCAAATCCGAATGAATCCTTTGTAGTTTATTGTGATACTTCTAAGATGGGTCTTGGTGGTGTGCTAATGCAAAACAGATAACTTGTTACTTATTCTTCCAGACAATTAAAAGTTCATGAGAGGAATGATCCTACGCACGACTTAGAATTGGCAGTTGTGGTGTTTGTGTTGAAAATTTGGAGACATTATCTTTTTGGCTCTAAATTTGAAGTTTTCAGTGATCATAAGAGTTTTAAATACTTGTTTGATCAGAAGGAGTTGAACATGAGGCAGAGAAGATGGCCCGAGTTGCTACAGGATTATGATTTTTATTTGAGTTACCATCTTGGTAAAGCAAATGTAGTAGTTGGTGCTTTGAGTAGGAAATCTTGGCATATGTCAACGCTTATGGTTCGAGAGTTAGAGATGATCGAAGAGTTTAGAGACATGAGCTTGGTATGCGAAGAGACATCCAACAGTGTGAATATGGGAATGTTGAGACTGACGAGTGGGATTCTTGAAGAGATCCGAGAAGGTCAGAAGTCTGATTTGAGTTTGGTGGATCGACTAATGTTGATTAACCAAGGAAAAGGAGGTGAATTCCGAGTGGACGAAAGTGGTGTGATGAGACTTGGTAATAGGGTATGTGTTCCTGATATTCTAGAACTTAAAAAGAGCGTTATTGAAGAAGGGATTCAAAGCGATTTGAGTATTCATCCAGGTGCTACAAAAAATGTATCAGGATTTGAAGAAAATATTTTGGTGGCCAGGTATGAAGGAAGAAATTGCTAAGTTTATGTATGCTTTCTTGACTTGTCAGAAGGCGAAGATTGATCATCAGAATACTACAGGTCTAATGCAACCTTTGAGTATTCCAGAGTGGAAAATGGGACAATGTTTCTATGGATTTCGTGTCGGAGTTACCAATGAATGATAAAGGTGATGATTCAATTTAGGTAATAGTGGATAGGTTAACTAAGTAGGATCATTTCTTGTCGATGAAGATCAATCATCCTATAGAAAAGCTGGCTAAGATGTATGTTGAAGAGATTGTAAAGTTGCATGGGATACCTTTGAGTATCGTGTCAGATAGAGACTCGAGGTTTATATCGAAATTTTGGACAGGTTTGCAGAATGCTTTCGGTAACAAGTTAAAGTTAAGTTCCACGTATCGTCTGCAAACGAGTAGTCAAACAGAGAGAACTATCCATTCATTGGAGGATTTGTTGAGGGCTTGTGTGCTAGAACAAGGAGGATATTGGGATAGTCACTTTCCATTGATTGAATTTACATACAATAATAATTTTCATTCAAGTATTGGGATGGCACCGTACGAAGCGTTATATGGTAGGAGGTGTAGAACTCCATTGTGTTGGTATGAGTCGGGCGAGAGTGTTGTACTCGGACCTAAGACTGTGCGAGAGACAACTGAGAAGATTAATATGATCCAAGAGAGGATGAAAGCTTCTCACAGTCGGTATAAAAGTTATCATGATAAGAGAAGAAAGGCATTGGAATTTCAGAAATATGAGCATGTGTTCTTGGTAGAGCCCTGAAATCGAGGAAGCTTATGGCGCATTTCATTGGTTCATATCAGATATCTGAGAAGATAGGTGAGGTAGCCTACCGGATTACTTTACTGTTGTCACTTTTGAATCTTCATGATGTGTTTCATGTATCTCAACTGAGGAGGTACATTCCGAATCATTTACACGTGATTGAGATGGATGATGTACATGTGAGAGATAACCAGACTGTTGAAGCATTCCCATTGAGAATAAAAGGTCGTCTAGTGAAGCAATTGCGAGGTTAAGATATTAACTTAGTGAAGGTGTTATGGGGTGGACCAGCCGGTGAAAGTTTGACTTGGGAGCGTGAGGATCAGATGAGGGAGTCGTATCTGACCCTATTTTCCTCAGGTAATTTTCGAGGGCGAAAATTCTTTAAGTAGGGGAGAGTTGTAACACCCCAACTTTTAGAAGTTATTTATTTAATGAATTATTAGGAGTGTTTACAAATAATTGATGTTTTATAGGATTATATGTGTGATGTGTTGGCACATGATTTCTTATGATGTGGAACATGTGATATGAATGAAGGGATTATATGCATTGGAATAATTAGATGGTTATTTGGTAACTATTTAGGTTATTATCTAGAATAGAATAATAGGAATAATTATTTAAATAGAGTTATTTTAGTTAGAGTGGTATGTTGGTAATTAGTAGGAAGAGTGAAGACGTGATGGTAAATAGAGGGTGACTAAGTGAGGGCAATTGAGGAAGAAGTTAGGGGTCCTTGTGATAACAGAGAAATATAAAGAGTGATATGCTTCATTTTGTGTGATCGAAATATTAAGAGAAGAGCAAGAGAAGAGGCTAGAGCACGGAGGGTTGGAGAATCACTGTAAGAGGCACGAAGAACAAATTCAATCACTCGAAACAATAAGGTAAGGGGTTTTTATCTAATTATTATTGTTTGATCTAAGTGGTAGATAGTTGTAGGATTTTTCCCTTAGTATTGACAATGGTGATTTGATGTTGTTGGGTCAAGATTTGATGGAATTATGATGATGGATGACCCATAATGGCTATATAATTGAGGTATTTTATCAAATTGTTATTAGATGATGGTTACCCATGATTGGATAGTGTTTTAGGGCCTATAGCATACTGAAATCGTAGGAAAAAGTGGTCTGAAACAGTGCAAAATCACAAAATAGGAAAACCCTGTTCGCAGAGGATCGTCAGGCAACGGGTGTCGTGTCGTCGGGTGACAGTGTTTCTCCAGGAGAAGGTGGGGAGAGCCAAGGAAGGAAAATGGGGTGTTGGTTTCTGTGATGTGTCGTCGGGCGATGGATGGGTTTCGCCGGGCGATGGGAGGCAGATCTGGAATGTTGGATTGAAATCTAAAAACGAGCATAACTTTAGTTCTAGAGCTCAGAATGAAGTGCCGTTCGAAGTTGTATGTAGATAATGTAGTATACTATAATTAGGTGAAATAAAACGAATACTTAGGAGTATTTTTATGAGAACTAATTTAGAGTAATAATATACTCCCCGCTTTGAATTGCAAGGACGATTTGTTTAACTATGGTGATATGTTGATATTATGATTATGTGATGATGTTCTAACGATATCTTGATTTCAAGGGTATACATGATGATTATATGAGTATAAATGATTATGTTTATGTATGATATTAATTAATACATGAATGATGATGCGTATGACTGGTTGTGGTAGTTTATATTTGTTGTTGCGCATCATGCATTCATGGGACAACTTAGGTCTGTTTGATGATTTAGGACGTTGGTCCAGTGTTTGATCTTAATCCCATTGTGTAGATTTGGGATGTCTATGTGTAATACGGTGGTAGAACCTACTGTTATATTGGTTTTGCATTTGTATTCGCAAATGTTACGGTAAGCAAGAGTCGCCACCAACTTTTCATTTATCCAACAAAGGAAAGGGTGAAAAGAACACAAAAAGACCTTTCGAGATTATTTCTGAGTAAGGAGGTAGATTATGGAAAGGGGAGGTGTTATAACCCTTTCCATCCGTAGTCATCTATGGGCTCTTAGATGCTAGCTCATTTGAAAATACCTTGGGTTTGTGTGTTTGAAAAAAAAGTGTTTTGAAAAGGTGCATTGGTACGGCGAACTTTGTAATGTTTCTCGTATTGTTGAGAACGTATACAAAGTGTCTTTGAAAATATTTTCTTAGAAAAAGAGTGTATGTATGTGGAAAATTGTTTTATTTGAGCAAGCATCTAAGAACTACCTACCTACCCGAAAAGGTTTGTTCTTTTCCTCTTTTCCTTTAGACAGTGCTATCCTACTATTAGTGAGTAGGTAGCCCTATCATTGGATATTTGAGAGACAATCGAGGGTCATTATACAGTCACAAAGGCAACTTGTAGGATGCTTTAGCAATTTATCATAAGGGACTAGATCATTTACCGAAAGGCAACATCGAAGGGTCATCGAGGGACTATGATCTTTTTAACCGAGGGTCTTTGCAAAAGCGTCCCACGCTCAAGGGACATGACTGCTTTATTATGAAGGCAACAGGTGGGGAAACCTTAGAGGTGCGCATGTGCGAGTGTGTGTGTTTCAGTTTTGTTATCTTGAAAATTAGGGTTAGCTACCATTTTGTTTCTAATTCTTGTTATGCAATCCTATTAGGCATACATCTAACAGTTCAATATCAGTGCGGGGAATTAAACCTAACTATTACATGGCTTCAGGGAGGGGGGAAATTACAAGTCCAAAAGGGTATAAAAGTAGTAGAGAAACCTTAATTAATCTATTACAATCCATGGGCAGATACAATATTAAAAAAGGGCAGTGATGCGAAAGTACTAAACGCGGGCGGATTAAAAGGAACATTTGTTTAAAACCCTAAGGAAATCTATGCAAATTAAGAAAATTCTTTCTTTTTTGTTGTTTTTGCTTATTTTAAGAAAATATTTGAATTAAAATTAATTAAATAACTAAACCTAATCTTAATTAATTAACAGAACGATTGATTATTAATGAAAATAAAAACTAATAAAAGAAAGTTAATTCTACATGTTTTTTTTGTATTTATTAAGAAAAAGATTTGCAACCTAAATCTAATTGATTGTAAAATGAAATAAAAAGTCAAAATAAATTTATTTATTTATTTATTAAAAAAAACCTAAATCTACATTTTTTATGGTTTTTTTGATTTTTTATAATTAAAATAAATTTGGTTTCAAAAATATAAAACAATTAAATAGATAAAATAATTAAGGAAAAGAAAATGATTGGGCCTGATGTATGAAGTAGAATGGGGGGTACATGTGAAATTCAATAGGCCCAAAATCAGTAAGCCCAATGCCAGTGCATGGTCCAATATTGCTAGTTCCTTGAGGCTTTCATGTTGACGCGTGATTTGGAACGTCTGATCTAGATTTGATGAGATCTCATGGTGCGGAGATAGGAGTTCAAGGTGGGCGTGCTGGGATTTGAAGTACCAGATCTGTAGAGAAAATATGAGAGAAATAAAATCCAAAACCTGGGGATCGAACCCAGGCTCTCCAGCTTTACAAACACGCGCTTTACCACCAGGCCACCTGTTCATTCGTTGATTATAACAATATAATAACATAATATATGAAAATGAAATAAAAATTATTTTAAATAAAAAACACGCGCCCAAGTGGGTCTCCATTATTTTGAATGGATGAATCAGGATGATGGGTTATGACACGCAAGCTCCGGGGAGGTCAAACTACCATCCATGGTGGTTGACCACCTTCTTCTCCGGCCAGTCAAAAAACCTAACCTACGAAATAGTGAGATTCGAGACCAGGAATTTGGTCTACCTCCCCCCCCCCCCCCCCCCCCCCTAAACCTTAGGCTGTGAATCCAACCATGGCGTTAGTTTGGACTTAAAGTCCCTGCATCATGTCATTCGAGCGCTATATTTGAATTGTTCCCTAACAATAGTAACCTTCTATTCCTGCATCAAACCTTAACAAAAAGGGTTCTAAAATATCCCTAACACCAGTATGCATATATATGTATGCTTGCTATCAATTTGTAACATGAAAAAATAGAGATTTAAGATCACGATACCATACCAAACCGGAGTGATTGAAAATTTTGGTTCATGTGTGCGTTGAGCTTGCCTAAGGATTGGGAATGACTCCTGGGACCTTCACGGAGTGGATGGAACGCTTGGTTTGGATGTATGATGGCTGGAAATTCAGTTTCGAATTCCACAACTTTGAGATTTTTTATGATATTTTGCAGCGTTTTTGGGGCAATGTGTGCGTGTCCCGCAGGCTTGCAAAATGTTGCTTATATATAGGAGTGAGAGGAGAGGACAATCATGGAAAGAAATCAAACCGTTAAGGCATGGCTTTAATCATGAGAATCAATATTTGAAAAACTTCCAACATTACAATATTCTTGCCACTTTGGTCTTTGCATGAACCTCAAAATAAATCTTCGGAAATTTCAAAATAATTTATAAAAACTTATCCCCAGTAGAGTTTATTTCTCTAGCTACGGAAAGTCATCCCCCAGCGGAGTTTATTTCTCCAAATTAGTGAAATCTTTCAACAGAGCTCTTCACCTTGGTAAAATCATTCTCAAACAGAAGTCGAAGATCCTCGGCAAGAAAAGGGAATTTCCAACAAAACTATCTCCATTCATTATCCCCAGCGGAAATTGAAGAATTGCTTTCTTCACTCACCAACAGCAGTCCAGGATTAAGCTTCCCGACGCTCTTCAACAGTAGTCAGGGATTTATTTTCCCAGACAAAGATATTGCACAACAGCATTACATGTTCATACATCATGGCATGTGCATACAAATACATATATCATAATCTCATTTATTTTGGGATCATCATGAAATTCATACATCATGGCATCGCATGAAACTAATTTTCCCTTTTCAGGTTAAATTAGCAAACAGAAAAATACTATCAACTTTTATAGCAGGTCAAAGATTAATGCCTGAAACCAGACGGGGAAACTATCTATGTAACCAGCAAAACAAGTTTCAGATTAATACCTGTAACAAACTAGGACAACTATCTGTGGACGGTCGATTATAGATTAATACCTGAAACAAGCCAGGATAACTATCTACATAAAGAGATTGAAGATTAACACCTGAAACCAGACGAGAAAACTATCTTTCCTTCTTAAGTCAGAGATTAATACCTGAAACCAGACAAGACAACTATCTCAACGACCAAGCAAAAACATAGTTCTGGATTAACACCTGTAATAAGCCAGGAGAACCATTTGTGGACGATCGACTGTGGATCAATACCTGCAACAAGCCAGGAAAATTATCTACATAAGAAGATTGAATATTAACACCCAAAACCAGACGGGAAAACTATCTTTATTTATTGGGTTAGAGATTAATACCTGAAACCAGCCAGAACAACTATCTCAACGATCGACAATTTTTCAAATTCCATATTAATACCTGAAACCAGACAAGACAACTATCTATGAACAACTAATTGTAGATTAACACCTGAAACCAGACAGGAAAGCTATCTACATAATCAGACGAAGCAATCTTATACAGATTTCTTCTCATACAGTCTAACACAGGATCATCTTGAAGCAACCCTACACAGGCTCTTTCTAATACATTTCCAGATAACGGTTAATTCCATTATCCCCAGCAAATCACTAGAAACCCGGACTTCAACCAGAATACAACAAACGGTCATCTCTCTAGAGATAACTCTTCAGTAGAGCCTTGGAAAACTGAAGTTCCTAGACTCTATTCCTCATAGAGCTTTCCTCAAACAGGAGAACAATAGAAACCCACGTTCCCCAACGGCCTCCTCCTCAGGCAGCAGGAACAGGAACCCCAAAGGGACCATGTGTAAATCAGCATCTATTTTGGATGGCATCTTTAAGCCCATCTCTGACGACTCTCTGTCATCTTCTCCCAATGGCATCTGTAAGCCCATTCCTTACATCATCAACCATCAGTGTTATTTCATGCGAGTGCAAATTTCTGGGCACTCTAGTGTTCAATCATCTTCCACCTTCATATCACGAAAGGAAGACAAGCCAATTTAAATCCTCAGGTTTAAGAAGATTGAACAAGGGCAGATGTTGTACCCCAAAATTTTCCCTCTCATGTTTTCCAAGATTTTTTCTTATATGGGTGGACACAAGCATTTGATTAAAGGAAAAAATAAAATAATTTCAAGATAAACAAGGTCTTTCGATTGGCATGAACAAGGCATCTTTGGATTGGAATTTTGATAAGCTTCGATTGAATGCCTAACCTCCTCCAAGCTTGCCTCAATTTTCCAAGCTTCGATTGAAGCCTTGGCCTGTTTCTTGCTTGCTGTATAAAGCTTCGACTAGGCATGTGTTTCCTTTGAAACATATTCCTTAGATTCAAAAAGGAAGGGCCTCATGTTGGTGCCCCTTCGATTACACCTTTACATACTGGCTTGATTCACAATGCAATGGCTACATGCATGCAAGCTGGATTCCTGCTTCGTTTGGACATTTGGTATCTTCAAAGCATGCTTAATTCCTGCTTCGTTTGGGCATTTGGTCTCTTCAGAGCATGCTTAATTCCTGCTTCGACTAGGCAAATAATCCCTCTTCAGCCTGCCTTCAGTGCACAAGGCAAAAGGCTTCTTTCTAATTTCCTTTGATGTACAAGGCAAGAACCCCCTACAAGTGTGTTTTGATTCATTAGGACAAAAGCCCCTTCACGCCTGACTTGGATTCACTAAGACAATGACTTAGTTTGTTCTTGCCTTCAATGCACAAGGCCAAAACTCCTTCAGGGTGGCCTTTGATCCACCAGGAAAAAAGCTTCTTTTGATGCGCCAGGCAAAAACAGTTTTCCTTCGACCACAAGGCACTGGATACCTTTGTGCCAGTTTCGCTTAGGCAATGGCCTCCTTTAAGCCTGCCTTGACTTGCTTCATGCTAGCATCCACAAGGCATAGGCTACCTTGTACCAGTTTCGAGTAGGCACTGACCCCCCTTAGAAACAATTGTACACACTTCGACATGCATGATAGCCCATGCGAAGGACACGCCAAAGGCCCATTCTAAGGGTACACCAAAAGGACCATCTAAAGACCCATTTAAAGGAAGTAATTCTAGAGCCAGTCAAAGGGTACTTGTTGTACCCAAATTTTTGACCTAAGATCCCATTTTTATTTTTTGCATTTTTTTAAGATAAGTCAAGGTCACGAAATACAGTCGGTTTTAACCTCTCACCTTCGAGCTTTGACTATGCGAAGATTGTCAAGTGTTTTGAACATTTTTAGCATATGTATCACTAATTTCTAATCGCATACAAAGGTGTATGTTCATGTTTTCTTTTGTGTCATGTGCAGAGACAGGTTTGAATCAAGAGCATCAGGTGTCGCGCCTCAATTAAGGTTTTAAGTCTCCCAATCCAGAAGTACGGTTGATTGTGGATTCTCGAAGACTGATTCATCAAGGCACACCGTTGCACCCTTAATTTCGCCCCTAATATGTTTTAGTCGCACTTTCATATCATATTTTGTTATTTAGTCACGATCATTAGTAAATATCTTCACTCATCATATTTTGCATCATTAGTCGTATTTAAGTTGACCAGGAAAAGTCAGTTTAAATCAAAGTTTGCATCGTCTTTCAGTTGTAAAATACCTGACATTTCACTTCATGCATTTTTATCTCTTTACTCGTTTCTTGCATTGCTCCAAATTGTTTATATGTCGATGATAAAAATATTCTGGTTTTACAGACAGACTGTTAAAAGCAATTCGACACTATACGAAAATTAGCGAGAAAAATATTTCAAGTTCTCACCTTTTACCGATCATTTTATGAATCTGCGTCTCGCGTAGATTATGACGGTATGCTCGCTTTATTTTTTTGGTACAGTTTGAAGTCTCGTTTTTAACCGTAAACGTTTGTCCAGCCTGATATTTTTGTTCTCATTTTATTTCGATTTTGATCATTTTAATATTTTTTTTATTTATCTTTCAGACATGTAGTTTATTTTAATGTGTTCATTTCATTTTTTCGGATAGATTTTTGTCCATTTTTTACCGTTTTTAGTCATCTTGGGTCTCTATTTTTTATATTCAAAAATAAATACAATTTGTTTTTTTTAATTGAGTTAATTTTATACTTTTAGGTTTTAAGTTATTTTTATCATTAAAGGGCTTTTCTGTCATAAAAAAATGTTTGTTACACTTTGCTTTGCTCTCATTAGTTGTAAGCAAGAGTTGCGGATCGATAGGAAAAAGAAAAAAAAGGATAGCAGTAAACAACTTATACCCTTCTCTCTCCTCACGTTCATCACACAAACTCCCTTTCATTTCTTCACAAACAGCACCATCCAAACACTCCCTCTATTTCCCTTCACTACCATTCACAAAAACAACAACATAAACCAATTCTCCAATCCATCTCTCTTCCCTGCTTGTACTTGTCTCTCAGCAATCTTTCTGTTTCACTGGTACCAAACATATTGTACATACCTACCCTCGTAAACCCCAACGCTGGAAAATCTCATTTATCATTGTTTCTTCTCTCTTTACTCACAAGCCTTACCTCAACGCCGTTTCTCTCGCACCGAAATGGCTCCGAAGTGGGGAATCAAGTTCGCCGTCTACCTCATCACCAACCACTTCGGAAAAATCGTCGCTAAAGTTTGCGAAAATCTACTTGACCATGGCGCTCTCACTCTGGACCTGGTTATTCGATACACGGAACTTTCCCCGGAGCATGTTAAGAACTCATTGCTTGTGTTGATTAAACATAATTGCGTCCAGGTTTTTGTTGCTCAAGGTGGTGATGAAGATGGGTCAAGAGCTAAGACGCAATACATGGTGTTGTTTGATAACATACTCCATCGATTAAGATTTCCGAAATTCATAGAGATAGTGTCGGGGGAACTTGATGACAAATGTGCAAAATTTTTTGAAGGTTTGCTCCGCGATGGTATACTTAACACGAAACAGATGGTTGATAGAGAAAGTCAAGGAAAAGAAAATGCGGTGGCTGCAGCTGCTGTACGAGAGAGCCTTCTTAAACTTCTGATGGCTCGATATGTTGAGCGTTGTCCACTCCCTGAGGCTAGGATAGTTGAAGGAGAAATTATTACTAAGAAGCGTGGTGCTAAGGGGGCCCAGGATGTAATAGTGATGGAGAAACAAATCCAGCTGATACAAGCGTTGCAGAAAATAATGCAAAAGAGGACTTAATTCTTTGGCGTGCAAATTTTGAGGAGTTCACGCGTCATCTCAGGGATAAGGCACATATTAAGAATCTTGAAGAAAAGGAACAAGGGAATGCTGTTTCATAGATAAGTTTTTTTCATTTTGTTTGTAACTTTGTTTTATAGTTTTTATGTTACAATGTTTCTTTTTGTTTCTTACGTTTGAGTATGTATGTTTGTTTATGTTCAAAATAATAATAATAATAATAATATAAAAAAAATATTAGTAAATCTTATATTTAGATTTAGTTTAGTATTAATTTAGATTTTTTTTAATTAGCTTAGATGTATTTTATAACTTTAAAATATTTAGAATTATAATTAATAATTTTAGAATCTTAATTTAATTAGATATAAATTAGTAATGTTAGAACCTTTAATTAGTTTAGATACATTTTGATAACTTTAGAATTTTAATTTAATCTTAGAATTTTTAATCTTTAATTTAGAATTAATTTAGTTTTGACTTAAGTTAGTAATTTTATTATTAATATAGTTTAGATTAACTTAGTAATTTTATAATGAATTTAGTTTATACTTAAACTAGTTTAGATGCAATTTAGCAACTTTAGAATTAATTTAGTTTAGACCTAATTCAGTAATATTAGAGTGTTAATTTATTTTAGATTTAATTTAATAACTTTCGAATTTCAGTTAGTAACTTTAGAGTTTTAATTTAGTTAATAAACTTCAAAATTTTATTTAGTTAGACACTTTAGAATTTAAGTTTAGTTTACTTAGTAACCTTAGAATTTCAAATTAGTTTAGATAATTTTTTTATTTACACTTTTCTTTTATTCATGATTCTTCGTCCGTTCATTTAGTTTCTTATAAATTAAGCTTGTTATCTGTCTTGCTTGTTTCTCGTGGATTTTTTTTAAATTATTTATGCTTTCTTGTTCGAATATTAGATCTACTTGCTTATGATTAACTCCAAGGAAAAGATTTAAACTTTGTTGACTTCACGTCATCAAATACGTCTTCTACAATCGTGCGAATAGCCTCATTCATTTTTGCTTGTTTACTATTTTTCCAAACTTAAGATAATTTTCCCAAAAGACTCCATTTTCAAACTCACACCTTTTAAGTCAAAACTTCGACACTAGGTCGTCGTATCTTCAAAAATCTCGTCCATACCCATTTTGACCAAATAAACCATTTTAATCAAACAAACAATTTTAACCAAAAAAACAGATATTTCAAAAGGTTCCTGCGGAGTACCGCAGATGCATTGGGTGCTAATACCTTCCCATTGTATAACCAACCCCCGAACTCTCGATCTCTTTCAAAACGCATCGTATTTTCATTACTTTTAAGTATTATTTTACATTGCATATTTTAGGGTTTTATTTCGCTCTTTTCCCTTTTCCATTGGAAATAATAAAGCGCGGTGGCGACTCTTGCTTTTGCGAGTCAAGTTAATTAATAGCTTGATCTCCGATTTTCACCGCTACAGTACTTAAGAGGTACATTTGAATAAGCACGCAGAAGGCCCAGTCGAAGGCTAAACAAGAGGTCCAGTCGAAATAGACAACTTGAGGCCAGTCGAAGAGCAACATTAGAGGGCATTCGAAGGAGCCATGTCCAAGTTCATTTAAATTCAAAAAGGGACAAGTTTACATGACTTTTGCAACGTTACAAAACACCATTCATGGCTTTGAAAACACTTGTTTATGGTTGTTTAAACCTTTGCCTTCTTGTCCCCTCCATCCCTTCTATATAAAGAAGACACTAGAAAGCTCAAAGGAGGTTGGACACAACAGGAGGGAGAGTCACACGAAATCAAAAACATATTCTTGGAAGTTTTCTGAGGCTTTTCCAATCATCCCCAACCCTTAAGAAAACGTCCCTATGTCCAGAAGTCAAATCGAAGCAATCCTCAAACAAGGATACCGACGCCCGAATTCATACATCACCCTTGGTAAGAATGGGTAACAAGATCAAACTTACATTTGTATGACATATTGGCATTTATAATTTTATTCGATCTATATTCAAGATTAATGACCTGGGTTTGACACCCATGTCTACATTTGTTTTGTTGCTAACACTTGCTGCAGATGTAGCCTGAATAGAACCAACGAGTGCATAATCGAAATACCTGAGTTTGGAACTCAGGTCATGCTTTTCATTTTTGAAAACATGTGTTTCATATGTAGTGCCATCATAAGTGATCCATCAGGAAATTCCAGCAGCGCCTTCTGGATCGAAAGCCACATCCTGTCACTAGATCAAAGGGTAATCGAAAGACAGCTTTCCCTTCATAGAGTCAAAAGGCACCATCTCCCTGCAATCGAAGGATGCTTCCTTTTCTATTTTTATTTTTGTTTTCATTTCTTTATTAACCCTCTTTTATTTAAATTGACCTTAAATCAAAAATCACAAAAAAAAATATTAGGCTAGTTGCTTTTTCTAATTAAATTAATTTTATAAATAAATTAATTAATTATTTTAACCTCTTTCTTGAAATTTAAACTAAATAGACTTAGGTTATATTTTCTTAAAATAAAAACAAAACAAAAAGATTTCTTTTCCTTAGGATTTAGACGTCCATTTTAATTTGCGCGCATTTATTTTATTCTCGCATTTTTATAATGATGTAACTGCTTATAAGATGTAATAGTAATTAGGCTTTATTTTCTGCTTTTAATTTCTGCTTTATCCCCCCTCATTCTTGTACAATATAAATCCCCTCCCCAAAGCATTGTAATAACATAGATTTAAATTCCTGCACTTTAATATTCTGCAATATATATTAACTGCTAGTAACTAGGCGTGTATGAAAAGACTGAAATTAAACGTTAGCAAACTTAACAAAAAGACAAAAATAATTTAATATAACACATTTGCACATATATACCTCTAGGGTACCCCACTTTGGTTTCCTTCAGAAATAAAACAGTCATGAGGCAGGAACGCTTTAGCAAAGACCCATAAATTAAAAGATCATAGTTCCTCGATGACCCTACAGTTGCCTTCTCGGTAAATGATCTAGTCCCTAAACAAAATTTCTAAAGCGTCTCCACAAGTTGCCTTTGTGACTGTAATGTCCCTTCGAATGTCCCTTTTACATCCAACGATAGGGATACCTACTCACTGATAGTAGGATAGCGCTGTATAAAGGATAGGAGGAAAAGAACGACCCTTTTCGAGTATAAAAGTAGATAGTTGTTAGAAGTTTGCTCAAAAACATTTTGCACTTACACAAATACTACTTTTCAAAAGCAATTTTCAAAACATTTGCTTAATTAACACTCTTAAGGACTGATACAAGAGTTAAAGCAAAGCAAATCGCTGCACTAAGTCATTCTCAAAACATTTTCAAACACACAAATCACAAAATTATTTCAAAATGAGTAAACCTCTAAGAGCCCATAGATAACTACAGATGGAAAGGGTGCTAACACCTTCCCTTTCCATAATCTACCCCCCTTACTCAAAAAACTCTCGAAAGTTCTTTTTCTGTTCTTTTCACCCTTTCCTTTGTTGGATAAAAAAAACCTAGTGGCGACTCTTTCTTACCACAACATTTGCAAACACAAACGCAAAACTAGTATTAAACAGTCGGTTCTACCACCGTATCACATGTGGATCCAAGACCTTTGAAATTCTTCAAAGTTTGTTGGCATATCAGGATGAAGAATGATGTGAGACTCGTCGCCTTGCACTTTAGGCTCTAAGATCACTGGTAAGATGGCAATATATGACATCACAATACTTTGAGCACGAGCTCGCACCCATTTGAGGTAAGGTTCCAAAGGGATGAAGTTCATGTGCCCTAAAGTCTTACTATCAGTCTTCTTAACCATGCCCCAAGCGCGGATGAACCTCTGATGATAACCTTGCAGATCTTTTGAATAGTAGAACACAATATCTTGGATGATAATATCAGGAGGACCATCTATATGTGCATAACCAAACTAACATAGGGCTAAAGAAGGGTTGTAGGTGATGCCTCCTCTAATTCCAAAGAGTGGCACATTAGGAAATTCTCCGCAGCGATCAATAAAAGAGATGTCTTCTTGAAAGCGAGAACACCAATAGATATCAGAGTGAGAAAGAGAAATTAACCTTTGATTCCACCTTAAGCCTAACTCATTCTTCATTACTGATCGAGGAAGGTGCAAAATAAACCACCTGTAGAGCAGAGGCATACAACATATAAGAGTTCCTCGTTTCTTCATAGTACGGGTGTGGAGTGAATGCAAAATATTCCCGAGAAATATAGGTACTGGATTGTGAGTAAGGAAAATGTTGATGGAATTTACGTCTATAAGTTGGTCTGAATTAGGGATCAAAACCAACCCATAGATCAAGAGAGCCAAGATATCTTCAAAAGTATGGTAACTCATGGCGTCTAGGAATACCTGAGCTTTCTCCATCAGAAACTTTGCAAGAAGACCTTTAACTCCACTTCTTCTTTCCAACTTGGATTCAATGTCAGGTGGCTTCAAGTGTAAGGCTATGTCAACATCTTCAGCAGTTGGATCTTGTTCTAAACAGGTGAAAGGTATCCCCTCCAATATAGACAAATCAATTAGCTTAGAGAATTCTTCCAGCGTGGGCACCAACTGATAATCTGGAAATGTGAAGAAATGGTGCTTAGGATCGAAGAACTGGAATAGGACGCTCATTAAACCTTTTTCAAAACTGGTAGTAACCAAACTGAGCAAGCGACCATATCTTTTGTTGAATGGTGAGTGTTGTACCCCAAAATTTACCCTCCCATTTTTCACAAGACATCACAACCCTAAGGGTTTTCTCAGATTTTCAAGATTGGCTCAGGAATCGATCAGACAGATTTTTCTTTGGCAGTAGATCAAGAATTAGGGTTTTTCTCGCATTTCTCAGAAGAAACTGAATTCTCAGAAATTCAATTAACTGTCACATGTTTTCACACTTTTTCAAGTTTACTAAAAGGTTACTGGTTGTTCTCAAGGCCTGTTTATCTGGGACAAGAACTGGGAGTTGAGACTGTCATTTGGAATATTCAGTTTTTGTTTGATCCAGGTCAACCAGATAATGTGCATCTGTTAAGACATTTGCTTGTTAATGGAATGAAATGTTTGCTTGTTTATTAGAATACACAATGCGTATTTTGATTGGAATACTGTTGCAAGGTTACGAGATTACAGAGTTATTAGATTACTTAAAGTCTAAGTTATCTGTATTGGAATTATTGGAATACAGTTTCAATTATTTTGATCAGGGAATCTTAAGGGATTAAGTGAAGATGCAAAGAAAGAATTACAAGTTTCTAACAGTAATGGACTCTTATTGGATATCAGATGATCTCATAAAGGCTTTCTTCATTTATTTCAGATGTTGTTACAAAAAATAATTTATTATTCATATTGCCTTAAGTTTTACAACTTATCGTACTTGAAAAAGTAAATTAATACAACTGATTGAAAAAGTCTCTCTAAATTACAAAGAATTGAATCTAAGCCTAAGTTTCCATTGCTCCCATGCTCGCCACAAAGTCTCCTGCTTCCTCTGCTTTGTCACCACCCAATTTGCGCCCACATGAAAGAAAGACGAAGAAAAAGGGATTAGTACATTTAATTGAACATGAATAGAATTTTCAAAACAAAAAGAAAGAAAAATTTTCATCATTAAAGTTTGCCGTTTGGAATCAGAGGGCTATTTTTCATCATGTTTTATTTCCCTCTTTGAAAATCACAAGAAGATTGCTCTTCTTAGTTCACAAAGAGAAAGAAACAAAAAATGCAAGATGAAGAATGCAAAAGCAAAATTATTCAAAGGCAATTGGACAAAGCAACCAAACTGGATGCAAACCAAACATTACAGCAAGACAGTAATAATGCAGCATACAAGGCAATTGGACAAAGCAACCAAACTGGATGCAAACCAAATAATGCAGCATACAAGCAAAGCTAGGACAAGTACAATGCAGCAGGATGAGCATAACACAGCAGGCAATTAAAGTATGGTAAACCAAATCACAAGCAAAGCTTGTTGAAACAACTTTTTCATCATTTTCCAGGAATTTAGGCAAACTTTTCAGAAAAGCAGAGAAAAGCATTTTTGCTTTTTATCATGGAGAGAGGAGATATATCACCTTTTTGTTGGGAAAGGTACAGATTGGCCATGATACCATAAAACTGTCACAAGTTACAAAAGCCATTTCAAACTAGGATAAGACCAAGTAAAACTGTAAGAAGAAAAGGAGGAGAACATTTTGTCAAAACTGCAAAAACAACCCACAACCTGCATAACAGCTTAAAACATTCACAACCTGCATAATAGTTCAAACCCTATAGCTCACAAAAAGCCACAACTGTAACAAACCTGCACAAAACTCCAAACCTGTGTAACAGTTTCAAACAACAAATCCCAAACCTGTGTGACAGTTTCAAACCAACTCACAAAATACTCAAAAGAAAACTGCAGAACCCAGTTCAAAGACACAAAGCAAAACTGCAAGTTCCAAACATTTTCAAGCAACCAAACCTACACAAAAAAGCTCCCAAAACCTTTTATCAAACCAGAAAAACAAACCACAAAACCTATTATCAAACAAACAGTCCAGAAACCATCAAACACCAACAAAACTTGCAAGTCATTTAAAAAGAAATTCAACTCAGTCCCAAACAACAAAAACTAACAAATTTTCAACAAATATTCAAAAAAAACTGTATCTTATTCCCAACTCAGTTCAACAATCATCACCAAACCTTCAACAACAACTCATCAAAACTTGTATCTCATCCCAACTCAGTTCAGCAATCATCACCAAACCTTCAACAACAACTCATCAAAACCTGTATCTCATCCCTAACTCAGTTCAACATCAACATCACCAACAAGTTCAAATCAGAATCAAATATCAAAATCAAAGTTTCAGAAGCAAAATCATTATCAGCAGTTTCAGAAATCATCGTCCATCATTAACTAACAAATCAGAAGTGAAGAAATCATCATCAACAATAACTTACAAAATCAAAGGTTTCAGAAGCGATAAGCATCATCATTAATCATTATACAAACAGGGTTTCAGAAGCAATAAGCATCATCATCATTCAAGTTCAAGGAACAAAAGAAAAGATTACCAGAAGCTCCCGTGTATATCATCACTTCTCCCCTTCCCGCTCGCTAAGGAGCACCCAGCTCAAATCTCCTTCCTCTCCATTTTCCAGAAAAGCGCCTAAGGTACGTTTCTCTTCAAATCCTTTCCTACATCTCATGAGGCAACAAAATTGATCAATAAAAAGATAAGAACCAGGTTAACAAAAAGAAAACAGAAATCGTTCAAACATTCAAAACTAACAGAACATCACCTTTTTTATGAAAGAATCGCTTGAGCATGGTTAGGAAGAGAGCGAGGGTTGCTCCGGTGACGAGATTTGGGAAGGGAAGATCAGAAGGGTCAGGGATGAATGAGTGAGAGAGAGAGAGATATGAAGAGAGAACGAAGGGTACGGTGCCGCTGTGAGCTCAGGTTCACAAACCCTGATTTTCAAAACCCTAATCAAATGTTACAAACTTAAGAATTGGGCCTATCTGCCCCGAAATCCATAAGCCCATGCGTTTCTAGTTCACACCCCCTCCCCTCTTCCTTGTGTTTCATCATCCACATTAGCTTTCCTTTGGGCCTAACTTCCAATATCAATTTTAAGCCCATTCTTTTCTTTCCTTTGGGCCTAAATAATACACTAATGACATATTAAAACTTTTTTTGTAAAATAAAATTGATTTTTTTTAATTAATTAGTTTTATTTTAATCATTTTTTTTTCTTACACTTAATAAAAATACCAAAAAAAAACTTTTAAATTAGTTTAATTAATTTTTCTTTCTTTAACCTTTTTTTTTCCTTTCAAATTAATAAAATACAAGAAAGAATAATAATATTTTTTAATCTTTTAGAATAGATTTTATTTATCTCTTTAATAAATACATGCATTTCATAATTTATTGATTTTCTTTATTTCGTAATTTGTCATAGCTTTATATTGAATCGCGACAATTCGATTTGGTTGTAATATTTGGACTTTGCTATTCTTATGAGATTCATACCCATTTGTAATAATTGTACCCCCATTCCCGGATACTTTTGTAATAGCTTAGACTTTTAATTTCCGTAATTTATTGCTTTCTATATAATGTATAGTAATTAGGCGTGTATGACAAGATTCAAAAATCAATCGCTAGATGACCTAATCCTAGAACAAATAACTTGAAATCAACACACTTCTCACACGTGCACCTTTAGGGTAACCTCGCTTGTCGCCTCGGAAATACAATCATGTCCCTCGAATATGAGACACTCTAGCAAACGACCCTTCGATAAACAAAGATCATAGTCCCTCGATGACCCTCGATGTTGCCTTCGATAAAATGACCCAGTCCCTTACAAAATTGCTAGAGCGTCTCACAAGTTGCTTTCAATGATTGTATACAATGACCCGCGCCTGTCCCGTTTAGCATCCAAACACAAGTTTGTTTACCAAATACAATGGTAAAACAACAATGTCAAAGGATTAAAAATGTGTAGGAAAGATCTTTGAGTTAGGGTAGACAAACTCCTAGTTACTTGATCTCTCGCAAACCATCCTTGCTAATTTCAAAACACACAATTTCAAAACATTTTCCCAAATCAAACTTTCAAACATTGAAACATCTTTTCAAAAGACAAACACCTTTGTAAAACATTCAAACAAGAATTGTTACAAAGGTTGCCTAAACATAGGCCTCTTTTCAAAACATTTTCAAAACCACACACAAAGCACCATTTCAAACAATTGAAAAGCAAAAGCAAGTGATCTAAACAAGTAACTAAGAGCCCATGGAAAACCATGGATGAAAAGGGTGCTAGCACCTTCCCTTTTCATAATCTACCCCCCGAACCCAAGAAAACATCTCAAAGGTCTTTCCTGTGCTTTTTGACCTTTCCTTTGGATAAAATAAAAAGTCGGTGGAGACTCTTGCTAAATCGCACAAGTGCGAACACAAACGCAAAACCTCAAGTCAGTTCTCCCACCGTACCACAGAACTGGCGACTCTGCTGGGGACTTGTCTAAAAGTGGGGTTACCTTAGGGTTTTAGATCACCTTTACATGCTTATCTTATTTAAATTGTATGCTTTACTTTTTTGGTTCCTTGTTTGGGTTTGTTTTAAATCCTACACCCAGATTTGGGGGCACCGTTTAGGTAAGTAGTAATAAACTATGAGGGAACTGTGCGGGGTATACTGACATGGTTGAAGCAGTAGCTACATTGATGTGGCACATTGGTTGGTACCGGTAACCCGTGAGTTGAATTAAGGAGAGTACGGGGCCACTACGTGGTGTCGTGAAGCATCAACTGACTTTAGAACCTTACTTGACCAACTTGGCCTTTTAGGATGTAGTGAGATAACCGGCTTTGGTACAGTCCGAAGTTGGTAGATACCCGATACTACACTCATTGAGGGTTCTTTTCTTGGAATATTTTGGTCGCCAGTAAAGTGGCTAAACTGAAACAATGAACACAAAAAATAATCCAGTGATATTGAGCTCCTTAGAACCCGATTACTATTTCTAGGACAGGTTGAGCCGACTAGACTTCAAGAGGGTACTTACCTACAAACTCCATGCAAGCCTAAACCTAAGGACTTGTCTGCTTTATGTGAATATTATTATTTGTATATACACTTTCTTACTTTTGCATACTTGTACATAACATCATAACATCATACCATAGCATTTTCAATAACTATTTCAAGGATCTCGAGGGTCTTTGATGCAGGGTCACGTGGAACCAGACGTCTACCAAGGGGCAAGAGGATTCATTTTCCTCTAAACAAATGCCGTCAAAGATCAAGTACAACAACTTGAGTCAAGGGCTATGACCCGCTTGACATGGTGAGCTTGATTCTCGTGGAAAGAAATCCACTGATATAAAGTTCTCCAATCAAAGATGTCCAACTTCTAACATTTTCTTGTGTTCACCCCGCTAGATCCTTTAAAACATGCATCCACATGTCATGCATCATATCATGACAGGTTTCTCCCATACAGGTCTCCTCATCTTCCTACTGTTTATTTCAGTAAGATGGATATGGAACAAATGGTGAAAGATCTCCAAGCTCAAAATGCTCAATTCCAACAAATGCTTCTGGCTATGGGTAAAGGGAAAGAGGACCTGAAAGCTCTCCTTCTCAAAGACAAGAAGAAGAAGTCCAAGAAGACAGTAGGCGTCTTGAACTTGATAAGAAGACCTAAAGCCCTAGATCTTTCAACTCCATCCAACATAGGGGATAGTCTTGAAGAAGACCACAATTTGGAGATTGATGAAGTTGAAGCTGACTACTCCGAGGAACAATATCCTCCCGCTGATGACAAATATAAATAGCTAGAGGATCTCCTAAACGCAATGGAGATTCAACAGATACCTGGTTTGGATTTAGGAGACATGGGTTTAGTTTCTGGATTAGTCATCCCGCCAAAGTTCAAAGTCCCTACCTTTGCCCTGTACGATGGAGTCTCTTGCCCTAAGATGCACTTAAAGTCTTATGTCCGCAAGATTCAACCATACACAACTGATCCAAAGCTTTGGATCCATTTCTTCCAAGAAAGCCTGGTAGGGACTCAACTCGAGTGGTTTTATCAATTGGAGAGTTCTCGCATCCACACCTGGGAGGATTTAGCTGCTGCTTTTTACAAACAATATCAGTACAATGCTGATCTTGCACCAACTCGTGTGCAATTGCAGAACATGACCATGGGTTCCAACGAAAACTTCAAAGGATACGCTTAAAAGTGGAGAGATCTGGATGGTAGGGTACAACCTCCTTTAACTGACAGGGAGCTGATTGACATCTTCATGGGAACTTTGACAGGGCCTTTCTTCAAACACTTGATCGGAAGCTCTTCAGCCGGGTTCACCGAGCTAATACTGACCGGCGAAAGGGTCGAAGCTGGCATCAAAAGTGGGAAGATTCAAGAAGAAACACCTTCTGATGCTCAGAAAAAGCCCTTTAATGGGAAGAAAGAGTCCAATGCAGTGACTGGTCAAAAGAGTCGTCATGATCAACATGTAGGGGAAATCATGATCTCTGATCCCACGTCTGTTCAACAAAGACAGAGAAATAGGCGTAGGGTAAGATATCAAGAAAGGCAGTATACTAACATCAACATGCCTTTGTCTCAAGCGTTACAACATTTGCTGAAGTTGAAGCTAATCACGCTAAAGGATCCTCCTCAAAATCCTGATACTTCCTCTTCTAAGTATAATCCGAGTGTGAGATGTGCCTACCATTCTGACAGTCCTGGACATGACACCGACGGATGTTGGACTTTGAAGAACAAGATTCAAGACTTGATTTATGCCAAGGAGATCAAGTTTGACCCTTCGGAGACCCCAAATGTGATCATTGCTCCTATGCCAAATCATTGAGAATGTATTTGTTTCATTTGAATTTTCAAGTTGTAATTTCCTTTGTTATTCTATCAATTATCTATTAATGTCAAACTCTGTTTCATTAATGCATTGCATATGTTTGTCTTGAATTCATCCATTCATTTTCACTATACTTAAACTATGCTTTCTACTTTCTTTATGACATTTAACTCTTGCTAAAAGTTACAAACCATTAGAGGGAGGATGACGAAAACAATGCCATAATCTCATACAGTATGCTTTTGGACAGACCTTGCTGACGATGTACAGGCGTTTCTTTCAAATCCAAAACACTGGAGTTATA
This sequence comes from Vicia faba, assembly GCA_948472305.1. Classification (NCBI taxonomy): domain Eukaryota; kingdom Viridiplantae; phylum Streptophyta; class Magnoliopsida; order Fabales; family Fabaceae; genus Vicia; species Vicia faba. The sequence continues at coordinate 229,986 of CATIWC010001014.1, forward strand.
AGGAAGATAATCCCTAGTCAACCCCTTAGAGCCAAAGAAGTAGAAGTTTTCTGTTTTAACACAAATTGAAACCTTTAATCAAAACCGGGCAGAGTAGTCTCTCAGTTAATTCAAATGCGCGTTGAAGTCGCAAACTCTCGTCTTGTAATACAATGAATGGCATCAAAAACATTCATTTGGAATTAAGAGATGGTGATGGTTCCCCATTACCTAGGCAGTCATTATCTCGCAAAAAGAAAAGCCCACTGAGTCGAAACCTACAAAGGGGACTTAAGAAAACTGGGGCATCCCGCTGACTGTAATCTCAAAAACAAGAACAGTCAGGCAAAAATTAGGGATAATGAATCAAAATAAAGAGGTCACTACAAATCCTCAACACAACAAAAATTTTGCAAAATTGACTGCCTTCCAACAAATTTAACTTGTTTGAATCATCACCAAATGTCGTTCCGGACTCATTTGGAGTTCAAACACACAATTAACTGAGTTTAGGGTTGAAGAACATCACGAAGAGCGGGTGGGTACAAATATACTTTGAGCCTTTGTCCTTTGTTTCTTAAATCGCGAACCAAGCCATGTTACAACCCTTCAAAAGTCCTAATTGAGGCATGGGTTAGTTTGAAAGCATACTGTTACAAAAGGTATCCCGACTCCTGTAAGGCTTTGCTCTAAATCTTGAGTTGAATGTTTCTTATAAAAGTTTTCTGCTAAAAAACGCATTTTTCGAAATTTCAAGACAAGCATAAACTTTGCATTATTTGAATATCATTGTTTGCATATGGCTATTTGTTTGACAGCAAAGAAATTCACACAGTGAATATCTGATGAACGAAAGCTCTCTCAGTGAACGAAATCACATCAAGGGGATGACACTTCCGTGGCAAAAATCTCCTATCAACAAAGGGGACATGGCATGGCATAGTCCAGCACACCTGGGGCAGTCCAGTCAAGATTTCGAGAAATCTCTCAAGTGCAGAGTAACCTGGGGCAAGTCTCCATCTCTATCACCTGGGGCATTGAACGTCAATCTCATCAAAGGGTTACGTACAGTCAAAATTTCCTGGCACTGCCACAAGCACTTGCTAATAGGGGCAATGACGAACCTCTCTAAAATCCTTCTGAAAAGATATTCAAGAATCCTCAAGAAGTTCATCACCTCTCTAGCAGACCGACAACGGGGTTTATTTCCCCAACACTTGTCAATAATTTATTCTCCAAAACAAAATTACATTTCAACAACATTCATAACATATGCAGATTGATCGGCAGGTAAAGGTTATCATCACCTTTTGGAGTAGTAATCGTCCAAGATTCTTTCATCACCTTTTGAAGTAGTAATCGTCCAAGATTCCTTCATCACCTTTTGGAGAAGTAATCGTCCAAGATTCCTTCATCACCTTTTGGAGTAGTAATCATCCAAGATTCCTTCATCACCCTTTTGGAGTAGTAATCGTCCAAGATTCCTTCATCACCTTTTGGAGTAGTAATCGTCCAAGATTCCTTCATCACCTTTTTGGAGTAGTAATCGTCCAAGATTCCTTCATCACCTTTTTGGAGTAGTAATCATCCAAGATTCCTTCATCACCTTTTGGAGTAGTAATCGTCCAAGATTCCTTCATCACCTTTTGGAGTAGTAATCGTCCAAGATTCCTTCATCACCTTTTGGAGTAGTAATCGTCCAAGATTCCTTCATCACCCTTTTGGAGTAGTAATCGTCCAAGATTCCTTCATCACCTTTTGGAGTAGTAATCATCCAAGATTCCTTCATCACCTTTTAGAGTAGTAATCGTCCAAGATTCCTTCATCATCTTTTGGAGTAGTAATCGTCCAAGATTCCTTCATCACCCTTTTGGAGTAGTAATCGTCCAAGATTCCTTCATCACCTTTTGGAGTAGTAATCGTACAAGATTCCTTCATCACCTTTTGGAGTAGTAATCGTCCAAGATTCCTTCATCACCTGTCAGAGTAGTAATCGTCCAAGATTCCTTCATCACCCTTTTGGAGTAGTAATCGTCCAAGATTTCTTCATCACCTTTTGGAGTAGTAATCATTCAAGATTCCTTCATCATCTTTTGGAGTAGTAATCGTCCAAGATTCCTTCATCATCCGTTTGAGTCAAAGTTAATCCAAGACCTTCTCTGGTTCAGTCAGATCGACACTAAGATCTCCCTGATCCTTATTCCAGTAGAAGATATTCCGGATTTTTCTGTTTCAAGATAAATCTCTCAACGGTTTATTCTGATTCACTTCCAGTTTTTGTTGTTTCAGATCTAGTTCAAACTTTCCTTCAATAATCACCTTTGAATGGTATCTTTAAACCCATTTCATACACAATCTCTACAGCACGTCATTAAGATCCTCAGCGGAGATGAGACCACCAACTACCAATCCCCAGCAATATAACTACTCCCCACAGAGTTTTCAAATATTCCCCATCAGAGTTCTCCTCAAACAACAAAATAGGAATCCCCGGTAAAAATATTCTAAGCAAAGCTTGAAGACACACATACTCTTCAACATCAGTCCAGTATCTAGCGACTCCCTAACATTTGTCAAGGATTTATTTTCCCAGATGAAAATACACTTCAATAAACATGTCACATTTCATACATCCTGTTACATACATGACAAGTGCACACGACACAATCTCATTTATTTTGAGAACGTCATAAAATCACGCATTTCATACATCATGACATTGCATACAACTAACGTTTTACCTTTTTCAAGAAAAGGTCAATCAACAGGTGGTTACCAGCAGCCTTTTCATGTTCCAGATTAACACCTGTAACAAGCCAGGAAAACTATCTTTCTTTCTCAGGTCAAATATTAACACCTAAAATCAGACAGGACAACTATCTACTTGACCATCATTGAAGCAACCCTACACCGGTTCCTTCTTAATTTCGGATGAATTTTTACACGGACTGATCATCAAACAACCCGACAATCTTAAAATAGCCTAGGGATGCTCCAAACATGGATGCTAATCTATCGCTTGTTCAGATTCAGCCTCATGAAAACAGTTTACGGATGCTCCAAACATGGATGCTAATCTATCGCTTGTTCAGATTCAGCCTCACGAAAATAGTTTACGGATGCTCCAAACACGGATGCTAATCTATTGCTTATTCAGACCCCCAGCTCAGAGACGTTCCAGACATGGATACCTTTCTGATACTCATTCTTTCGAATTACAACGTACAATTCAACAAACATTCTTGGATGGCATCTTTAAGCCCATCTCCGACAAGATTCTGTCACATCTCCAAATGGCATCTTTAAGCCCATTCCCTCAACTATGCTTTGACGAGTGCAAATTTATGGGCACTCTAGTGTCCAATCATCTTTTACCTTCAAGTCGCAAACGGAAAACTTGCCGATCTAACTCTTCAGGTTCAAGAAGATTGAACAGGGGCAGCTGTTGCACCCTAAAATTTGCCCTCCCATATTTCACAAGAAATCACAACCCTAAGGGTTTTCTCAGATTTTCAAGATTGGCTCAAGAATCGATCAGAGTGATTTTTCTTTGGCAGTAGATCAAGAATTAGGATTTTTCTCGCATTTCTCAGAAGAAACTGAATTCTCATAAATTCAATTAATTGTCACATGTTTTCACACTTTTTCAAGTTCACTAAAAGGTTACTGGTTGTTCTCAAGGCCTGTTTATCTGGGACAAGAACTGGGAGCTGAGACTGTCATTTGGAATATTCAGTTTTTGTCTGATCCAGGTCAACCAGATAATGTGCGTCTGTTAAGACATTTGCTTGTTAATGGAATGAAACGTTTGCTTGTTTATTAGAATACACAGTGCGTATTTTGATTGGAATAGTGTTGCAAGGTTACGAGATTACAGAGTTATTGGATTACTTAAAGTTTAAGTTATCTGTATTGGAATTATTGGAATACAGTTTCAATTATTTTGATCAGGGAATCTTAAGGGATTAAGTGAAGATGCAAAGAAAGAATTACAAGTTGCTAACAGTAATGGACTCTTATTGGATATCAGATGATCTCATAAAGGCTTTCTTCATTTATTTCAGATGTTGTTACAAAAAATAATTTATTATTCATATTGCCTTAAGTTTTACAACTTATCGTACTTGAAAAAGTAAATTAATACAACTGATTGAAAAAGTCTCTCTAAATTACAAAGAATTGAATCTAAGCCTAAGTTTCTATTGCTCCCATGCTCGCCACAAAGTCTCCTGCTTCCTCTGCTTTGTCACCACCCAATTTGCGCTCACATGAAAGAAAGACGAAGAAAAAGGGATTAGTACAATTAATTGAACATGAATAGAATTTTCAAAACAAAAAGAAAGAAAAATTTTCATCATTAAAGTTTGCCGTTTGGAATCAGAGGGCTATTTTTCATCACGTTTTATTTCCCTCTTTGCAAATCACAAGAAGATTGCTCTTCTTGGTTCACAAAGAGAAAGAAATAAAAAATGCAAGCTGAAGAATGCAAAAGCAAAATGATTCAAAGGCAATTGGACAAAGCAACCAAACTGGATGCAAACCAAACATTGCAGCAAGACAGTAACAGTGCAGCATACAAGGCAATTGGACAAAGCAACCAAACTGGATGCAAACCAAACAATGCAGCATACAAGCAAAGCTAGGACAAGTACAATACAGCAGGATAAGTACAACACAGCAGGTAATTAAAGTATGGTAAACCAAATCACAAGCAAAGCTTGTTGAAACAACTTTTTCATCATTTTCCAGGAATTTAGGCAAACTTTTCAGAAAAGCAGAGAAAAGCATTTTTGCTTTTTATCATGGAGAGAGGAGATATATCACCTTTTTGTTGGGAAAGGTACAGATTGGCCATGATACCATAAAACGGTCACAAGTTACAAAAGCCATTTCAAACTAGGATAAGACCAAGTAAAACTGTAAGAAGAAAAGGAGGAGAACATTTTGTCAAAGCTGCAAAAACAACCCACAACCTGCATAACAGCTTAAAACATTCACAACCTGCATAACAGTTCAAACCCTATAGCTCACAAAAAGCCACAACTGTAACAAACCTGCACAAAACTCCAAACTTGTGTAACAATTTCAAACAACAAATCCCAACCCTGTGTGACAGTTTCAAACCAACTCACAAAATACTCAAAAGAAAACTGCAGAACCCAGTTCAAAGACACAAAGCAAAACTGCAAGTTTCAAACATTTTCAAGCAACCAAACCTACACAAAAAAGCTCCCAAAACCTTTTTATCAAACCAGAAAAACAAACCACAAAACCTGTTATCAAACAAACAGTCCAGAAACCATCAAACACCAACAAAACTTGCAAGTCATTTCAAAAGAAATTCAACTCAGTCCCAAACAACAAAAATTGGCAAACTGTCAACAAATATTCAAAAAAACTTGTATCTTATTCCCAAATCAGTTCAGCAATCATCACAAAACCTTTAACAACAACTCATTAAAACTTGTATCTCATCCCAACTCAGTTCAGCAATCATCACCAAACCTTCAACAACAACTCATCAAAACCTATATCTCATCCCTAACTCAGTTCAACATCAACATCACCAACAAGTTCAAATCAGAATCAAAAATCAAAATCAAAGTCTCAGAAGCAAAATCATTATCAGCAGTTTTAGAAATCATCGTCCATCATTAACTAACAAATCAGAAGTGAAGCAATCATCATCATCAACAGCTTACAAAATCAAAGGTTTCAGAAGCGATAAGCATTATCATTAATCATTATACAAACAGGGTTTCAGAAGCAATAAGCATCATCATCATTCAAGTTCAAGGAACAAAAGAAAGGATTACCAGAAGATCCCGTGTATATAATCACTTCTCCCCTTCCCGCTCCTGGCCGCCAAGGAGCACCCAGCTCAAATCTCCTTCCTCTCCATTTTCCAGAAAAGTGCCCAAGGTACGTTTCTCTTCAAATCCTTTCCTACATCTCATGAGGCAATAAAATTGATCAATAAAAAGATAAGAACCAGGTTAACAAAAAGAAAACAGAAATCGTTCAAACATTCAAAACTAACAAAACATCGCCTTTTTTATGAAAGAATCGCTTGAGCATGGTTAGGAAGAGAGCGAGGGTTGCTCCGGTGATGAGATTTTGGAAGGGAAGATCAGATGGGTCAGGGATGAATGAGTGAGAGAGAGAGAGAGAGATGAAGAAAGAACGAAGGGTACGGCGCCGCTGTGAGCTCAGGTTCACAAACCCTGATTTTCAAAACCCTAATCAACTGTTACAAACTTAAGAAGTGGGCCTATCTGCCCCCAAATCCATAAGCCCATGCGTTTTTAGTTCACACCCCCTCCCCTCTGCCTTGTGTTTCAGCATCCACATTAGCTTTTCTTTGGGCCTAACTTCCAATATCATTCTTAAGCCCATTCTTTTTTTATTTGTTTTATTTTCTTTTCTTTTAGTTAAATAATACACTAATGACATATTAAAACTTTTTTTGTAAAATAAATTTGATTTTTTTTAATTAATTAGTTTTATTTTAATCATTTTCTTTTTTATTATTTTTTTTCTTACACTTAATAAAAATACCAAAAAAAAACTTTTAAATTAGTTTAATTAATTTTTCTTTCTTTAAACTTTTTTTCCTTTCAAATTAATAAAATACAAGAAAGAATAATAATATTTTTTAATCTTTTAGAATAGATTTTATTTATCTCTTTAATAAATACATGCATTTCATAATTTATTGATTTTCTTTATTTCGTAATTTGTTATAACTTTATATTGAATCGCGACAATTCGATTTGGTTGTAATATTTGGACTTTGCTATTCTTATGAGATTCATCCCCATTTGTAATAATTGTACCCCTATTCCCAGATACTTTTGTAATAGCTTAGACTTTTAATTTCCGCAATTTATTGCTTTCTATATACTGTATACTAATTAGGCGTGTATGACAAGATTCAAAAATCAATTACTAGATGACCTAATCCAAGAACAAATAACTTGAAATCAACACACTTCTCACACGTGCACCTCTAGGGTAACCTCGCTTGTCGCCTCAGAAATACAATCATGTCCCTCTAATATGAGACACTCTAGCAAACGACCCTTCGATAAACAAAGATCGTAGTCCCTCGATGACCCTCGATGTTTCCTTCTATAAAACGATCTCGTCCCTTACAAAATTGCTAGAGCGTCTCACAAGTTTCTTTCAATGATTGTATACGATGACCCGCGCTTGTCCCGTTTAGCATCCAAACACAAGTTTGTTTACCAAATACAATGGTAAAACAACAATGTCAAAGGTTAAAAATGTGTAGGAAAGATCTTTGAGTTAGGGTAGACAAACTCCTAGTTACTTGATCTCTCGCAAACCATCCTTGCTAATTTTAAAACACACAATTTCAAAACATTTTCCTAAATCAAACTTTCAAACATTGAAACATCTTTTCAAAAGACAAACACCTTTTAAAACATTCAAACAAGAATTGTTACAAAGGTTGCCTAAACATAGGCCTCTTTTCAAAACATTTTCAAAACCACACACAAAGCACCATTTCAAACAATTGAAAAGCAAAAGCAAGTGATCTAAACAAGTAACTAAGAGCCCATGGAAAACCATGGATGAAAAGGGTGCTAGCACCTTCCCTTTTCATAATCTACCCCTCGAACCCAATAAAACATCTCAAAGGTCTTTCCTGTGCTTTTTGACCTTTCCTTTGGATAAAATAAAAAGTCGGTGGCGACTCTTGCTAAACCGCACAAGTGAGAACACAAACGCAAAACCTCAAGTCAGTTCTCCCAGCATACCACAGTGAGCTTTTGGGAACTCTTAAGACCATCTCCTTAAGTTTGGGAGGAATTTCTACGAAGTTGATCCGAATGGTTTTTCTGCGAGCGGAATCCATAACCTACAAAATAAAGAAGAGATAAATCCCCAAGTCCTTGAAATGGTTAGTGCAAATGACATGTTATGATGTTCATGATGTTATGATCATGCTTTAAAATAGAGATAGCAAACACAAGCAAGTCACACAAAGACCGTAGGTTTAAAGGCTTGCATGAGGTTTTAAAGGTAAGTACCCTCTTGAAGTTTCAGTTGGCTCAACCTGTCTTAGTAATAGTAACTGGGTACTAAGGAGTCTCATACCATTGACCTTTCTCTCAGGCATTGTTTCAGCTCAAGCACCGAAGTATTGCAGCCAAAATGTCCCGAAAGTTTAATCTCAGTGAGTTTAGCATCGAGTATCAACCAATCTTTGGTCGAAACCAAAGTCGGCCATCTCACTACTTTCTAATGACTAGGATGAGTCAATTAGAGGTTCTAAAGCTCAGTTAGAGCTTAATGATACTATAAGGAAGCCTAATATTATCCTTGACCGACTCAAGGAATATTAGTACAAGCCAGAGTATCACGCTAATGTAGTCATCACTTTGTCCGTATCGGTCTACACCGTACAACCTCCATGATTTATTGCTACTTACCTAAAAAGGTTCCCCAGATCCGGGTATAGGATCTTTAACAATAACCCCAGCAAACCATTTAAAAATAAAGAATATAAAGTAAACAAGGAAATCAAATTAAAAATGATCTAACTCTAAGGTAACCCCACTTTTTATATGTCCCCAGCAAAGTCGCCAGTTCTGTGATACGGTGGCAGAACCGACTATTATACTGGTTTTGCATTTGTGTTCTCAAATGTTGCAGTAAGCAAGAGTCGCCACCAACTTTTCTTTTATCCAACAAAGGAAAGGGTGAAAGGAACAGAAAAAGACCTTTCGAGATTATTTTTAAGTAAGGGGGTAGATTATGGAAAGGGAAGGTGTTAGCACCCTTTCCATCCGTAGTTATCTACAGGCTCTTAGATGCTAGCTCATTTGAAAATACCTTGCATTTATGTGTTTGAAAAAAAAGTATTTTGAAAAGGCGCCTTGGTACGGCGAACTTTGTAATGTTTCTCGTATTGTTGAGAACGTATACAAAGTGTCTTTGAAAATATTTTCTTAGAAAAAGAGTGTATGTGTGGAAATTTGTTTTATTTCAGCAAGCATCTAAGAACTACCTACCTACTCGAAAAGGTTTGTTCTTTTCCTTTTTTTCCTTTAGATAGTGCTATCCTACTATTAGTGAGTAGGTAGCCCTATCATTGGATGTTTGAGGGACAATCGAGGGTCATCGTATAGTCACAAAGGAAAATTGAAGGACGCTTTAGATATTTATCGTAAGGACTAGATCATTTATCAAAAGGCGACATCGATGGGTCATAGAGGGACTATGATCTTTATAACCGAGGGTCTTTGCTAAAGCATCCCACGCTCGAGGGACATGACTACTTTATTTCGAAGGAAACAAGTGGGGAAACCTTAGAGGTGCGCATGTGTGAGTGTGTTTGTTTCAGTTATGTTATCTTGAAAATTGGGTTTAGGTACCATTTTGTTTTTAATTCTTGTTATGCAATCCTATTAGGAATACATCTAACAGTTAAATGTCAGTGCGGGAAATTAAAGTGCGGAAATTAAACCTAACTATTACATGGCTTCGGGGAGGGGGGGAAATTCTAAGTCCAACAGGAGATAAAAACGGTAAAGAAACCCTAATTAATCTATTACAGTCCATGGGAAGATACAATATTAAAAAAGGGTAATGATGCGAAAGTACTAAATGCGGGCGGATTAAAAGGAATATTTGTTTAAAACCCTAAGGAAATCGATGCAAATTAAGAAAATTCTTTTTTTTGTTGTTTTTGCTTATTTTAAGAAAATATTTGAATTAAAATTAATTAAATAACTAAACCTAATCTTAATTAATTAACAGAACGATTGATTATTAATGAAAATAAAAACTAATAAAAGAAAGTTAATTCTACATGTTTTTTTTGTATTTATTAAGAAAAAGATTTGCAACCTAAATCTAATTGATTGTAAAATGAAATAAAAAGTGAAAATAAATTTATTTATTAAAAAAAACCTAAATCTACATTTTTTATGGTTTTTTTGATTTTTTATAATTAAAATAAATTTGGTTTCAAAAATATAAAACAATTAAATAGATAAAATAATTAAGGAAAAGAAAATGATTGGGCCTGATGTATGAAGTAGAATGGGGGGTACATGTGAAATTCAATAGGCCCAAAATCAGTAAGCTCAATGCCAGTGCATGGTCCAATATTGCTAGTTCCTTGAGGCTTTCATGTTGACGCGTGATTTGGAGCGTCTGATCTAGATTTGATGAGATCTCATGGTGCGGAGATAGGAGTTCAAGGTGGGCGTGCTGGGATTTGAAGTACCAGATCTGTAGAGAAAATATGAGAGAAATAAAATCCAAAACCTGGGGATCGAACCCAGGCTCTCCAGCTTTACAAACGCGCGCTTTACCACCAGGCCACCTGTTCATTCGTTGATTATAACAATATAATAACATAATATATGAAAATGAAATAAAAATTATTTTAAATAAAAAACACGCGCCCAAGTGGGCCTCCATTATTTTGAATGGATGAATCAGGACACCGGGTTATGACACACAAGCTCCGGGGAGGTCAAACCACCATCCATGGTGGTTGACCACCTTCTTCTCCGGCTAGTCAAAAAACCTAACCTGCGAAATAGTGAGATTCGAGACCAGGAATTTGATAAACCCCCCTAACCCTAGGCTGGGAATCCAACCATGGCGTTGGTTTGGACTGAAAGTCCATGCATCATGTCATTTGAGTGTTGTATTCGAATTGTGCCCTAACAATGGCAACTTTCGATTCCTGCATCAAACCTTAACAAAAAGGGTTCTAAGATATCCCTAATATCAGTATGCATATATATGTATGCTTGCAATCAATTTGTAAAATGAAAAAATAGAGATTTAAGATCATGATACCATACCAAACCAGAGTGATTGAAAATAGCGGTTCCTGTGTGTGTTGAGCTTTCCTAAGGATTGGGAATGACTCCTGGGACCTTCAGGGAGTGGATGGAACGCTTGGTTTGGATGGATGATGGCTGGAAATTCCGTTTTGAATTCCATAACTTTGAGATTTTTTGTGATATTTTGCAGCATTTTTGGGGCAATGTGTGCGTTACCTGCAGGCTTGCAAAATGTTGCTTATATAGAGGAGTGAGAGCAGAGCACAATCATGGAAAGAAATCAAACCTTTAAGGCATGGCTTTAATCATGAGAATCAATATTTGAAAAACTTCCAAAATTACATTATTCTTGCCACTTTGGTCTTTTCATGAACCTAGACATGTTTGCACGAAATCTTGGGCCCAAAACTAATCCAAACCATCAGCCCATGTGTCATAATCCATCACTCACTATTTTATGCAATTTATTTTATATTTATTTGAATAAAACTAAAACAAATATGAATAAAATAGATAGAAATTTCAAGGCAAGGTAAGAATGAGTTTAGAGGTCTTCCATAAGGTCATGAATATGTTTAAAGCTCAAAACGCTAGGACACTAACTTAAAATTTCAAATTTGCATGCTTTGCATTTCATGAATTTCACCAAAATTTCCCAACTTGTACTACTCATAACATGCTCAATTTTTATCTTTTGGAGATGATCTATGACTTTTTATAAATCTTAAGATTTCCCATACAATATCTATATTGACCACTTTTGTATTTGGAGAATTTATCTTGATGTAACGTGCCTTGACAAAAAAAATGCCTTTTGTTGACTTTCAAAAAGACCTATAATGTATATATTCCAAATGATGCATTTTTAGAACTTGAGGACAAAATAAAAGTTGTAGGTAATTTAATTTTCTTCACAATGAGCTTTGGTTGGGGCCAAATGGATGAAGCGTGTGAAAGTTATGTCTGGTCAAAGTTCAGTTAACTTTCTCTAGGAAACCCTAATTTAGCAAGTTTTGATTCTTGGTGATTTGAGAGCATTCCTTGAGGAATCATGATCAACCCTTGATAAAATGATGGATATCACTTCAAAATGTTGATTTTGACAAAAAAACTTGAAGTTTGAATGTATATTGGCCATAGTTAACTTTTGACCAAAAATAGTTAATTTTCAATCATCTGAGCAATTGACTGGGCAAACTTGTAATGCAAGGCATGAAAATTGGCATGAGAATTATTGAGGACATATTAGGAACCATGGAAATCAATTGAGGCCTTTAAACCTAAACCTCTTTGTGAAAAGTGAAACCCTAGTTGGAAGTCTATTGCTTAGGAGGAGAATTTGTCTGGTCAATTCTTGGTCAACCTTGAGCATTTGAGGACATCTAGGAGTGGTTTTGAATAAAAATGAGAGGGAAAATTTTGGGGTACAACACTATGATTTGCTCCGGTTCTAAGTGGGGATCGACCCTATGATTGGGGTCTTTGGAGGGTGATGGCCCAGTGTCCATCAAGAATAATTGGTACCACATGCATGAGTCTATGTCCTTGCACTACATCTTATGTGTCATTGCATGGTTCTTGAATTGATGATATTGTATTGTGTTGTTGAATCTGTACGATTGTTGATGTACTTGGAATATAATAATACTGAGGTCATGTTGCGATATTTTAGGCTTATTCTGCTATGTCTATTACTTACATCTTACATAACGATTGTGATAAACTCACCCTTTCTGCTTAAATGTTGCCTCTACGTGGGTAACGTGCAGGTAATCCAGAGTAGTCCTTAAAGGCTTGGAAGAATATATTTGTAGTGTGATTTATTTTAGTTGAGTCTAGAAGGTCTTTCTGTGATATGTAACATTGGGGAGGGAATGCTTTATTTTGAAAACTATTTCGTTCTTGTTTTGCTATGACATTTAAATTATTTCCATGAAGTTTAAATTGTGTGGAATTGTGAACAATGAATCATGGGGCACTATGAAGTGTTTTTAATGAAACTTGTCTGAACTATGATTCTGCTGTAAGTATATGAATTATTGATAATGCATATGTCATGAATAATTTTGAAAAAACGTGTTACGGAGTGAGACTAGCACGTATGATTATTTCACGAATAAAATGTGACGCCCTTTTGTTTTATTACTCTAATATTATTTTAAATAATTATGAATATTCCATTGGGTTTAGAAGGGTGTTACACCCTATGCGAGACTCAAAAAAATCCATACAAATCTTGAACGGAATGCTCACCTCGCGCTCTTGCTTCGTGGCGAAGTCCGCACAACATGCACTCCCATTTTTCAAACTTTTACGCAAAGAGGCAACATTCGAATGGACAGAGGAGTTAGAGCAAGCACTATTCCATCTCAAATGATCTCTTTCGCAACCATCCATGCTCTCATGACCAGAGAGCATGGAAACTTTGTTCCTCTACCTGGATGTCTCAATTGAGGCCGTCAGTGCAACCCTCGTTCGTGAAACCCCGGACGGGCAGAAACCAATATACTTCACCAGCAAAGAACTACAAGGCCCTGAGGTCATGTATCAATAGATCAAAAAAGTAGCCTTGTCCCTCATCAATGCGGCGAGGAGACTCAAACATTACTTCTTGGCCTATACGATTATTCTACGAACCGATCAACCTGTAAAAAAACTACTTAGACGACCAAACATGGTAAGTCCAATGCTGACATGGTCCCTAGAACCTTCGGAGTTCGACATCTAATACAAAAATAGGAAAAACCTCAAAGCCCAAGCACTGGCCGACTTTGTTGCAGAGATGACCACCCTCGAACCCCCTGTAGACATTGTTTGAAATTGGACGATCTTCGTGGATGGGGCATCCAGCTCGATAGGGAGCGAAGCAAGCATCCTCCTCGAGAACGAAGAAGGAATCGTAATCGAACATTTTCTCACCCTGTCATTCCCAATGTCGAACAACCAATCCGAATATGAAGCCCTTCTCGTGGGGCTACGACTAGCCGAAGACTTGGGCGCCCAAAAAGTACAAATTTTCACCGACTCCCAGCTCATAGCATCCCAGGTACGAGGAGAATACTAGGCCAATAATGATAACCTCATTGAGTACCTAAACCTGATCAAAGAAAAATTAAAAGGTTCACCCACACAGAGATCAAGCATGTTTCCCACGAATAGAACACATGGGCCGATGTACTATTAAAACTCGCGATCACAAGAAAGAATGGTGGAAACAAATTTGTCATCCAGGGATCCCTTTCTCGCCCGAGCATCGTAAAAACTGATTTTATCACTCGACATGAATTCCATTAGGGACAATACCTGTTGGATGACCCCAATGTTCAATTACCTCACCCAAGGGGAACTGCCTTCCAACCAAAAAGAGGCCAATACGACCAAACGTCGAGCTTGCTCCTACGTTTTGGTCAAGCAGAAGCTCTATAGGTAGGTATTCTCCATCCCGCTCTTAAAGTGCATCAAGGAGACTAAAGTTCCCCATGTATTGCAGGAAATCCACGAAGGGGTCAATGCCCAACACTTATAGGAAGAACCTTGATGCAAAAGGCGCTGCGAGCAGGATACTATTGGCCCATAATGCAGCAGGACGCTAATGAGCACGTCAAAAAGTGCAACATATGCCAGCACCATGCAGACATGCACTTAGCACCCCATTCACAAGGTTGAAACATTATCGTCCCCTTGGTCGTTCGCGTGGTGGGGGATGGACATCCTCAGAACTTTCACCCAAGGATCATACCAGAACAAGTACCTGATCATCGTCGTCGATTAATTCACAAAATGGAAAGAGGCCAAAGCCCTCGCCAAAATCACATCACAGAACATACTTCGTTTCTACAAAAGAAACATATTGCCCGATTAGTCATACCACAAGCAATCGTCACTGATAATGGGACACAGTTCACTGACCAAAGCTTCCAAGATTTCATTTCCAAGCTCGACACTAACCAGCATTTCACATCTGTGGAGCACCCGCAAACAAACAGGAAAGCTGAAGTCGCGAACAGAGCCATCTTGCGAGGACTTAAGCGCACACTAGGTAAAGCTAAAAAGAGATGGGTTGAAGAGCTGCACAGCATGCTCTGGGCTTACAAGATGACACCACACTCAATAATCGGAGAAACTCCTTTCTGACTAATGTATGGTACCGAGGAGGTCATCCCCGTAGAAATCATCTAGGCAAATTGAATTCCTTCTCGACGAAGAACTAAAAGACGAAGCCTTGAGAGAAGAAATCGACTTGGTCGAAGAGATTCAATCAGGGGCATCTATTTGTGAGGCCATGCTAAAATAGCAGATAACTCTGCGACAAGACGCCAAAGTCATAAAACGCGAATTCCAAGTCGGCAGTCTAGTCCTATGGAGAAATTAGAAAGATTCCCGTGAAGGAAAGCTAGCCGCCAACTGGGAAGGCCCCTATCGCGTCTGTGAGAAGACGGGAAACTGGGCATATTACCTTGAACGCCTGTGTGGGAACAACTACCTCGACCATGGAACATTGTAAAGCTAAACCAATATTATAGCTAAGTCCCAAGCAACTGCGGGGGCCTAGCAGTCGACCTGCCCTCTCTGACAAACGAGGGGACTTGCTCGATCACGTAAGCATGTCAAGGTACGAACATAGAATCCAACAACCAAGAACAAAAGTCGGATTCTCACTTATTGGACGAGCTGAACCTTAGCTCGACGGAGATACCTCGACTGAGCTCTGATGTTGAAGTATAAAACAAGCAGAATACCTAGATCGGGATGGGACAGTTCACGCTGCGAGATCAAGGCCCCGATCATGACTTTGGCCCTGTTCAAACAGAACCCAAATCTATCTCTCTGAAACGTCTCCATACATTGTCAACCATAAATTAGGTCAAGTACGAATTTCCATACTTATACAAAATAAACATGGAAAACATGAACAACGATAAAAAATATCTAACATGAATAAACATGAAAAGCAAAAACATCCAAAAGGCCGACCATGAAGGCCGACATCGTCTAGATATTACAGAATTTAGGGTGTGTTGGCCCAAACAAAAAACAATCAGGTGAAGCCCTACTTTAAAATTTACAAAAAATAAAGGCACACAGGCCCGAACAAACTAACAAGAAACATCAATCACTTCCGGTGAGGTTTCCTTCTTCGATGTTGGGCTCAGAGGAATCATGATAGGGGACTAATTTTCCATCAACCACCTGGGACAAAATGCTAGCCCCTTCAATATTGAGCTCTGGATTCAACACGGCCAGCTGAGTCATCACGGTATCGAATCCATCGGCCACCGCTTCTACGCACTTTGACTCAAGAAAATGAATTTGAGCAACCAACTCAGCACGGGTCCTTAAGATAGAAATCTCTTTCGGATGATCTTCAGGGAACCACGGTAGCCTTCAAATTGGCGACCTCGTCCTCCAGACTTTTCTTCTCAAGCAGCAATGTGTCCCTCTCATCGGAAGTTTTGGTCGGCTTTTTTTTCTCCTTGTTTAGCTTATCAGATTGAGTCTGGAATTTTCCTTTTTCCTCCTCGATGGAAGCCTTCAGCTTCTTCGTCTTGTCCTGGAGAGTTATTTTCTCCGACTCCAGCTTACCCACCATAGCACAGGAATTGGCCCCCCTCTCCCGACAGGACCACCTTCATCTCTAAAACCTTCATCACGCCGGAAACGCTCACGGACAGATGCTTTCCCCCCTCCTTGTTGAACCTCCTGATAATGGCAGACTCCTCATTGGACACGGTCATAGGATACCCTTCAAAGAAATCCTTCTCAACAAAGCAAGAAGGAAGGGAAAATGCCCGAGCACACGAGTCGTTCCCCGTCAAATCCAAAATTTTATCTTTGGGACGACCCCTCTTCTTCCCCGACATGGTCTTGGGATGGACGAATTCAGGAGATCTAGACGAGGCGTTGGAGCCATCCTTGGCCTGATCTGGAGTGGGGCCAAAGCAAGTAGGCTTTACTATCCTTTTGCTGCTCTTTTTATTATGAGTTAATTTCAACAAACGTTCATGGTGGTCCACCATGTTACCTTCAGAAAATAACAAGCTCGAGTTAGTATGACTAGGATGGGACATATGAATGAATTAAAAACAAAATACAACAAAATCGTGCGGGCATATACCCAAAAGCACCACGACGTCCCCATAAGTACGACATTCGACAAGTGCCTGAGTGTTGATCGGATGGGCCTCATATATGGGGTTCGCCATCATCACCAAGGATATCCTTCCCCTCCCATGTCACCCACCTGAAGGGGAAGAAGCTATCGACGAACTTGTTGAGAATGTCAAAGGCCCCGTCATCCTCATCGTCCATATGACCAGTAGAGGTGAGTTAATGAGCCGACTCGTGATCGTAATGCCCCCGACACCAATGGAGAGGAAATTTTGAGAGCATCCTTATTTCTGTGTTCCCGTCCTCATCATAGAAAACCTTCCTTTTCTCACAACGAGAGTGGATGGGTTGAACACCGAATTGATAGCCTCTTGAGACACGGGCTGAACGGTGTACCATTTGTCCTTGAAGTCACGGACAGAGTCAATATACATCTTGAACAACCTCTTAAATTGTTTAAAATAGACCCAGTTATGCTTTCCCCGTCTAGACTGGCACTGAAGATGAAAACACCTGAAGAACAGGGGAATCGTGGCCCCAATATTAAGGTACCGACACACCCCCTCGAATTCCCGTTCAAAGGCAATCACATTCGGATGCAACTGGGAAGGCGCTAGGAAAAGTGATTAAAGATACCGATTAGAAAGTCACTAAAGGGCAGACAAAGCCCCAAGTATTTGAAGACGATATCATACACAGGGAAATGCTCCTCTTAGAAACATGAGCATATTTTGGTTGTGGCATTTGGGCATAAGATTTTAAAGTTCTGTTGAAAACCCTGATGATTGCCACCGTATTCAACAATCATATACGCTTCCCTCCGGGTAGTGCCATATATCGAGGCTATTTCCCAGGGCTCTGGCCCGACCCAGGATAATGTCGCGCCAGTGATAGTGTCGACTAACTGGAGACCCTCGTCTGCTCCGTTCACCTCGTCTGCCTCGACCTACTCAGTTGTTTTAGCCACTTTTACGGGATCGGTCATCTAACTTGAAAAGAAGAGGAAACTAGTGAATTTAACAGTCAAATCAAATCCACCCTTCCACCGTAAATCATGTGAAAGGGGGTGTCTACGACCAATACATTTCTCAATGAAACCATTTCAACAAGCCCTCACTCAGCAGGGAGCAAGCAAACCCATGAGTTCCGCGAGGAACGCATGAATCCCGCGAGGAATCCCATGATAATCATGAGCAAACTCAGGAATTCCACAAGGAACAAATGAATCTCATGGGCGAGTTCATGAGTATTACGGGGAAGTATCATCCCAAAATGCAGAGTTCATCAAAATTCATGAATCTCATGAGGGGACGCATGAATGTCCCGAGGAAAACCCCCCAGAACATGAATTTCACCATGAGTTCCATGAATTTCACGGGGAATACCGCTCACAAAGTGTGAAATTCATCTTAAACACGTGAATATCACTGGGAAAACTTCCATAAGGTATGAAATTCATCTGAAAACATGAGTAATCGCAAAAAAAAACACTTACTTGATCAAAGTTGGAACGAAGTTTGAAACGGAGGACGCATCAGTACTTATGGCTGAGAGGAAATCGAAAGCGCAAAGAAAATGGGTGAGATCAAAGTGAGAAACTTTGCAAATGAACCCTAGAATCCTATTCATAAACCTGCCTGGAAGACAAAACGACACATCAAGTTATGTGCCAATGTTTCATCTCTCCGTCTCCCATGCGCCTAACTCCATATAACCCCTACTCCCTAACCATAATTTCCTCCTACATGTTGCACCACATGGCCTACGAAGAAAACTCCCATAATATTTTCGGCTCCCTGTCAATCGAGGAACATAAGAACGCTCCCCGTGAGCGTGTTCCAATTCCCGTCCAAAGAAATACCCATGCAAAGTTGTCTGCACCCAGACCATCAAGGAGACAATACGAAAAATCACTATCCTAGACAACCACCCTCCTGTTTTGGACTAGGCTCGCACTCTGCCCAAACATATACAAGGTCCAATCCAACTATGCTGCATGGGAAGCCAAACAAGACTAGGCCTTCCCTTGGCCCGCTGTCGGGCAGGATCCATCCCTGCTTGATGGTTAGGAAGGTCCACTACGAGCCTTACAAAACCATGATCATGGGACAGACATCACCTCCATGCTCACACCGAAGACCTATCCTTCACGTACCCTTTGAGGACCTCCTCATCGTGTTCTAGCCGAGGACACATACCCCGAGTGCCCGCAACGGCGTATCCTCCTCGTAGGGCACACAACCAACGTCTCTCCAGATATCCCGAAGTCCTCTTGACCTCGAAAAGACAGCGTTCATCACCTCCCTAGTATTTCAGAGCAGTTCACTCAGGATGGAGACCACGTGATGGTCTTCACTACACGCATAGGTCTTGGCAGTCTCTATTTTAGGCCTACCCTATTGGCCCAACATAGGGATCTTGGCCCGGCACTGGGGGCTATAAATACCCTCTTACATTAGAGGGTCAAGTATTCATTCATTCGCTCTCTCACTCTCTACTTCCACTATGCTCTGAACATTATTTTGACATCAGAGTGTCTTACAAGTACCCCTCATTCACTTCAACGCCATACGAGTCAATTGCAGTGGGCCGTTGAAGATCATTCTGGTCAGGTACGAACAACAACACCCTTACAACAACTCCTCCTCCCAAGCAAAAAGTGTTTGCGTTCAACTCCACCCCAACCGAAACCCTACCACCTTCACATCTCACTCACGCTCATCCCTTTCTCTGAGAAAAGACCAACCAAGCGAGGAAAACGATCCCTCAACGGCACCTTCTCTTATAACTATATCTCTATTAAAAATGCATGTTTATCAATTTTTTAAAAAATAAATCTCTATTAAACTATTACACATTTTAATAAAAGTGTTTGTTTATTTTTTAACTCAACATCCTTGAGTTTTTTTTAATATTCTTGAAAACTTAAAATAATATAAAATTTTGTTATTAATCAGTTTATTTTTATTAAAAATACAAGTAAATAGATACAATATCGATACCTGAATACGTATGTATCCATAACATACTAGTACAAATAAACATATCAGTGCTCACGAGATATAGATAGCGAGTGTGATACAGTGGAAGAACTGACTATTATACTGGTATTGTGTTTGTACTCACAAATGTTGCGGTAAGCAAGATTCACCACCGACTTTTCTTTTATCCAACAAAGGAAAGAGTGAAAAGAACAGAAAAAGACACTTCGAGAATTTTCTGAGTAAGGGGGGTAGATTATGGAAAGGGAAGGTGTTAGCATCCATTTCATCCATAGTTATCTACGGGCTCTTAGATGCTTAGCTCATTTTAAAATACCTTGTGCTTTGTGTATTTGAAAAGTATTTTGAAATGTGCCTTAGTACGGCGAACTTTGTAATGTTTCTTTGATTGGTAGAGAACGTATACAAAGTGTTTTGAAAATGTTTTTGTGTATGTGTGAAAATTTGTTTTGAGCGTAGCATCTAAGAACTATCTACTTTTACTCGAAAGGTTGTTCTTTTCCTCTTTTCCTTTAGACGGTACTATTCAACTATTAGTGAGTAGGTAGCCCTAGTCATTGGATGTTTGAGGGACAATCGAATGGACGTTGTTACAGTCACAAAGGAAACTGGGCAAGAAACCTTAGTAACTACCCTAGGGTTTTAATATTACACCAAGGCAACTTCGAAAGGGTCATTTTTTATCTTTTAAACAAGAGGGTAGCCACTAAAGTCTCTCACGTTTCGAGAGTTGTGAATGTTTTCCGAAGGAAACCAAAGTAAGGATACCCTAGAGGTGCGCATGTGCAATTGTGTTTGTAGTTAGTTATTTTTGTCTTTGCATTAGGTTTGCTAGCGTTTGATTTTAAACTCTTTCCATACAATCCTATTAGTCATGCATCTAAACAGTTAATAGTTTGCAGAAATTTAAAATGCGGAAAGATAAATCCTAAACTATTACAGGGCTTCGGGGAGTAGGATTAATTACATGTATAAAATGGGGAATAAAACAATAAAATAAAGTCCTAATTATGGCTATTACATCCAGTAGACAGATACAATAATATGAACAAAATAATTCTAAAATAATAAACACGCGCGAGTTGAAAAAAACGTCTAAAACCCTAAAGTATTTCTAAGTAAAAGAAAAATCCTTTTTTGTCGTTTTTTTGTTTATTTGGAAAAAAGAAAGTTTTAGTTAAATAATAATTAAATAATTAATTAAAAGAAAAGAAAAAAATATCAATTAAGATTAGTTCTAATAAAATCTGATATTTTGGTATTTTTTATTATTTAAGAAAATAATTAAAATTGATTAAATCCTAAGTCTATTGATTTTAAATTTAGGAAATATGGTTAAAACAACTAATTAAATTAAATTTGTGAAAATTAAATTAACCAAAAAAAAGCCTAAATCTAAGTTTATGTTTTTTTTCTTCTAGTTTTTTATGATTAAAAAAATGATTTTTGTAAACAAATAAATAATAAACTAAAAAGAAATAAAAAAAGAGTAAATGAGCCTGATGTGAATTAGCAAACAGGGGGTGAGATCTGGAATTTGTAAAGCCCAATCAGGAAGAATCCCAAACTGGCATTGGATTCAGTGTTGCTGGCCTTCAGGAGGTGCATCGTGGGCTGTATGTTGAAGCGCTTGGATCTAGATCAGATGGTAATGGCCCGATGGTACATGGTGAACGTGTGCAGCCTAGAAGCATGGGATCTGCATAGGACGTTAGAGAAAAAATAAAATTTTAAAAAGGGATGGATCGAACCCAGCCCCTCTAGCCTCACAAATTCCTTAACACACACTCACCCAACCGTTTGGACGGCCTTACATCTGTTAATACACATCAAACAATAATGATATAATGTAAACACGACAAAATGATGAGCCATCAAACACGCGCGTTGTACTGGGTCCCCCATCATTTGAAATAACCAATCAAAGCATTCCTTTTTGCCACGCCATGGTCCACGCCGGTCAAACCACCGGAGGTGGTGGCTCCGGTCATCCCTTCCGGTTGGCCAAAATATCAACCCTGCAAAATATCATGAAAACAAAAACAAAAATGACACTACCCCCCTAATTTGGGGTCTACGAATTCAATGGTGGTGGCCATTTGGCCTGAGACGGCATGTATCGTCCTATTCATGTCTTGGCCGTTTCAAAACCCTAACAATGGAAAATCCCTAAATCTGCATCCAATCTCTCATGTATTACGTTAGAACAAATCAAGACAATGATATAAACATGAATATGTACATTGAATTTGTTTAAACTGCATGTATTGAGAGATTCAAATCTTGAAAATTTTACCAAAGTAGGGTGATTCGGTTGGCTAATTTTAGGGCACTTCAGGCGTAGATATGGATGGGAATAGGCTCTTGTGAGTCTTGGGAAGCTGATGGAGGACCTGGAATGGATTGAGGGAGGCTGGATTGGGGTGATACGATTTTCACATTTTCTTTGAGTTTTTGGAAATTTTCTAGGGCTTCTTGGAGGCAGCTTCTCCTTGTCCTTGGTCTAGGGTTGACGTGTATATATATGAGACAAGATTAGGGTAACAAAAAGAGTAGGAAATCAAGTTGATCAATGATGTTTTAAAGTATGAAGATTTTTTATTCAAATCTTTCCAAAAGAAAATATTCACTTCCCTTCTTACTCCACACGGTTTTGACAGCTTGCCATGAGCTTTTTGGCTTCAAAAAGATTTGGATCTTTTATGTCTTGCATATTTCTTGCATTTATTTAATTTATTTTGAATTTATTTGGGTAAAATCAAAACAAATAAAATAAAAAAATAAAATAATGCATGGACATGTTTAGAGGTCCTTAGATACATCATGAACACGTTTGGACTCTAAAAATTGGGTTCAATAGCTCAAAATTACAAATATGCCCAATTGAGATTTCATGCATTTCTTGGAAATTACCCAACTTGTGAAATGCATATCTTGCTCAATTTTCACCTTTTGAAGATGATCTTGGACTTTTTGGAAATCCCAAGATGTCCTCTACAATCTCTATGTTGACAATTTTTGCATTTTGAGAGTTTATCTTGATGTAAATGGTCTTGGAAAAAAGTGTATCTTGTTGACTTCCTGAAAGTGACCTGTAATGTATGAGCTTGTATCTTCCAAATGATGCATTTCTTGAACTTGATGGAAAAATAGAAGTTGTAGGTAATTAGATTCTCTTAAAAATGAGCTTTGGTTGGGGCTAAATGGATGAAGTATGTGAAAGTTATGCCTGGTCAAAGTTTAGTTGACTTTTCCTATAGAAACCCTAATTTAGCAATTCTTGACTTTTGGTAAATTAAGAGCATTCCTTGAGGAATCATGATCAACACTTGATCAAATGATGGATATAACTTAAAAATGTTGATGTTGACAAAAAATCACGAATTTTGACTGTATATTGGCCACAGTTGACTTTTGACCTAGTACAGTTGATTTTCAAACACTTGAGCAATTGATTGAGCAAGCTTGTAGTGTAAGGCATGAAATATGGCATGGAAAATCTTGAAGACATATTATGGACCATGGAAATCATTTGGAGCCTATGAAATCCAAACATCTTGGTGAAAAGTGAAACCCTAGTTGGAGGTTCATTGCTTAGGAGGAGAATTTGTCTGATCAACTCTATGGTTAACCTTGAGCAATTGAGCACCTTAATGAGCATGTCTTGAGTAAAAATGGGAGGGCAAATTTTGGGGTACAATAGCTTCCCCTGTTCAATCTTTTTAAACCTGAGGATTTATATTAGCTTGTCTGCCTTTGGTAATCTGAAGGTGGAAGATGATTGAACATTAGAGTACCCAGAAATTTACACTCGCATATACATGAAGTAGCACTGCTGGTTGATGATATCAGGAATGGGCTTACATATGCCATTTGGAGAAGATGACTGAGATTTGTGAGAGATGGGCTTAAATATGCCATTCAAAGTAGATGCTGACTTCATTAGAGGTCCCTTTGTGGGGATTCCTATTCCTGTTGTTTGAGGAGGACTCCACTGAGGAATGTTGGTTTCTATTTGGGGAATAGAGTCTAGGAGATTTAATTGTCAACTACTCTAATGGGGAGTTATCTCTTGACTAAAGAGATGACAATTAGCTGTTATTTGGTCGAAATCCAGGCTTCGCAGTAACTTACTGATGATGTTTGTCTGTTGGTCTTTTCCTGAAAAGGTAAAGAGTTAGCTTTATGCAATGCCATGATGCATGATACGCATTGTGTAATGATGTTATCAAAATAAATGAGTTTGTGTTATTTTGTATGCATATGCTATGGAATTTATAAAATGGTGTATGAATGCAATATATGAATTGATCAGTCGTTCTTTGTAGCGTCATTAAATTGAGGGAAAATAAATCCCTGACTAGTGCTGGGGATGAGAAATGTGATTCTTTGTTGGGAGATGGATTTTCGTGGCTAGAGAAGTAAACTCTGTTGGGGAAAGAAAAAACTCCATAAACTACTTGGGGATTTTTATGAAGCCCCGTTGGGGAACCCAAGAAATTTATGAACTATGCTGAGGAATTCTTTAAGATGCTGGGGAGATGATTGGAGACTCTTGCTCTGCAGGGGATATCGGAACCTCTGACATCATTAGGCTGTATGCTGAAGATATGGTAGTGACCTTGCAGGAGGACGTCTCTGTCTCTGTATCTATTATGGGATTTATCTGCGGAGATTTGCAGATGTCTTTTTAGACGTTGTCGTGTTTCTTAAAAACCATTAGTAATTGTCTTTCTATTTTTATGCACGTAGGTGATCCTATTCAAATGCATATGTTAAAAATAATCACTGGACGTTTTTGCAAAACAAAACAAAAAAATAAAAAACAAGTAATTATGCACTTTCAAAGAGATAATTTTGTATTAATCTGTAGAAGTCTGCCTATAACAGACATTTTTGTACATGGTGTAGCGGTAGAAATGTTTAAGACTAAGCTATTGGATTGACTAGACTTTATACAAATCAAAATAAAAATCTCCACCGCGCTTTATTGTTTCCAAAGGAATGGGAAAAGAGCGAATAACCCAAAAAGAGGGGGAAAGATTCAATGTAAGGGGGTTGGTTATGCAAAGGGAAGGTATTAGCACCCTAAACATCTACGGTACTCCGCAGGAGCCTCTTTGTAAAATTTGTATATTTTGGCTATAAAAACTGTTGTATATAAAAAGTGGATGGTGGAGGTGAAAGAAGCGTATTTATTTTATAATTGTTTCACCCGTTGAGGTTGCGAACCTTTAGTACCTACGTACCACCTTTTGTGCAATAGGGGATCAGGGTACACATAGTTCCTCTTTTAAAAATTTGAAACACAAATGCGTTGGTTAATTTTATGAGATAAAACATCATCGTCATTGTCCGTGTGGAAAACATACCTACTACCCACAACCATGAGAAAGGAGAATTTGCATCATCTCAAAGTGGAGGATATGGCTTGGATTTTTAAATCAGCAATACCTCACTCAACACCCAAGTGTAAAATATCTCTCTTCACTACATATTATAGAAGTATAGTTGTTTGCATCACTACAAGGATTGACAAGAGTCTAATCTTTTGAGAAAATTTTAAAGATAAAAAGTCGAAATGGCAAGATGGTTTGAAATGAGATTGATTGACTTTTAGTCTTCTCACAAAAAATGTCAAGGTATCATTAAGTTGATTGGGGTTTAATTATGAAAAGGTTTTGAAAATACATGGACATATGTCCAAGTTTATTATAAAAGTAGTTCAAGTTCAAAAACAAGAAGATTTTTTTTTCAAAAAAAAAAGGGAGGAAGAAGATTTTTGAAATTGAAGAAGATGGGAGGAGAAGAAGGGACTATCCCAAAGCATAAAATAAAAGCTAGGGATAAGAACCATATAACCAAAAAGAAGCTAATACTTGACATTATGAGCCAAGATAGAATTCCCATTCCTTGGATTGAAACCAAGCAAGCAAAAATACTAGACCTCTTGAGAGAACCAAACTTCAAGTGTATTAAGTCTTCACAAAAATTGGGCAGAGTAACGGCTGTATACGGGTGAATTCCATATTACAAACAGAGGGTGTAATCACAAAAACCTTTACACAAAAACAAACAAGCAACCCAATGTCTTGAGGTGAACCTCAATAACTCCAGACAAAATAATTAGATAAGGTCACAAAGTCTCTAAGATAGGCCAAGGTTTCTAATTCCAAGTCCAAGAAAAGTCCCATGCTCCATAATGCCAAGGATAGTAACCAAATAGTCCAAGTACCATTAAAGATTTTTTAGGGTTTATGTTGATTATTAAGTATCTTAAGAAAGGAAAAGAAAATCTCAAGTGAGCAAAGTAAAAATGACAAGAAAGTAAATGCTCAAATGAGTAAAGATGAAAATGGCATGAAATGTGAATGCTAAAAGTAAATGGTACATAAAGCATAAAAAAGAATGAAAGCATAAGGTAAAACAAGTCAATAATTAGTGGTTAGTTGGATGACCATCTTGAATCTTGCATTTGGAACTCATTAGAGGATTGGTAGAACCAAAGCCTCCGCACAACAAGTTGCATTTGTTTTTTGTCAAGTATATCATCCATTTAGATTTCTCATAAGTACCATTTAATGATCAACGATGTTTAAGTGATCTGCGTTGACCAAAGGTGTTGTAGATCCATTAGAGGAATGGTAGAACAAAAGCCTCCACACAATGAATCTCAAGGTTATTGGATAAAAGAGATCAAATTAACATACTTGGGCTTGCAATCATAAGTTTAGGCCACGAATGATCATTTATTTGAATCAGGACAAAATTTAGCGCTATGTTAAGCAGCCGTAAGTGGACTTATATAGAAGTCACACCTATTTTGAGGCCGGTCAATAGCAATCTAAGCACCATTTATTTTGAGGCATGATATAGAGATCATGCTCCAACAATATCTAGTGCAATAAGAAGGGGATGAGATAAAGAGGGAAGGAGAAAAAAATATACAAACCACATTTGAATTAAATTTTAATCAAATTATTATTAAAATCATTCATCCATTTTTGCGGAGTTAAACTCAACACCATGGATCCAATGATGTTAATAAAGTTCATGATCCAAAATCTAACCCAAGATCAGCCAGAAAATAGTCACAAAATAATATCACATTTTAATATACATAAAAGGGTTTAAAAATAATGTTTAAAAATAGAAAATAAATAGAAAAATATCAACTATGTTCAAATTAATCAAGAAATAAAAAGTAAGACCATATAAAAATCAGAAAAAGGCTCAAATAATTTTACAAATTTTTTGGTAATTTTTTTAAGTCAAAAACTATTTTTTAAATTAAAATAAATGGGTAAAATAAACAAAAAATGGTAAAAAAAAATAGTAAAGTCAGAAACAAAAATAAAATAAGGTCACCAATATTTGTCACAATATCATTGGATCATTCCATAATTTTTTCAGAATTTTAAAATGTATAAAAGTATTTTTAAACATTTAAAACAAATCAAATAAGTGTAAAATTTATAAAAAATACCAAAACACAAAATAAAATTGTGAAAAAAAATCAAAAGGAGAATAATCAAAAATATTTTTCATTATTTTTTCAGATTTTTTGGACTAAAAATGAATTTTCTATGATTTTTTGAAATTTAAAACAATTAAAATATAAAAATCAGAAAAAGAAAATAAAAGTAAAATATGTGGACCATTGGATGAGAGTCAAAACGCGTTAGTAATCAAATCCAAGGGATCTGGCGCGCTGTGCATATCATGGTCATTAGTGAATATTGTACAGAATCATTAATTAAATCAGGATTTGAAAAATATAGATGGTGCGCCTTCATTGGTTGGAAGATGACACGTTGGTCATCTTCAACATCCAGCCATCATGAATTACAGGTCTCTCAAACTGTAAAATCAGAAGCTCAGACCTATGCCATTCGCTTCGTCTCTTCAAGACGAAGATAACCACACCCTCGCACCAAATTTATATAAACTGTAGCTCAAGAAATTTGGAAGGAAAGTTTTGAAAAGGGATTTGAAATTTCATGGTCAAAACATGTTTCCAGTAAAAGGTAAGTGTTGTGACTAGAACCAAGGCAATGAGAGCAACACAATGATATCAGAGTTTTGAAGAATTTATGAAGGAATCTACCTATTGAAGTTGAGTTACAGAGCTCTGAAACTGGACTTCTATGGAGCAGTATAGGGCACGATTCTTGAATGTAATTATGTGGTTAGCTTCAGGGAAGATCAAGGAAGGTGAATTGATGGAAAAATTGGATTGAAAAAGGCTCGAGAATGGATTTTGAAGTTACAGAAAATTGAGTTATGGAGCAAGTTTGGTAGGGTGATTCTGGCTATCCAAGCTTGGGAAAATGAATGGGATAGTTCATGTATTTATAGGAGAAGCGAATGGGATCAAAAGGAAGAGTGAATGATGCGTTTTGGAGGGAATTCGTGCAAACCTGATGCACGAGTGAAGTGTGATCCAAACTTCACCAAAACTCATCCAATTCTTGCGTTTTGATGCACTAATCCACTTGGGAAAGTTGGCTAATCATGTTTAGACCCAAAACGCGTGTTAATTTAAGGTTTAGAGGTTGTAACATGAAATTCAAATTCTGACTTGCAAGGAAACTTCAATTCCAAGTTACCATTTTTGAAACTATGGCATTCTCAGCTCAAGGGGTCTTAAGGCATGATTCTTGATGCTTTAGAAAGATGAGGTTACAAGCTTTGCAATGGAAAAATAATGGAGTTAAATGGATGCTTGAGCTGAAATTTATATTGAGTCAAAGTTGAAGAAAAAGGATTGACTTTCCATGCTTAGAAATATTTCAAATTCTTCATCAAAAATGTCCTATAATGTCTTGCATCCAAACATGGCCTTCCACTTGGAATTTGCTTTTGATCAAAAAATATGGCATGAATTAGATATCTTTAATGACATTTTGAAACTTGAATCATTAAAAATATCCAAAATTTGAGGAAGTTATGACTTGTTGAAGTTGGCAAAATTTCATGAAATGACTTATAATCTTTTGCATCTTTAAGGCAACTTCCATTCATTTTCCCACTTTGCACATAAAAGAAGGCATAAACTTCACATCCTCAAGATAATTTTGGAAAAAGAATGGGCTCTAGGTGATAAAAAATGACGAAGTTATGATCATTTGAAGTCACACATGGAAAATTGGGGATTCATCTGGAGGACTTGTAATCTTTCTTCTTCACCAAGTTTCTTCCACATGAAAACTCTTTGGAACTTTTGAAGTGATTTGTTTATAACCCTTTGAAGAGAAGGATGTCTTTGGAATCATTCAAAAATACCAAAATGTGATCAAGATATGCTCCTTTGATGTTCAAAATCCTAGCTCCTAGATCAAGAAAATGCTTTGAAGAACTTTGACAAGCTTAAACAAACTTCTTGTACCAATATTCTTGCTTTGTGAATAGAAGTTGTTGAAGATTATAACGAGGATTCATAGCTACCAAAACCACTTCCATATCTTGAAATTTGAGAGAAATGTTCTCTTGTGACCAATGGGAACAAAACCTTGTCCAAACATGACAACTTATCCAATCAAAACCCCTTATACTTTTGAGTCAAATCTAATAACCTTGAAATGTGATGAACCAAAGAAACCTTGCCATGCCAATCCTTCCAAAACCAATCCAATGGTGAGGTTTGAACTTCTCAAGCTTTATTGACTAGGGCATGGAAATAAAATCATGAACCCATGGAGTAACTTGTTAAATCTCATTGCCCTTACCTACATGGATAACAAGCAAGACAAGCCAACATTGCATTTTATTAGTTAAATGAAGAAATCAAAACAATATTCATGATCACAAAAGGAACATAAGTCAAGGTGCTTGGTAATCCTTCAAAAGAAGCAAAACGCAAAGTAGGGAGGGGAACCAAGAATCCTAGTGTAATCTTGTTGTGAATAAACCAACATGGTATGATGAAGGGATCTTAGGGGAAAAATTTGGGGTACAACACAAGGAGACAGACATCCTAATAAGAGAATGTCGTCGTAAGAATGAAAACTATATAAAGTAGTATACAAAGAAAAATAGCTATGTGAAATGATCCCATCGGGTTACCATTCTGCTATTGCCTTGATATCTTTGAGTGTCTCATCACTTTGCTGCTTGGCCAAAGTTGACTGGATTGATTAGTACCATCTGAACTGGACACTTGTTACCGAAGTTTGTCTGTGAGGTGATCCAACGGAACATAGTTGTACGCTTTTAATCCCTAACTTTTTCCTGGACCGCACTTTCGAGTTTTCAGTCCACTGGGATACCCTTTTTTTCCCAAGCCGCCTTTTCAGGTTTTGGACTTTCCGGGTGTATAGATTTTTCATATATATCCCTAATTTTTGCCCAAACCCTTTTGGTTCTCCGGGATGCCCTTATTTTTTCCTAGGCCAGTCAACCTAGTGGGTCTCTGTTCATGCGTAGTATCTTTTAACTATGTCCGCATTTACAGGGTGTGGAAGGTCGTCACTATCTATAGTGGTTAAGGACACGGCTCCACCAGAAAATATGTTCTTGATCACAAATGGTCCTTCATACGTAGGATTCCATTTTCCCCTAGGATCACCTTGCGGCAGGATGATGCGCTTGATTACTAGGTCACCCACTTGATATGCCTGACGTCTGACCTTCTTGTTAAAAGCTTTGATCATACATTTTTGGTACATCTAACCATAACAAACAGCCGCGAGCCTCTTCTCGTCAATCAAGTTCAATTGGTCAAGTCTATTTTGAACTCATTCGTCTTCATTCAAACCTGCATCCTTCATGATTCTCAAGGAATGGATCTGGACTTCAACGGGTGAGACAACTTCCATACCGTATACCAGAGAGAAGGGAGTTGCCCCTATAGACGTGCGTACTGAGGTACGGTAACCATGAATAGAAATGGTAACATATTGTGCTAGTCTTTGTATGTCACCATCATCTTATGTATGATCTTCTTGATGTTCTTATTAGCAGCCTCTACAGCGCCATTCATCTTTCTCCGGTAAGGAGAAGAGTTATGATGTTGAATCTTGAAATGCATACAGAGCTCAATGATCATAGTATTATTGAGATTGGTACCATTATATGTAATTATTCTTTATGGGATACTATACCGACAAATAAGATTATGCTTGATGAACTGTGCCACAACATTCTTGGTGACAGAAGAAAATGAGGCTGCCTTGACCCACTTTGTGAAATAATCAATGGCAACTAGGATGAAGCGGTGCCCATTAGAAGTGGTACGTATAATATCTCCAATCATATTAATGCCCTACATTGCGAAAGGCCAAGGAGAAGTCAAGACGTTCAAGGGAACCGGAGGCACATGTACTTTGTCAGCATAGATCTGGAACTTGTGACAAGTTTGAGAATGCTGATAATAATCGGCTTCCATAGTGGACCAGTAGTACCCTGACATCAGAATCTTCTTAGCCATTGTGTTCCCACTAGAATGAGTGTCAAAGGTACCTTCGTGTATATCCTCCATGATCTTCTCTTCTTCACTCTTATCCACACACCGCAGTAAGTTAGAATTGTGGTTGCGCTTGTAGAGGATTCGGTTACTGAGGAAAAACTTGGCAGCAAACCTTCTTAGGAACTTTTTATCATTGATGGAAGATCCCTCAAGATATTCTTGGGCTTCGAGGTATCTTTTTACTTCGTGGAACCAAGGTTTGTCCACTACTTCTTCAGTATCAACCTCATAACAGTAGGCCGGTTCGTCTAATCTCTCAATAGTAATTTGAGGAGCTTCATTATCCCATCTGACTTTAAACATGGATGACATAATAGCTAGCGCGTCCGCTAATTGATTTTCCTCCCATGGAAAATGCTCAAAGGTAACTTCTTCAAAGTTTGGATTCAGTGTCAACACGTGATCTCGGTAAGGGATGAGATTAGGATGCTTCGTGTCCCGTTCTCCTTTAATTTTACTAGTTACTAGGGCCGAGTCTCTAAATACACTCAAGAATTTTATTGTCAAGTCGATAGCAGCTTTGAGACCCATAATGCATGCTTCATATTTAGTCATATTGTTGGTACAGTTGAAACATAGCATGGCAGTGAAAGGAGTATGATAGTCTTCGGGAAATATGATCACAACACCGATGCCATTTCCAAGTGCGTTAGAAGCTCCATCAAAAACCATAGTCCATCGGGATCCTTTTTCAGGTCCTTCATCAGGTCCAGGTTCTTCAGAATCAGTCATTAACATGATGTTCTCGTCCGGGAATTAAAAATTCATGGATTGGTAGTCGTCCACAGCCTGATGAGCTAAGTGGTCAGCTAGTACACTTCCTTTGATTGCTTTTTGGGTAGTGTACTGAATATCATATTCAGTAAAGACCATTTTCCATGTTGCTATTCTTCTAGAGAGAGCGGGATTCTCAAAGATGTATTTGATAGGATCCATTTTGGATATTAACAGGGTAGCGTGAGTCAACATATAATGTCTCAGTCGGAGAGTAGCCCATGCCAAAGCGCAACAAGTTTTCTCGAGCAGTGAGTATCATGTTTTGCAGTCGGTAAACTTTTTGATAAGGTAGTATATTGCATGCTCTTTTCGACCAGACTCGTCATGTTGCCCCAGCACACACCCCATTGAATTTTCTAATATTGTTAAGTACATGATTAGAGGTCTTCCTTCAATCGGCAGCATTAAAATTGGAGGTTCTTGAAGATACTCCTTGATTCTGTCAAAGGAAGTCTGGAAGTCGTCATTCCACTTCACTACTTGATCTTTCTTCAGTAATTTGAAGATTGGCTCACAAGCAGTAATTACATGGGAAATGAATCTGGCAATGTAGTTTAGACGAAACAAGAATCCCCTAACCTCCTTCTCAATGCAGGGAGTTGGCATTTCTTGTATAGCTTTAACCTTTGTAGGGTCTACTTCAATACCTTTGCCGCTGACAATGAAACCTAAGAGTTTACCAGATCTTACCCCAAAGGTGCACTTATTCGGGTTCAGTCTTAGCTTATACTTCTTCAGTCTTTCAAATAGCTTTTGCAGGTGACCAAGGTGCTCTTATTCAGTCTGAGACCTGGCTATCATATCGTCGATGTAGACCTCTATCTCGTGATGGATCATATCATGAAACAATGCTACCATAGCACGCTGATAGGTGGCTCTGGTGTTCTTCAACCCAAATGGTATAACTTTGTAGCAGAAGGTGCCCTACTGTGTGACAAAGGTTATTTTCTCCATATCTTCAGGTTCCATTTTAATCTGATTATAACCGGAGAAACCATCCATGAAGGATAATACCTTATGTTATGCGGTATTGTCAACCAGAATATCAATATGGGGAAGAGGAAAGTCATCCTTGAGGCTTTCCCTATTCAAGTCTTTGTAATCCACACACATACGTACTTTACGGTCCTTCTTAGGTGCCAGAACAACATTAGCAACCCATTATGGATAAGAAGTAACAGCTAAGAACCTAGCGTTAAACTATTTCATAACTTCAACCTTGATCTTTTCTGACATTTTGGGACGCATACGACGAACCTTTTGCTTCACTAGAGGGAAATCTTCTTTCGTTGGTAGACGATGAACCACAATATCAGTGTCCAGCCCCAGTGTTGTACCCTAACATTTGCCCTCTCATTTATCAAGACTTTTCTCACAAGATCTCTTTGACTCAAGACTGGATTAGGGTTTGACCAGCTTAAGACCTCTCATCATACACTGATCACCCAAAATTAGGTTTTTAGATTGTACAAAGATTTTTGGACTATCAATGCTTCATATGACTTTCAAGTATCATCATGGACCCCTAAGATTACTCATGTCAAGTTTCAAGCTTTGAGTCACATTTTTGATCAGTCAATTGGACAGTTGACCTAAAAATCAATTGTATTGAAAAAAATCAACCATGGCCAATTTACAGTCAAACTTCATAATTTTTTATCCACATCAACATTTTAGACTCATATGTATCATTTGATCAAGTTTGTACCACAACTCCTCAAGAAATTTGATCAAATCATCAAAAGGACAAAATGGTCAAAATTAGGGTTTTCGACTGAGAAAGGGAAATTTCTGATTTTTGACCTAGAAAATGACCAATTGGTTTGAAGCATGATTCCAAGAGCTCAATTTCATCATCTTGACCTAATGAAATGGTTCAAAACATTACATTTTCATTGGATAAACAGATGAAATTTGTAGTCAACTGATCAAAAGTCAATTGTATACTGAAAAGTCAAACTTTGACTTTTTGGTCAAAATCAAGTGCCAAGGATCACAATTCATCAAAACATGTCAAAATTTGAAACTTTTTCATCAAGAAATCAAATATTGAAGATGTGGTTTTGAAATTTGAATTTTTCTTAACTTAGAAATTTTCTAAGTATAGAAAATTTCTTATTTTTTCTCAACTTTAAGCCATTTTTTCACCATGATACAAGATGATTCAAAGAAAGTTCCTAACATGAGAGTTGTAGACCTCCATGAAATATACAACTTTGCTTCACACATTTTTTTCTAAAGATGCTTGGATCTCACGATATAATTTTGTGAATACATGCCCATGAACTAAAATAACTTAGTGAAATTTTGCCCTAATTTAGGCAGGTTTTTGACCTAACTTCATGGAAATTTTTCACCTAGTTCCAAGAGGAATCTTAAAATGAATTTCAAAGATGAGTTATATAGAACATTGCAAGATTTCCAAAATATATAAGAACTCCTTGAGATCATTTTTGAGTAGGGAGAATCGAAGAGATGAAATTGGCAATTTCTCACTTTAAATTCAAGCCATTTCATGAAGAACAAAACTCCAATCTGAACCTATGATGCCTAATCCTTGCTTTACAGGTCTCAAACTTGTTTCTCACTTCATAATTTAATGCTTACACAGATGATAAAGCCTTAATTCAAGCACAAGAGTCTTTGTCCAAGCTTTAATTCCATAAATGGCACAAAGTTGCCATTGCCATTTTGGAAAAGCATAACTTTTGCAACTTTTCACTTCTTGAGCATTGGACCTATTTTCTCTGCACACACAAATCCTATAAACCAAAAGCAAGCTGTCTAGGACTTGTACCAACTCCAAGAAGGCCTGTACAAGCATGTAGAGACTTGTCTCCTCACTTTGCTTCAAAAGCAAGTAAGAGTGAAAAAAGGCTAGAACTCAAAAATCTGTTGTAGAGCTGACTTGAAACCTTCTCTATACTTATACAAAAACACATTACAACTGAGAACACGATTTCTCAAGGCCAGAAACACTCCAAAACTCCCTATCACCAAAAACCTGTCAAAACTTGCAGTTTGTGACCAAGCATAGCAATCCACAAATTTACTCATGCGTTTCAAGTTTTAATCACTCAAACACTTTACCTACCTCATATCTAAGTGCTCCAGACCATCATCCCTCCACCGTAACACCTCCTTCTCCATCTTCCATTTTTGTTTTTCAAGCTTGCAGGTTGACTTGGACAGAGAGATTCAGGCACTTTCAAAGCAAGGTAAGGATTGGAACACACTCAGGGAGGTTCAGGCAAGCTAAAGGAATCTTCAGGCCTTCATAAATCTCACTCAAACTCCATTCACGATCTCAGCTGAAAGAGGTAAGAACTCCAACTTTTATCTCTTCATACAGGCATCCATTGGCCACGATTTGTGAAAGGAAAATGTAGATATTATTGTGCTAAAGCCAACCATGTGCATAGAATTCATTTATATTCATTGTGTATAGAGAATTTTAGGGTTCAAATTTCTGTAAATGTTAGGTTTAAAATTAGGGCCTTTAAAATTCGTTTTGATATTTGATTGTTAATTT
The DNA here is from genome assembly GCA_948472305.1 of Vicia faba. Lineage (NCBI taxonomy): Eukaryota > Viridiplantae > Streptophyta > Magnoliopsida > Fabales > Fabaceae > Vicia > Vicia faba. The sequence continues at coordinate 265,683 of CATIWC010001014.1, forward strand.
ACATGAGTTACATGGTTCAAATTGTGGGAATGAGTACTACCATTTTCATGTTTGAAGTTTCTGTTTTCATGGAGAAATGAGAAAGATACAGAGGTTCTGGCCAGCTTGAGGAAGAAGACGAAGTACAGGGCAAGGAAGGGATTCATGTTATGTATTTTTGTTTTCATATGAACTAACGGATGTACAGCCACCCCAGTGGCAAGGCAGCGTGCTGAGAATGCCAAGGTCATGGGTTCGAGCCTTGCTGCCTGCCTTTTTGCATATTTTCTCATTTTTGGCCATTTCTCTCATTTTTTGCAACATGGGCTCAACTATTGGGCTTCATAATTTTTTCTGATGCTTACATCCTGTTTACTCAGGATACCCCCTGGCCCATACATTTTATTTATTTGTTTTATTTTCATTTTTGTTTTATTAAATATTTTCTTTAACACATAAAAATCATAAAAATATAAAATATGATAAATATTTGCATCTTGATTTATTTTATTTTTATTTTCACATAAAAATATTTTTATTTAATTATATACTAATTATTTTTCTTAAACAAACTTTTAAAATAAAGTAAACTTAAGTATATTTTATTCTTTTTCTCACACTTATAAATATTTTTTTTAATATATAAAAAGACCAAATATTTTCAAAATATTATCTTTTATTTTTAATACAAAAAATACACAAAAAATAATACTTAAGAAACTTTATTTTCTTTTAAACTAGAATTAGGGTTAACCAAATCTATAAAAATAACTTCCCTTTTCTTAAGATATTAGGATTAGGTCAAAGCTCCTTTGTATATAAAAGGCAAAGCAAAAAATCTTTTTTTATTACATACATACCATTGCATATTTTGTATATTATTTATTCAAATATTCGTACAAATTCGATTTGGTTGTAATAGTTTAATTAGTTTTACATTATTGCAAATCCCCATTTACAATTTGTATTCCCCCTCCCATAAAATGTTGTAATAGCGTAGTAATCTTTAAATTACGCAATTTACCACTTTTATATACCATGCTAGTAATTAGGGTTTGAATGACAAGATCAAAACAAATCAAATAGAAAACCCAAATCCAAGACAAAATTAAGCATGAAAATAATACACTTGCACACAAGCACCCTTAGGGTTACTCCACTTGGTTGCCTTACATAAAAATGGCCATATTACGCATGCGAAGTATCTTCGTAAAATAAACAAATATAAGATCATAGTCCCTCGATGACGCTATTCTAAGTTGCCTTAAAAAATGATCTTGGTCCCTCAAAAATGCTAAGATACTTCTCAACATTGCTAATCATGGTTATACGATGACCCTCGCCCGTTCCGCTTACATCCAAAGATAGGGTTGCTTACCAAATCAATGGCAAGACAACAATATCAAAGGAAAAGAAAATGAACAAGAAAGACATTTGAGTAGGTAGATTACTTCTAGTTACTTTCTCTATTTTCAAAGCAATTATCCTTGCTACTTCTTCAAAACAAAACACACACATTTCCAAAACATTTTACAAACATTAAAAACATTTTCAAAAAGACAAACATCTTTGTATACATTCTTATGAACGGGAATTATTACAAAGATTGCCTAAATGATGGCCTCTTTTACAAAATACTTTCAAAACCACACAAAGCACAATTTCAAAACAAAAAGCAAGTGATCTAGCAAGTAACTAAGAGCCCATGGAAAACCATGGATGAAAAGGGTGCTAATACCTTCCCTTTTCATAATCTACCCCCCGAACTCAAGAAATAATCTCAAAGGTCTTTCCTGTGCTTTTTCACCTTTCCTTTTGGATAAAAGAAAAGTCGGTGGAGACACTTGCTAACCGCAATATTTACGATAAAATGCAAAAACCTCAAGTCAGTTCTCCTGCCGTATCACAGAACTGGCGACTCTGCTGGGGATATTATAAAAATGGGGTTACCTTAGGGCTAGATCACATTTATTTGCTTACATTGTTTGACTTGTATGCTTTACATTATGGTTCTTTGTTTTGGGTTTGAAATCCTCTACGCGGATTTGGGATACATTATAGGTAAATAGCAATACGTTGTGGAAACTGTGTGGGGTATACCGACATGGTCTAAGCAATAGTTATGTTAGTGCGACATATTTGTGGGTACCGGTAGCCTTTGAGTTAATCAAAGAGAATACGGAGCCGCTGAGTGATGTCATGAAGCACTAATGAACTTCTAGAACCCTTTACTTGACCAACTTGGCCTTTAGGATGTATTGAGATGACCGGCTTTGGTGCAGTCCAAAGTTGGTAGATACTTGATACTACACTCATTGAGGTTTGGTTTCTTGGGATATTTCGGTTGCCATTAAAGAGGCTTGAGCTGAAACAATGACCAAGGAAACAATCCGGTGATATTGAGCTCCTTAGAACCCGTTTACTATTATTAGGACAGGTTTAAGCCAACTAAACTTCAAGAGGGTACTTACCTATAAAACCCCATGCAAGCCTAAACTAATAACTTGTTTGCTTTACTTGTATATACATACTTGTACATAACATCATGGACATCATGAACATCATATGCATTCACTAACCATTTCAATGGTTTTGGAGATTCATCTTTGTTCTTGTTTTGTAGGATATGGATTCACTTCGCAGGAAAACTATCCAAGTCAACCTTGTAAGAATTCCTCCACAACTTAAGGAGCTAGCTTCAAGGATCCTTGAGAACTCTCCATTCACCGAGAGGCATGGTCGTCTACTCAACTTGGTCACCTCCAACACATATGAGGACATGATGAAGGTGCTCTTTCAGTTCTTTGATCCTTTACACCATTGCTTCACATTTCCTGACTATCAGCTTGTGCCTACTTTGGAAGAATTCTCTCAACTCTTGAGTATTCCCATCCTCAATCAACTTCCTGTTTGAGAAAGCCCAAAGATGTTGGAATTCCTTAGACTTGCAAGCCTTTGAGGAAATTGTGGCTCTTCTTATCTATGGGATGGTCTTGTTCCCCAATCCTGACCAACTTATAGATGTGAGTGCCGTCAAAATCTTCATGTCACGCAATCCGGTGCCTACATTGCTAGGGGATATCCTACACTCTTTTCACACTCTCACAATGAGGAAAAGAGGTGTCCTTATGTGTTGCACTCCTCTCCTGGAAAGATGGTTTATTTCTCATCTTCCCCAATCAGTCTTAAAGAATGAGCAAGGTTCAAGGTGGTCACAAAGGTTAATGACGCTCAAACATTCAGATATTCATTGGTGCTTTCGATCCAAAGAAAATGTTATCGTTGTTGACCATTGTAGGGAATTCCTTAATGTCCCTCTACTTGGCATTAGGGGAGGTATCACCTACAACCCATGCTTAGTTTTAAGATAGTTTGGTTACGCCTGAAGGGATGGCCTGCACGAGATGCTGATTCAAGGTTTGGTATTCGACTACGACAACGACGGTTAAGGTCTTCGCCAGAGATTCATCCGAGCTTGGTGGATGCTAAACAAGGTGGATAGAAAGACTTTGGGACACAAGAATTCCATCCCTCTTGAGCCTTACCTCAAGTGGGTACGAACCTGCGCTCAAAGTCTTATGATGCCTTATCCTTGCATTCTCCCCGTGATCATTGAGCCTGTTAAGGAAGGAGAAGTTCCATGCACTATCCTACATCCCGACATGCCCACATCTCTTGAAGACCTACAAAGGGATTGGATACAGCTCAAAGGAGAGTGAGATACTTTTGAAGCCCAATTCTACGCAAGCGAGAAGAAGGTTTTGGAACTCACTAGGCTACTTCATGAGGAGCAGACTCTAAATGCCTACATTGCACCAAAGAGGATGCGCACTACTTTTTTATCTTAGAGTTTTGTATTATTTTGCCCAAGGGTCATTGATGTACTCAAACTTTATCTTATTAATATAACATGTGTTTCTTTTTGTCTAAAACGAACTTGAATCTTTGAAATCCTTGAAAACATTGCATATGCACATAGCATTCATCATAACATAAATAGGTCTTTTGCAACGAGTTTCCTCATCTCTCTACTGTTTATTTCAGTAAGATGGATCTCGAACAGACAGTCAAAGATCTCCAAGCTCATAACATGCAATTTCAACAGTTACTCATGACCCTAGCCAAGGGGCAAGAGAAGTTGAAGACTCTGCTGACTGAGGAAAGAAAAAAGAAAACAAAGAAGGTCACTGGGGTTTTAAACATGGGGAGAAGGTTTCAAGGACAGACTAGAAGAACCTTGAATTTCGCAACAACATCCGGTGAAGGAGAGGGGAAAGGAAAGGAAACAGTGGTTCCGTCAGAATCTGAAGAGGAGGAAGAAGAGGAAGACTACTCTGAGGAACAGTATCCTTCAGCTGATGATAAGTACAAACATCTTGAAGAGCGTTTGAGCGCTATGGAAATACAAAAAGTGCCAGGTCTAGACTTTGAAGAATTGGGACTAGTGTCGGGGATCGTGATTCCTCCGAAATTCAAAGTGCCTTTGTTTGCAAAATATGATGGGGTGTCATGTCCTAAGATGCACCTCCGATCATATGTGAGAAAGATCCAGCCACACTCCACTGATAAAGACATGTGGGTGCATTTTTTCCAAGATAGTCTATCTGGAACACAACTCGACTGGTTTTACCAACTGGAAAGGGCCAACGTCCATAGTTGGGAAGATCTTGCTGCAGCTTTCTATAAGCAATATCAATATAACACTAATTTGGCGCCTACCCGTAATCAACTTCAGAGTATGGCCATGGCTTCCAATGAGGGTTTCAAGGATTACGCGCAAAAATGGAGAGATCTAGCTGGAAGAGTTCAAACCCCTCTATCTGAAAGGGAGTTGGTGGACATGTTCTTAGGCACTCTATCAGGCCCTTTCTTCAACCATTTAATTGGAAGCTCATCTGCAGGATTTACTGAGTTAATACTAACCGGAGAAAGGGTGGAAGCCGGCATAAAAAGTGGAAAGATTCAGAAGGATTCATCTGCCTCTACAGCTGTGAGGAATCCTTTTATTGGGAATAAGGAGGTATCTGTTGTTTATCCCCAAAGGAACCAAGGGAGAGTCGAACACCGGCCAATGGTAGGTGTTGTTATGATCCCAAAGCCTACATCTAATCAACCAAGAAGTAATCAACCGAGGGTGAAAAGGCCAGTCCAGCAATTCACCAGAATTAATATGACTCTGTCCCAAGTATTACCGCATCTTCTGAAATCCAATTTGGCAACTTTAAAAGAAGCTCCAAAGAACCCCAACACAGCGTCCCCTCATTATCACCTAAATGCCCGTTGCGCATATCATTCCGAAAGTCCGGGTCATGACACTAACAACTGTTGGGCCTTGAAAAACAAAATTTAAGACCTTATAGAGGAAAAAGAGATTGAGTTTGATGCGCCCGAGAAGCCAAACTTCATTTTTGCTCCTATGCCCAGGCATGGTCACAACACCAATGCAATTGAAGAAGATTTGTTTGTTACCACAGTTGATGAACTCTTGACTCCACTCCCAATCATTAAGATAAACTTGTTGAAAGTCGGTGTATTCCCAGGTTGTAATAAAGACTGTCGCCTCTGCTTATCCTCACTAATTGTTTGCCCTTTGTTGAAAACAGGCATTCAACGCTTGATAGACAACAAAGAGATTCTGTTTGAAAGTACTCCTGTTTCACCTGTTCCTGTTGAAGACGTTTCAATCATCACCATCTCCGCCAATTCTTCCAGGGTCCCCAAAAGACCCGTTATAATTACATCAGTTCTAAAAACTACTCCTCTTATAATCACAATGTTTGGGCCAGTCCCGTATGAATCAGACAAAACTGTGTCGTGGAATTACGGTGGGGCCATCTACTACCATGGCATCAAACAAAATGGGCTGGCCGCCAAAGAGATAAACTTCGAAGAAGAAGACTCCGACATTAGCAATATTACCGGAACCAGTAACATTACCCAAAGCAGTAGAATCTTCTCTCCAAAAATTCCCCCCCCCCCCCCCCCAAAGGTAGTTTTTGGACCCGTGGCTGCTCCAAAGGTTAATTCCGTACCACTAATCATCTATGCAAGTGTTCCTATTAACAAAGACAATACAACCCCTAATATCACTCCTACCAACACTCCTGCTGCTGAAACTCGAGGAAAAAGTATTCAAGTAGAGCCTATCCGGACGAAGGCTCAATCCCTGACTATCCTCGAGACCTCCAAGAAAGAGATGGAGGAGATCCTGAGGATAATAAAGATGAGTGACTACAACGTAGTTGAACAGTTGAGGAAAACTCCCTCCAAAATCTCCATGATGGCATTGTTACTGTGTTCCGAGGCACATCCGAAAGCCCTGGTGAAGTTCCTAAAAACAGCCCATGTGCCTCAAGAGACATCTGCTAACCAATTTCAAGATTGTGTGGCCAGCTTGACGATGGATAACGGCCTAGGCTTCTTGGATGTTGATCTGACACCAAGGGGAAGAAAGCACAACGAGGCATTGCATGTCTCCGTGGACTGTAGAGGCACAACTCTGGCCCATGTCTTTGTGGACACTGGCTCATCTTTGAATGTTTTACCAAAGAAAGCTCTCGACAGACTAGACTGTGAAGGACTGACATTGAAACCCAGTAACATAGTCGTAAGGGCGTTTGATGGCTCAAAGAGGATGGTACACGGGGAGGTGGATATCCCCATAAAGGTTGGGACTCAAACTTTCAATCCAACCTTTTATGTAATGGACATCCGCCCCTCTTACTCATGTCTGCTAGGATGGTCGTGGATCCATAATGTCGGTGTTGTCACCTCTACACTGCACAAAATGCTGAAATATCTGGTCCAGGGAAAGATTATCATTGTCCATGGAGAGGAAGAATATATGATTAGCCACCTTAATTCCTTCAGGTATGTGGAATTGGACGGTGAGTTCATTAAAACTCCTTTTCAACATTTCGAAGAAATCCCCCAAGAGGTAGCAGTAACCAAGACTGTGTCCCAGATTCCCAAGATTACAAGACCTCCACTCCGGATGTCATCTCTGAAGGACGCCAAGGCAGTAGTAGAGGAGGGTGGATGCACCATCTGGGGGAAACTTCTGGATATTTCGTATAAATCTGACAAGTTTGGTTTAGGGTTCACTTCAAGTGCTCAGAAGGTTGTACGCCGTGCCCATGCTGGAGGGCCACCCTTGAAGATTAGCAACCGAGAGATCAATGCGGTGGAAGATGGTGAAGGGGATTGAAGCTTGGAGGATTGGATATTTCCAACTGTCAACGGAGGACTTCTCAATTTGGAGGCCAGAGACTTTATCCTAATAACTTTCATCCCTCAGTAATTTATCTTTACTTTTTGTTGTTGGATCTGTAATATTCACAAACGATTCGCACATTTAAAACCTTGTGCCTTGCCCGAGGCACAATGGTCCATTTGTAAGGGTTATTATTTCATCTTCATATGACATTCAATGAATCATGGACGTTTTTCGCATACAAACTTTTGTGCTCATTGTTTTTCTTTTACATTTTATTTTTAAGCATTGCTATACCCTTACACACACCCACACTCACAAATGCAGGTACCATTCCATTCTGGATCCCATGGGTAACAATACTACTATGGCCTTTTGTGACTCTGAGAATCTAATCTACCAAGCCGAAGACGGAGGTGGGGAAGATTGTGAAGTACCAGGGGAACTGGCCAGACTACTACAACAAGAGGAAAGAGCCATTCAACCTCACGAGGAACCTGTGGATACAATCAACCTAGGTACCGAGGAGGATAAAAAAGAAGTCAAGGTGGGTGCCAATCTAGAGCCCAGTGTCAAGGAGCGTCTGATTCAGCTGTTGCGTGATTATGTTAAGATCTTTTCTTGGTCATATGAAGATATGTCGGGACTTGATACGGACATCGTGGTACATCGTCTCCCTACAAGAGAAGATTGTCCGCCAGTAAAACAAAATGTCTGCCGCATGAGACCTGATATGTCAGAAAAGATCAAAGCGGAGGTCATGAAGTAATTCAATGCTGGATTCTTAGTTGTCACTTCCTATCCCCAATGGGTTGCCAACATTGTTCCCGTACCTAAAAATGACGGCAAAGTACGAATGTGTATGGACTATAGAGATTTGAATAGGGCCAACCCTAAAGATGATTTTCCACTCCCCCACATTGATATCCTGGTTGACAATACGGCTCAACACAAAGTTTTTTCCTTCATGGATGGATTCTCAGGTTACAACCAAATCAAAATGGCACTTGAGGACATGGAGAAAACTACATTTGTCACACAGTGGGGCATATTCTTCTACAAAGTGATGCCATTCAGACAGAAGAATTCTGGGGCAACCTATCAACGCACCATGGTAGCTTTATTTCACGACATGATACATCATGAAATAGAGGTCTACATAGACGATATGATAGCCAAATCACAAACGGAGGAAGAGCACCTTGATCACTTGCAAAAGTTGTTTGAGAGACTGAAGAAGTACAAGCTAAGGTTGAATCCAAACAAGTGCACATTTGGAGTACGGTCGGTAAACTCCTAGGCTTTGTCGTCAGTAACAAGGGTATTGAAGTCGATCCTGCCAAGGTTAAAGAAATACAAGAGATTCCTGCTCCTCATACTAAGAAGGAAGTCAGAGGATTCTTGGGACGCTTGAACTATATTGCCAGATTCATTTCTCACCTAACAGCTATTTGTGAACCAATCTTCAAACTATTGAAGAAAGATCAAGTAGTCCAGTGGAATGATGAATGCCAGGTTACTTTTGACAAAATCAAAGAGTACTTACAAGAACCTCCTGTGTTGATGCCACCAGTCGAGGGAAGACCACTGATCATGTATCTGACTATTTTAGAAAACTCAATGGGGTGTGTATTGGGGCAGCATGACGAGTCTGGCCAAAAAGAGCACGCTATTTATTACCTGAGCAAAAAGTTTACCGACTGTGAAACCATATACTCACTACTCGAGAAAACTTGCTTCCCTCTGGCATAGGTTGCTCGCCGGCTAAGACAGTATATGCTGACTCATACTACCTTGTTGATATCTAAGATGGATCCGATAAAAATACAACTTCGAGAAGCCTGCTCTGTCTGGGAGAATAGCTAGATGGCAGATGATCCTACATAATATGACATACAGTATACTACCCAGAAAGCTATAAAGGGCAGTGTGCTAGCTGATCATCTTGCTCATCAAGCTGTAGAAGACTATCAGTCCATGAAGTTTGAATTCCCGGATGAAGACATCATGACATTAGACAACTGTGAAGAAATCAGGCCATATGACGGACCTGAACAAGGATCACGATGGACCCTGTTCTTTGATGGGGCATCCAATGCACTTGGTAATTGTATCAGCGTTGTACTCATATCTCCAGAAGGGTGTCATACTCCCTTTACTGCCAAACTTTGCTTCAACTGTACAAACAACATGGAAGAATATGAAGCCTGCATCTTTGGTCTCAGAGCTGCCATAGACTTGGGGATTAAATCTTTGGATGTTTTTGGAGATTCGGCTTTGGTCATCAATCAGATCAAAGGGGAACGGGACACTAAGCACCCAAACCTTATCACTTACAAAGAACATGTTTTGACATTGCTACCACATTTTGAGAATATTACCTTCGAACATTTCCCGCAAGAAGAAAATCAGCTAGCAGACGCTCTAGCCACAATGTCATCTATGTTTAAACTTAATTGGGATAACGAAGCTCCCCAGATCACCATCGAACGAATGGATGAACCAGCACACTGTCACGATATTAATACTGAAGAAATAGTGGACCAGCCTTGGTTTTATGAAGTCAAGACGTATCTCGAGGTTCAGGAATATCCAAAAGGAGCTTCAATCAATGATAAGAAGTTCTTAAGGAGATTCTCTACTAAGTTCTTCCTTAGTAATGGCATCCTGTACAAGCGCAATCATGACTCCATTTTGCTTCGGTGCATGGATAAGGTTGAAGCTGAAAAGATCATGGATGAATTACATGAAGGTACTTTTGGTACTCATTCCAGTGGGCATACGATGGCGAAGAAAATCCTACGGGCAGGCTATTATTGGTCTACCATGGAAGAAGATTGCTATCAACACTCTCAGACCTGTCATAAGTGTCAAATTTATGCTGACAAGGTGCGCGTACCTCCGGTTCCTCTGAATGTCTTGACGGCTCCTTGGCCCTTTGCTATGTTGGGAATTGATATGATTGGAGAGATCAAGCCTACAGCCGCCAATGGGAACCGTTTCATCCTAGTGGCAATTGACTATTTTACCAAGTGGGTTGAAGTAGCTTCCTTCGCGTCCGTTACCAAGAATTTTGTTGCCCGCTTCATCAAGAAAAATCTCATTTGCCGGTACGGTATCTTGGAAAGGATCATCACTGACAATGGTACAAATCTTAACAGCATTATGATCACCGCCTTGTGCGAGCAATTCAAGATTCAGCATCACAATTCTTCTCCCTACCGGCCAAAGATGAATGGTGTTGTCGAAGCTACAAATAAAAACATTAAGAAGATTATACAGAAAATGATAGTCACATACAAAGACTGGTATGAGATGCTACCATTCGCTCTCCACTGTTATCGCACCACGGCTCGCACGTTAACCAGGGAAACACCCAATTCTTCAGTTTATGGCATGGAGGTTGTCTTGCCTATTTAGGTCCAAATCCCCTCTATGAGAATTATGAAGGATGCAAGATTGAATGAAGACGATTGGATCCAGACTCGACTTGATCAACTGAACTTAATTGATGAAAAGAGACGTACTGCTGTTTGCCATGGTCAGATGTATCAAAAACGGATGATCAAGGCTTTCAACAAGAAAGTCATACGCCAAGTATATCAAGTTGGGGATCTAGTGATCAAACGTGTCATCTTTCCACAAAGTGATCCCAGTGGGAAATGGACTCCTACCTATGAAGAACCATTTGTAATCAAAAGCATATTTCAGGTGGGGAAATGATCTTGACCACCATGGATGGCGAAGACCTTCCACACCCTGAGAACGCGGACATAGTCAAAAGATACTATGCATAAGAGACTCGCTAGGTTGACACACCTAGGCAAAACACGGGGAATCCCGACGAACCAAAAAGGTTCAGGAAAAAATTAGGGATAAAATGGAAAAAATCTATACACCCGGCAAGTTGAAAACCCGAAAGGGTGACTTGGGAAAAAAGGGTTTCCCGGTGGACTGAAAACCCGAAAGGGCGGTCCAGGTAAAAGTTAGAGAATTAAAGCATATGACTATGTCCCGTCGGATCACTTTACGGATAACCTTTGACTTCCACTGACAAACTCGGAGTTTCTGATCAATTTAATCATCTTCGGACGAAGCAACAAATAGACAAGATATTCGGAGATATGAAGGCTATAGCATAATGGGAACCCCATGGGATTATTACACATAGTCATCTTTCTTTGTATCAAAGTTTTCTTGTTTTACGACAGCATTCTCTTACTAGAATGTTTGTCTCCTTTGTACAAATATTTATTCAAAATCAATACAAAGATATCCCTTTGAAAGTGCAAAAAACTATCTGTCTTTTTCTTTACGCTTGTGTTTTATTTGCAAAAACGTCCAATGATTCATTGATGAACATATGCATTTGAACATAATTACTGTTTACAAACAAACAAAATGAGAAAGACAATTACTGATAGGTTGAAAGAACAGGAAAATGTCTCTAGGCTATTCCATAAGTGATCCCCTACAGTACGTCATTTAAATCCCCATCGGAACAAAATTTCAAATTATTAATCCCCAGTAGAGGTCGTCAAAATTCTCAGGATTCCCCAAGCAGATCTTACGAGCAGTATATGGCGTTACCCTCACAACATAATTTACTTCCCTCAACAAAATTTTGTCAGTACTTCAACTTCAAGACATGAAAATTCAACATATCCTCAGCAGCATTCAAGGATTTATTTTCCTCAATCAAACAGCAATACAGTAGATCAGCTTACATGCACGTACATTATATCCATATATCATAAACATTGATAAAACAAATACATTTCATCATACATTTCATGCAACATAACTTTGTGTTTCAGCTAACATTTTATCCTTTTCAGGATAAGATTAACAACTACCATTAATAATGTTCAAAGGTTTCTCAAATACAGTTCAGATACGCTCCAGACACGGATGCCATTCTGATACTCATTCAGATTCCTTCTCAAATACAGTTCAGATACGCTCCAGACACGGATTCCATTTTGATACTCATTTAGATTCCTTCTCAGATACAGTTCAGATACGCTCCAGACACGAATGCCACTCTGATACTCATTCAGAGTCAACTTTCAGATACAGTACGGATAGGCTCCAGACACGGATGACATTCTGATACTCATTCAGATACAACTTTCAGATACAGTACAGATATGCTCCAGACACGGATGTCATTCTGATACTTATTCAGATACAACTTTCAGATACAGTTCAGATTGCTCCAGACATGGACGCCATTATGATACTTGTTCTTTCAGCTTACAACTTACAATTCAAAAAACATTCTTGGATGGCATCTACAAGCCCATCTCCGATAAGATTCTATCACCTCTCTAAATGGCATCTTTAAGCCCATTCCTTCAACTACACACCGCCGAGTGCAAATTTCTGGGCACTCTAGTGTCCAATCATATTTCACCTTCGAGTCACGAATGGCAAAGCTCGCAAATCTAACTCTTTAGGTTTAAGAAGATTGAACAGGGGCAGCTGTTGTACCCCAAAATTTTCCCTCTCATTTATCAAGACTTTTCTCACAAGATCTCTTTGACTCAAGACTAGATTAGGGTTTGACCAGCTTAAAACCTCTCATCATACACTGATCACCCAAAATTAGGGTTTGAGATTGTACAAATATTTTTGGACTATCAATTCTTCATATGACTTTCAATTATCATCATGGACCCCTAAGATTACTCATGTCAAGTTTCAAGCTTTGAGTCACATTTTTTATCAGTCAATTGGACAGTTGACCTAAAAATCAACTATATTGAAAAAAATCAACCATGGCCAATTTATAGTCAAACTTCATAATTTTTTATCCACATCAACATTTTAGACTCATATGTATCATTTGATCAAGTTTGGACCACAACTTCTCAAGAAATTTGATCAAATCAACAAAAGGGCAAAATGGTCAAAATTAGGGTTTTTGACAGAGAAAGGGCGATTTCTGATTTTTGACCTAGCAAATGACCAATTAGTTTGAAGCATGATTCCAGGAGCTCAATTGCATCATCTTGACCTAATGACATGGTTCAAAACATTGCATTTCATTGGATTGACAGATGATATTTACAGTCAACTGATCAAAAGTCAAATGTATACTGAAAAGTCAAACTTTGACTTTTTGGTCAAAATCAAGTGCCAAGGATCACAATTCATCAAAACATGTCAAAATGTGAAACTTGTTCATCAAGAGATCAAAGATTGAAGATTTTGTTTTGAAATTTGAATTTTTCTTAACTTAGAAATTTTTCTAAGTATAGAAAATTTCTTATTTTTTCTCAACTTTAAGCCATTTTTTCACCATGATACAAGATTATTCAAAGAAAGTTCCAAACATGAGAGTTGTAGACCTCTATGAAATTTACAACTTTGCTAACACATTTTTTTCTAAAGATGCTTGGATCTCAAGATATAATTTTGTGAATACATGCCCATGAGCTAAAATAACTTAGTAAAATTTTTCCCTAATTTAGGCAGGTTTTTGACCTAACTTCATGGAAATTTTTCACCTAGTTCCAAGAGGAATCTTGAAATAAATTTTAAAGATAAGTTATAGATCACATTGAAAGCTTTCCAAAATGTCAAAGAACTCCTTGAGATCATTTTTGAGTAGGTAGAATCGAAGAGATGAAATTGGCAATTTCTCACTTTGAATTCAAGCCATTTCATGAAGAACAAAACTCCAATCTGAACCTATGATGCCTAATCCTTGCTTTACAGGTCTCAAACTTGTTTCTCACTTCATAATTTAATGTTTACACATATAATAAAGCCTTAATCCAAGCACAAGAGTCTTTGTCCAAGCTTTAATTCCATAAATGGCACAAAGTTGCCATTGCCATTTTGGAAAAGCATATCTTTTGCAACTTTTCACTTCTTGAGCATTGGACCTATTTTCTCTGCACACACAAATCCTATAAACCAAAAGCAAGCTGTCTAGGACTTGTACCAACTCCAAGCAGGCCTGTACAAGCATGTAGAGACTTGTCTCCTCACTTTGCTTCAAAAGCAAGTAAGAGTGCAAAAAGGCTAGAACTTAAAAATTTGTTGTTGAGCTGACTTGAAACCTTATCTATACTTATACACAAACGCATTACAACTGAGAAAACGATTGCTCAAGGTCAGAAACACTCCAAAACTCCCTATCACCAAAAACCTGTCAAAACTTGCAGTTTGTGGCCAAGCATAGCAATCCACAAATTTACTCGTGCGTTTCAAGTTTTAATCACTCAAACACTTTACCTACCTCATATCTAAGTGTTCCAGACCATCATCCCTCCACTGTAACACCTCCTTCTCCATCTGCCATTTTTTTTTCAAGCTTGCAGGTTGACTTGGACAGAGAGATTCAGGCACTTTTAAAGCAAGGTAAGGATTGGAACACACTCAGGGAGGTCAGGCAAGCTAAAGGAATCTTCAGGCCTTCATAAATCTCACTCAAACTCAATTCACGATCTCAACTGAAAGAGGTAAGAACTCCAACTTTTATCTCTTCATACAGGTATCCATTGGCCACTATTTATGAAAGGAAAATGTAGATATTATTGTGCTAAAGCCAACCATGTGCATAGAATTCATTTATATTCATTGTGTATAGAGAATTTTAGGGTTTAAATTTCTGTAAAAATTAAGTTTAAAATTAGGGCCTTTAAAATTCGTTTTGATCTTTGATTGTTAATTTACATGAGTTACATGGTTGAAATCGTGGGAAAGAGTACTACCATTTTCATGTTTGAAGTTTCCGTTTTCATGGAGAAATGAGAAAGATACAGAGGTTATGGCCAGCTTGAGGAAGAAGATGAAGTACAGGGCAATGAAGGGATTCATGTTATGTATTTTGTTTTCATATGAACTAACGGATGTACAACCACCCCAGTGGCAAGGTAGCGCGCTGAGAATGCCAAGGTCATGGGTTCGAGCCTTGGTGCCTGCCTATTTGCATATTTTCTCATTTTTGGCCATTTCTCTCATTTTTTGCAGCGTGGGCTCAACTATTGGGCTTCATAATTTTTTCTGATGCTTACATCCTGTTTACTCAGGATACCCCCTGGCCCATACATTTTATTTTATTTTTTATTTTCATTTTTGTTTTATTAAATATTTTCTTTAACACATAAAAATCATAAAAATATAAAATATGATGAATATTTGCATCTTGATTTTTTTTTTTTTATTTTCACATAAAAATATTTTTATTTAATTATATAATAATTATTTTTCTTAAACAAACTTTTAAAATAAAGTAAACTTAAGTATATTTTATTCTTTTTCTCACACTTATAAATATATTTTTTTTAATATATAAAAAGACCAAATATTTTCAAAATATTATCTTTTATTTTTAATACAAAAAATACACAAAAAATAATACTTAAGAAACTTTATTTTCTTTTAAACTAGAATTAGGGTTAACCAAATCTATAAAAATAACTTCCCTTTTATTAAGATATTAGGATTAGGTCAAAGCTCTTTTGTATATAAAAGACAAAGCAAAAAATCTTTTTTTCTTACATACATACCATTGCATATTTTGTATATTATTTATTCAAATATTCGTACAAATTAGATTTGGTTGTAATAGTTTAATTAGGTTTACATTATTGCAAATCCCCATTTAGAATTTGTATTCACCCTCCCATAAAATGTTGTAATAGCGTAGTAATCTTTAAATTACACAATTTACCGCTTTTGTATACCATGCTAGTAATTAGGGTTTGAATGGTAAGATCAAAACAAATCAAATAGAAAAACCTAATCCAAGACAAAAGCAAGCATGAAAATAATACACTTGCACACAAGCACCCTTAGGGTTACTCCACTTGGTTGCCTTACATAAAAATGGCCATATTACGCATGTGAAGTATCTTGGCAAAACAAACAAATATAAGATCATAGTCCCTCGATGACGCTATTCTAAGTTGCCTTACAAAATGATCTTGGTCCCTCAAAAATGCTAAGATACTTTGCAACATTGCTAATCATGGTTATACGATGACCCCCGCCCGTCCCGTTTACATCCAAAGATAGGGTTGCTTACCAAATCAATGGTAAGACAACAATATCAAAGGAAAAGAAAATGAACAAGAAAGACATTTGAGTAGGTAGATTACTTCTAGTTACTTTCTCTATTTTCAAAGAAATTATCCTTGCTACTTCTTCAAAACAAAACACACATATTTCCAAAACATTTTAAAAACATTGAAAACATTTTCAAAAAGACAAACATCTTTGTATACATTCTTACGAACGAGAATCATTACAAAGATTGCCTAAACGATGGCCTCTTTTACAAAATACTTTCAAAACCACACAAAGCACAATTTCAAAACAAGAAGCAAGTGATCTAGAAACTAACTAAGAGCCCATGGAAAATCATTGATGAAAATGGTGCTAATACCTTCCCTTTTCATAATCTACCCCCCGAACTCAAGAAATAATCTCAAAGGTCTTTCCTGTGCTTTTTCACCTTTCCTTTTGGATAAAAGAAAATTCGGTGGCGACTCTTGCTAACCGCAACATTTGCAATAAAACGCAAAACCCTCAAGTCAGTTCTCCCTCCGTATCACACCCAACATGTCTTCGTACGACCAGGCGAAGATATCAACATAGTCATATAGCATCTAGATTAACCTTTCCTTGATACTATGCTCCAAGTTGGCACCTATCTTGACTTCCTTTTTATCCTCTCCAGTACCCAGTTTTACCGGCTCGACTGGCTCTTCATGAGGCTGTATTGCTCTTTCCTTTTGTTGTAACAGTCTAACAAGTTCTCCTGGTACTTCATAATCTTCCTCACCTTCGTCCTCGGCTTGGTATATCGGATTTTCAAAGTCATAACTGGCAATAGAAGAACCGTTATCAATGGGATCCAGAGCGGATGTGGATCTGCAATTTGACATGTGGGTGTGTGTAAGAGAGCATGGCTATTTTGACAAAAGTAAAAAGAAAGACAGAGCGTAAAATTTGTATGCAAAACGTCCAATGATTTATTAATGACATGTGAATATGAAGTGATAACCCTTACAAATAGACCGTTGTGCCCCAGGTAAGACACGAGGCTTTAGAGTTTAAATTGTTCAAATATTACATATCCAAAAAAAGACAATTACTCTTGGATGAAAGTAATGGGAACAAAGTCTCTAGCCGTCCAATTATTTAGTCCACCACTGGTAGTTGGGAAGATCCAATTGTTCATGTCACAGTCACTGTCACTGTCCTCCAAGGCATTGATTCCATGATTGCTGATGCGTAGTGGTGGTCCTCCGGTGCGAGCGCGACAAATAGCTTTTTGAGCTCCTGAAGTAAAACCCAAACCAAACTTATCAGATTTGTAGGGGATGTTAGGGAGTTGGCCCCAGATAGTAACCCCACCTTCTTCAAATACAGCTTTGGAATCCTTTAGAGAAGCCGTCTTCAAAGGAGGTATGGTAGTCTTTGGAACACTAGTAACAGTCTTAGTAGAAGCAATTGTCTAAGGAACCTCTTCAAAGTTCTGGCAGGGGGTTTCAATGAACTCGCCATCCATCTCAACATACCTGAAAGAGTTCAAATGGCTCACCATACACTCTTCTTCGCCATGGACTATAGCAGTCTTCCCATTAACCGGATACTTCAACATTTGATGCAGAGTAGAAGTAACAGAACCAACCCCATGGATCCATAGGTGTCCCAATAAACAAGAGTAAGACAGGTGAATGTCCATCATATAGAAAGTTGAGCCAAAAGTTTGGGAACCAACTTTAATAGGAATGTCCACCTCCACGTGTACCATTCTCTTGGAACCATCAAAAGACCTCACCACAATATTACTAGGCTTCAAAGTTAGTCCTTCATAGTCTAATATGTCTAAAGCACCCTTGGGTAGAACATTTAGTGACGAACCCGTATCAACTAGAACATGAGCCATGGTAGTGCCCCTACACTCAATAGAGACATGTTGGGCATCATTATGCTTTCTTCCTTTGGACGTCAAATCAGCATCAGAGAAACTGAGTCCATTGTCAGCAGTAAGACTAGCAACACACTCCTCAAATTGGTCGGCAGAAGTCTCTTGCGGCACATGAGCAGACTTCAGGAACTTCACCAAAGCCTTAGCATGGGCTTCAGAGCATAACAACAAGGCCAGCATTGAAATTTTAAGGGGTCCGCCCCAATTGTTCCACAACATTATAATCACTCTCTTCCGTATGATTTTCAAAATTTATTCCATTTCCTTTTTGGAGGCTTCAGGAATGGCTTCTTTGGGTGCCTCCATTCGGGAAGGCTCAACCAATACTTCTTTGCCCCGAGTCTCAGTTGACTCAGTAGCAGGAATAACAATAGGAGTAACAATAGGAGCAACCATAGGAGTATTAACAATCTTTGGAGAGATTTCATGGGAGAAAATCCTTTTGCTTCTAATAATCTTATTGGTCCCAATAATGTTGTCGATGTTAGGATCAACATCTTCATAAACTTCATTCTTAATGGCCAGGAGGTCTTGCTTGACGCCATGATAAGAAACGTCATCTCCATAATTCCAAGGAACAGCTTTGTCGGAGGAATATGGCATGGGCCCTGGAAAGGTTATAATTAAAGGAGAAACCTTAGGAGTGGATGTAATCCTGACATGTCTTTTGGAGGAGACCCTGGAAGGATTGCCGAAAATGTTAATAATTGACACATCTTTGCATAAACTTCTTGTAAAGGGAATCTTCTCAAAGAGGATCTTCCGGTTATCAATCAGACGCTGAACGCCTATCTTCAACAACAAACAACCATTGGGAAGAGACGCACACATGTGGCAACCTTTACCACAACCAGGAAATAAATCGGCTCGTAAGAGATTCTTCTTAACAATTGGAAGAGGAGTAGCTAGTTCATCAACATAAGACACAAACAGGTCGTCATCAACAACATTGATACCTTGGTCATGCTTGGGCATGGGTGCAGTTATCACATTGGGGGGTTCCGGAGGGTCAAATTCAATCTCCTTTATCTCAAAAAGATCCTGAACTTTATTCTTCAGAGCCCAACAATCATTTGTATCATGCCCCAGACTGTTGGAGTGGTAGGCACATCGAGCATTTGTATTATAACTGGGAGATGTAATGTTTGGATTTTAAGGAGGCTCCCTCAGAGTGACCAAGCTAGCCTTCAATAGATGCTACAATACTTGTGATAAGGGTATGTTGAGTCTAGTGAATTGTCTTCTAGGCGCATCCTGCCTGCGCTGATTATTTTGTCGTTGAGTCGATGCAGGGTTGGAAATCATCACGGCTCATACCGTTGGACGGTGTTCAGTTTTACCCTTATTTCTATGGTCATAAGCAGCACTTACCTCTTTCTTCCCAGTGAAGGGTTTCTTCATTGTACTTGAAGATGCATCCTTTTGAATCTTACCTCTCTTGATAGCAGCTTCTACTCTTTCACCTGTTAATATCAGCTCGGTGAATCCATCTGAAGAGCTTCCAATCAAGTGGTTGAAAAATGGACCAGACAAAATACCCAAGAACATATCTACTAGCTCTCTACCAGACAGAGGAGGTTGGACTCTTCCTGCAAGATCTCTCCACTTTTGGGCATAATCTTTGAAGCCCTCACTGGAACCCATAGACATGCTTTGAAGTTGTGTATGGGTTGGAGCGAGGTCAACATTGTATTGGTACTGCCTGTAGAAATCAACATCCAGATCCTCCCAGTTATGGATGTTGGTTCCCTCCAGCTGATAGAACCATTCCAATTGAGTCCCCAATAAACTTTCCTGGAAGAAATGCACCCACAAATTCCTATTAGTGGTGTGAGGCTGGATCTTCCTAACATAAGACCTCAGATGCAGCTTAGGACATGAAACCCCGTCATATTTAGCAAACACATGAACCTTGAACTTTTGTGGAATGACCACCCTATAAACCAACCCTAATTCTTCAAAATACAGACCAAGTACCCTCTGAATTTCCATTGTGTTGAGACGGTCTTCCAGTTGTTTGTATTTGTCATCAGCAAGAGGATACTACTCTTCAGCATAATCAGCCTTTTCTCCATCGAACCCTAGACTGTGGTCTTCTTCTTTTGTCTTCTCTTCTGGATTGTCCCCCTCATTTGACAGAGTTACGAATTCTAGAGCTCGCTTTGTTGGTCCTCTGAATCTCCTTCCCATATTCAGGACACCCACTAGTTTCTTAGCCTTTTTATTCTTGTCTTTGAGAATGAGATCCTTCAGGTCTTCCTGTCCCTTAGCCAGGGCCAGGAACATCTGCTGGAATTGAGCATTCTGGGCTTGAAGGTCCTTAATATTCTGTTCGAGAGCCATTTCTTTTTGCTGAAATAAACAACGAAAAGATAAGAAACCTATCTTTGAAATACCTATAATGATATGTATGCCATGTTTATGCAGTGTTTTCAAGGATCTCATGGGGTAAACACAAGAAAATGTTATAATTTGACTGCATCTTTGATTGAAGAACTTTCGTATAGTTGAACGACCTTCTACGAGAATCAAGTTCACCATATCAAGTGGGTCCTAGCCTCTGACTCAAGTTGTTGTGCTTTGATCTTTTGACGGTATTGGCTAGAGGAAAATAAATCCCATTGCCCCTTGCTAGACGACTGGTTCATCACAACCAACATCGCATGCCCTAGAGATCCTTGAAATGGTTAGTGAGATGAAAATGGATGCTATGATCATGATGTTATGTTCGAACAAATTAATCACACATAAGATCTTAGGTTTAGGCTTGCATGGGGTTTATAGGTAAGTATCCTCTTGAAGTTTAGTTGGTTTAACCTGTCTTAGAAAGGTAACCAGGTTCTAAGGAGTCTCAATATCACATATCTTTCTTTATCAGGCATTGTTTCAGCTCAGGTGATCTTTTCTCGCGGCCAAAATATCCTGAAAGTCTGATCTCAATGAGTGTAGCATCGAGTATCAACCTGTTGTACCCCATAATTTTCCCTCTCATTTTCTTTCAAGATCTTCTCTTACATGGGTGGTTGCAAACAGGAAAGTAAAATTTGAAGATGAAAGAAATGTCCTTTGATTGGAACATCAGAGTTTCCTTCAATTTGAACATCAGAGCTTCTTTCGATTGGAACATCAGAGTTTCCTTCGATGGGAACATTAGAATTTCCTTTGATTTGAACATCAAAGCTTCTTTCGATTGGAACATCAAAGTTTCCTTTAATTTGAACATCATATCTTCTTTCGATTGGAACATCAGAGCTTCTTTCAATTGGAACATCAGAACTTCTTTCGATTGGAACATCAGAGCTTCTTTCGATTTGAACATCAGAGCTTCTTTCGATTGGAACATCAGAGTTTCCTTCGATTGGAACACCAGGGTGTCCTTCGATTGGAACATCAGAGTGTCCTTCGATTGGAACATCAGAGTTTCCTTCGATTAGAACATCAGAACGAAGTATCCTTCGATTGGCATATCAGTGCAGAGGTGTCTTAATCTAAAATGTTCTGATGAGGGAAGTTCTGAACAATTCGAATCAGGACTTAGAATCATCACAAGAACAAGGGCTGATCGAAGATGTTCTGATGAGGGAAGTTTTGAACAATTCGAATCAAGACTTAGAATCATCACAAGAACAAGGGCTGGTCGAAGAAGTTCTGAAGGGAAGTTCTGGGAGATTCGAATCAGGACTTAGAATCATCACAAGAACAAGGGCTGATCGAAGGGGCTCTGAAGAGGGAAACTCTGAATACTTTCAAATTCGAACAAGGCGCCAAGTTGACATGTCCAAGTTCACTCAGAATCCCAGAATGGCATGAAATGTCTCAAAATGGAAATATTTTAATTTGCCTGATTCTGTTTTCAATGCCATGTTTAATGGTTGGTCTTTAATGACATGATTCTTTCCCCATTTCCGTGTCTCCTCCACATCCTATAAATACAAGACACAAACATAAATCAAGGGGGACTGACAGGCACACATACTGTATCACAGGATCACACATTACACGCGAAGATATTATACACACACGCTGCCCCAGAAAGCACATCAAAAATCTCAAAACACCAAATTTAAAAGCCTCCCAATCGAAACACCTTTTGCAGGTCCCTCTCTAGGAGTCCACACCAACTTCTAAGCAAACATTTCCATGCTCAGAGCCACAGATCACACACCTTCGATGGGTAAGGGTTTGTGGAACCAAAACTGCACCTTCATACTATTTAGATATACATTGCACGTATACTCTTGTTATTTCCAATATTTGTGTTGCATGCAAGCTAAAACGCAGGAATGAGATCGTGCCATCTCTAAGGCGCGATCTGAGTTTTTTCTTCAAATCTCACCTGGGATGTTCCAGGCCAAACAAACCCAAATTCAAATTGGAGAGATATTTAAATTGGGGAAGGATTCGAATCAAGGGTGTAAGGTCCCCCTAGTGTAGCAACCGGTTTTTTAATCAAGAGTCACCACTATTAGTTTTTATCCTAAGGAAGGGAACCTAACAGAAAACCCTAATTCGCGGATAGAGATTCTAGGTTACGGAATCAATTAGACGAAAGGAAGGTGTTAGGCACCTTTCATCCACCTTTTTCACAAGGATATTAAGCTCTAGGTTTAGGTTTGGGGTAAACAGGGTTTTAAGTTTTAATTAGCAAGACTCGCCATGATTTTAGATTGTGTGCCTACATATCCTCTTATGAGGAATCAGAGTCCCAATTCGTAGTTTGTAGGGGTTGGTGTATTTTAGAGGGTTTGCAATCATATTTTGAATCACTTCGCACTCGGTCGGTAGTAGTGATTACGGAGATTTTGACTGAGTATGCAGTAAGCCAAAATCGGTTTGAAACCCTATTTGCAAAAAGATTGTTGATTAGTTTAATTTGCTCGCGAGAATAGTTTGAGGTTTGTTTGTGTTTTTTATTGTATTAATTGCGAAAAGTCTTGATTAGTGCATGATAAAAAATATTTAATGTAATATACGTTAAAATAATATATATACATGAGTTTTGAAAATAATTTATATGTTAAAACAATAATAGTATTTACATACAATAATTAATAATATACACAAATTAATAATAATAATAATAATAATAATAGTTATAATTATTATGGTAATATAGTATAATAATAATAGAAAATTATGATAATGAAAGTTAATAATAATAATAATTATTATAATAATTATAAGTGCAAAAAGAAATAAATAATGTACAAAATAATTATAATTTTAAATAGACCTAGGGGGTGCATTTTCAGTTGACTGGTAAATGACGGGGGGTGCTGAAATTAAGTTAGATTTAAGCCCAATACATAGGCTGGACAGGAGGGTACGAATTGCTTTGGAGTTTAGAAACTAAGCAGCAAGGGGAGTGTTAAAAGAAATGGGCCAGACCCACTACGTTTCTGAAAGGTGGAAAATTGATCGTGTGTGATGCGATGTATGAGAGCTAGCGTGTGACTTGGCCTCAAGGCCGTCTGATCAGCATCCAGTGGATGACACGCGAGGGAATAGGATGGTTAACGTGCACGCGCGTGTAGGGGATAAAATATAGTAAAAATTGTTTCTAATTTTCTGTTCGCTTCTCTTAATTTTACAGAGCATCTTCTTTTGTCTTCCTCACTCTCTCAAACCCTTCACTTTCTCACCTTTCCTCCTTGTCTTCCCCAACCCTAATCTCAGTGGCGGCGGCCCAAAACTAAACCCTATCGCTATCAATCTAACCCTAAAACAAAAGAAAGAGAAAAAATTATTAGTTTCCCTCTCTGTAATTTTCGTTCTGATTCTTTTTCGATCCAGTTTCGTTTGTTGATCTCTTCTCTTTCTTTTCAGGTGACAATGAGTTAGAGGTGGTGGAAGTGAAGGTTGGATGAGTTAACAGAAGGCAATGGCGCACGGTGGAAGATGCCGGTGTACGGCTATTGGAGGTTTATCCACGGTATCTAACGGTGGCAGTGAGGGTTGGCGATGTTCTAGGGTTATCGACGGCGAGAAACAGCGAGCGATTAGGGTTTCCGGTCAGGAAACTCTAATCGCTCCTTTCTTCTCTTGTTCCACGGTAAGGGCTCGCTCCAGATTCTTCTTCTGTCAAAACTGCTCGCTTCCCTCTTCGACCCCCTGTTCTTGGTTCCCGCTTCTGTAAAACGAAAAATTCCCCTCCCTCGTTACTGTGATCATTCATATTCATAGGCTTAGTTTATTTAGGGTTTTCTTTTAAGAATTTGCTGTTATAATTAGCAAAGATTCAGGAATAATTATAGAAATTAGGGGTTATCAATTTACTGTAATTGATTCATTCTTATGAGATTTTCTGTATAATGTTATTTCTGTAAGATTTGTATTCTTAGGGATTTGATTTGCGGATTCTATAGATATTGTAATGAGGATTCTGTAAAATCTTGGTTTGTATAATTTTCTTCTGATTTCGTGAAGATTTAGTAAAGATTGTATAATTGTGTTTTAACTGATTCTGGCAACTTGTGATTTGCTGTAGATTTAATTTTGCAAACTAAATTTGAACATTAGCTGTTTGTGGAGTGAAATCAGGCGTGATTGGTACAGTAGCAGTTTATGGGCCTTATGTTAATTAATTGCATTCTGTCCAGCAAACAATGAAACAAAATTGGGCCTTTACTGCAAAGAAAATCGTTTCTGTCCAGCAATAGACTTCTTTTTCGCTATACTTTGGTGGACCCAAACAAAATGATTTCGCCAGATCTTTTCTTTTTTACACAGAAAACTCTTAAATAATAAAACATCCTACCAATTCTATTAATAATCTGAAAAAATAAATTTCTAAATAGTTTATAAATTAGAAATATATATCTATAAAAATGTGGGTAATATACTAAATAACAAGAGTCAATTAGTCTCTTTTTTTTCAAAATGCCAAATGGGCCCACTTAGGGACTATTTTAACAGACATGTAGTTTGTATTAGATTCAAAGCTTTATATTTAGTTTACCCCCTTTTAGTAACAAATGAAAAAGATCTCTTTTTGCCCAGTTGTGAATAAGAATTTTTTTATTAGAAAAGTTACAGCGAACGTTTCATAATAATTTCTTTTCTAAAATAAATCAACAACAAAAAAATAACAAATGAACTGATTTTTTAAAGATCTCAATGGACCATACGAATTCTACCACTCACTCCCATTTTCCTTTAATAACAACAAACATTCAAGTGGGCTTTGATTAATTAATTTCAACTAATAACAGCTTAATCTTAATTTTCCTTTAAGAATTTAGTAACTCAGTAATTATTAGAAATAATTCCATTTTCGAATCGCATGGGCCATAGGACAACATACTTCGCGAATGGGTTTGCAGATACATGGTCTTTCTGATTTAGAAAACCCTACTAAAATATACTCCCCGGTTGGATAAAGATGGGCCATCAGATATTGATGTCCCATCTTTAATTAAGTATTTTCTTTATTTCAATCTCGAAAAATATAATCGCCGCGGTAGGACAAATTTGGGGTACGACAGCTGCCCCTATTCAATCATCTTTCAATTGAATAGCGTGAGAAAACTCGAGTCTTGCGAATTTTGATTGGAAGATTATTGAATACTTGAAGTATCCAAAATTTGTCCGACAAGCATAAGGTTATTCTGATGTAGCATACCCTTATAAGTCTTAAGGAAGTAGGCAAAGCTGATGATATATTGCTTACCCGGGTTTGATAACGAGTCGGATAATCTCTAGGCGCAATTTTGTACGTCTTGGCTTATTCGCCCATTTGAAGGGTGTGTGTAGCAATTATTGATGATGCATGGTTGCTTGAAGACTGAGGCCATGGGTTACGTATGCGAATCACTGCATGACATCTGAGGCGATGTTTTTAGCATGAATGCATTGCGGCTCCGAGGTTATGTGTTTGAGTTTGAAGAACGCATTGCGGCTTAGAGGCAATGTGTTTATTTGGATGATACATTGCGGCTTAGAGGAAATGTGTTTGAGTTGGATGATACATTGCAGCTTAGGGGCAATATGCTGAGTTTTAAGGGTACATTACGGCTTAGAGGAAACATGTTGACTTGGATAATACATTGCGGCTTAGAGGCAATATGTCGAGTTCTGAGAATTCATTGCGGCTTAGAGGCAATGTAATGAGTTTGGGAGAATGCATTGCGGCTTAGAGGAAATGTGTTGAGTTTTGAGGATACATTGCGGCTTAGAGGCAATATGTTGATCTGGAAAGATACATTGCGGCTTATAGGGAATGTGCTGGTTGGATAATATATTGCAGCTTAGAGGCAATGTGTTGATCTGGAGCGATACATTGCGACTTAGAGGTAATGTGCTGGTTGGATAATATATTGCAGCTTAGAGGCAATATGTTGATCTGGCGATATACATTGAGGCTTAGAGGCAATGTGCTTGTTTGGATAGTATATTGCGGCTTAGAGGCAATACATTGATCTGGAGAGATACATTGCGGCTTAGAGGCAATGTGCTTGTTTGGATAGTATATTGCGGCTTAGAGGCAATACGTTGATCTGGAGAGATACATTACGGCTTAGAGGCAATGTGCTTGTTTGGATAGTATATTGCGGCTTAGAGGCAATATATTGAGTTTCGTGAATACATTGCGGCTTAGAGACAATGTGTTTGAGTTGGATGATATATTGCGGCTTAGAAGCAATATACCGAGTTTCACGAATACATTACGGCTTAGAGGCAATGTGTTTGAGTTAGATGATACATTGCGGCTTAGAGGAAATATACTGAGTTTCGCGGATACATTGCGGCTTAGAGGCAATGTGTTTGAGTTAGATGCTATATTGTGGCTTAGGGGCAATATACCGAGTTTCGCGAATACAGTGTGGTTTAAAAGCAATGTAATGGCTTGGAGATATGCTGCGGCTTAGAGGCAACATACTGAGTTTATAAGGAGCTCGTCACTGCAGGAAGACTTATGTGATGGGCTGAATGTGTCACGGCATGAAGACTGAAGTGACGGGTTAAATCGTAGGAGAAGCATTGCATTGGTTGACCCTTAGGTAGTTGAATCGAGGGTGAAATTATTTGTCTGTTTGCTATGTGATACATGTGTGTGTATGCATATTAAATGTTGTATGTATGCGACATGTATGATGTTCGACATTGATATGAAGCTCTGAACATGTATGTGAAAATGTATATTGTATGCTTGAGATATGCAAAAATGTGTGTGTGTATGAAATGTGTGTAAGATGCGCGTATGCCTTGAAATGTTATGCAGACTATTTCCGGCATTCTCTCCTTTAAACCAATGGCTTAGAGTTACCAATTCCTGGCGTTGTATGTTGTGTCATCGTTGTATTGTTGAACTTGAATGCGGTGGACAAAGTCAGCCAAAGTTTGAACATTGATTTCGTATTGCGGGCGTAAACGTAGATGTAGACGTAGGTAATGGCATATGCGCAGATTTGCACGTAGGCATAGACGTAGACGTAGATGTAGATAATGGCTTATGCGTAGATTTGTATGTCGGTGTAGACGTATGTATGTGGTCTCTGTAAGCACGACTGTAAGGGTAGATTCGTATGTTGTAAGCGCACGCGTAAGTGTAGATGTACGTAGACAGGCGTAAGCGTAGACGTATGTCAATTCATATGTAGCAGGCGCAGGCGTGAGAGTAGACGTATATAGACTCACATGTTGTAGGCACGGGCGTAAGCGTATTTCAATTTGTATGTCGTAGGTGCAGGTGTAAGTGTAGACGTATGTAGAATTGCCAGTAGTACACATATGCGAGGATGCGTGCACGGATGTAAGCATAGATGTATGTAGATTTGTATGTTGTAGGCGCAGACGTGAGCATAGTTGTATGTAAATTCGTATGTTGTAGGCGCAATCGTAAGTGTAGATGTATATAGATTCGTACATTGTAGGCACGGGCGTAAGCGTAGGCATGTGTAGAATTGGCAGGAGTACACATGTGCGTGGACGCATGTGCGGACGTGGACTTTGTGCTGCAAGCGTAGGCATAGGTGCTGACATGGGTGTAAACTTTGCGTAGGGTCGTAGGCATATACTTGGTATTGCTGAGGGCAAGCATAGGCACGGGTGCGGACGTAGTCTTTTTTTGTATCGCGAGCGTAGACATAGTCGTAGACCTAGAAACATGTATGGAATTTGTATCATAGACGTAGGAATAGACATGTGTATGGACGCATGTGAGGATGTAGACTTTGCGTTGTAAGTACGGGCATAGGTGCCGACATGGACGTAGACTTTGCGTAGGGACGCATAGATATATGTATAGACTCTGTATGTGTATGGGCGTAGACATTTTTGCGTCGCGAGCGTGGATATGCATAGATACAGGGGTAGACATGTGTACAGATGTAAGACGTAGGGGTAGCCATGTGCGTGGATGTGGACGTGGATTTTCTTTTGATATCTTTCCAAAATAGTTTTTTTATGTTTTGTCAAATGCTTTTATTTTGCTAATTCCCCGAAATGTTTTCAAGACAATATTCACAAGTAATAATCGTAGTATTTTGAAAACAAGTCTGAGAAAAGAAAAAATGCAATTTGAAAAATGCAAAGGAAGTAAGTGTTTTATTAATATGCCTCTGAATAGGCGAGAGTATAAGATGCAATTCCTAGAAAGAGGTAATTACAGAAAGTTTAAAAGTTGTAAATGGAAATAAAAATGATAATTGCTACTTCTATTCCCTAATATCCTTTTAACGATCTTATCTCCTTTACTTCTGAGTTGGATGATTCAGATCTATCTCTCCTTTCGTGGTTCGTAGTCGCGGTTCGTGGATCGCAGTCTTTTTGTTCTTTATTTCTTTGTATGGAGTGATCCCAAATTTTTGCCTAGATTTCCCTTTCGGTTTTTCAATCCACCAGGATTTTTTTTTTGTTATATGCCCTTAATTTTTGCCTGGATCGCCCTTTAGGGTTTTCGATCCACCGGGGCGTTCCTTTTTGCCTAAGTCGCCTGTTTAAGGTTCGAGCTTAGCGAGCTTCTTGTACATAGTGTTTTTGATTACGTTTGAACTGGTCGGGTGTGGTAGTTCTTCCCCATCCATTGTTGTGGAGATAATAACACCACCGGAGAATGTTGTTTTGACTACATATGGACCTTCGTAATTAGGTGTACATTTACCACGTGGGTGGAGGCGAGGTAGCAGAATCTTCTTGAGTACTAGACCATGTCGTGGTTCATCTTGTACAGTATACCGTTACCTGGAAAGAATTTCACGGATGATTTTTGTAGAGTTGCTTGTTGATGCTGGGGGCATGTTCTGGACGTCTTGAAATCAAAGCTTGTTATATTGTTGTTTTTTTAGTAGCAAGGCAAAGCGTGGGCTGTTCGAAGCATCGGTTTGTGATGCGCGGTTCGTGGTTTGACCAAGTTATTTTGAACACGGACGATATAGTTGTCAAGGCGTCTGTCATTTGATTCCCTTTTCGTGGGATGTGACTGAAAATGATTTTTGAAAGCAGTCAGTATTAAAACATGATCCCGATATGGAACCCGTTTTGGATGCTTAATATCCCATTTGTCGTTGAATTGGTACATGGCTTGTGAGCATTCTTTGGGAGAGTCAATACTGCCCCTATGTCGGGCCCTAGTATGTTGGAAGCTTCATTGAATGTTGACACCCAACGTGCCCCTGGCTCGGGTTCTTCGTCAGATCTTGGTATTTTGTAGTTGTTTATTTTTACGGCACTGTCTGTATTCGACCTTGGCCTATTTTCATAGATATGCGCAATAACTTGGTCAGCTTCTTTGTGGCTCCTCTCTAACATTTCCCCTTAGCTTGGTTTCTTCCAGGTCTTTCCCTGTACTCAGATTAATGGTCTTGATAGCCTCTAGATACAGTTGCGTATTGTTAGCTCTTTTTTTTATTTCCCCTCGCCATTTTTTTCAGAGAGTTCAAGATCTCTATCACCTTCCCCTTCAGCTTGGTTGATAAGTGTATCAAAATTATATCGGATCGCATCAGTAACATTATCGGTGGTTTTGGGCATGAATTTGTACCTTTATTATGCTTTGGTGCAACTTTAGAATTTGAATATTTGAAAATGCATATGCAGCGAAAGTATTGCCATTTTAAAATTAAGATATAAATGCAAGAGAAAAACATGGATCTTGATTGAAAACAAAATATAAGTTTGATTAATCACGGATATTGTCTGAAACAAAACGGGGAAACCCTTACAAGAAACCCCTATGTCTCGGGCTTGACACAGGTTCTTTCGAAAACAAGAAAAATTAATTAGGAAAGGAAAGGAAAGGATCTTAGGAATCTCCACGGTCGTCCATCTTTTGAGTTCTCCTCCTGGGGCGCATTCTCAGGTGAATTCAGTTTCCCCTTTGGTGTTGGCCTTGTTGGATATCTTCGCCACACGTGCACCATGCACTACTCCATTGTTGACAAAGGTCTCTTGAATCAGAGGAAAGTGTGATTCGTCCTTCAGAGTAGCTTTATACTTTTCTTCAAGGTATTGTCTGAACTGGACTATCCCCTGGTCCCTTAGCCTTTGTTGAGCTTTTCAAAAGCTTCATTGTGTCCTAGAGGGAGTCTGCATTATCGGTTGAAATATGTAGGGTATGATATGCCCTTACTTTTGGTGGCGGTAGGATAAACCCTTCAGTTTCAGCTCCTTGTTGGGCCATGACGGACATTTGGAGTCTTGCCCCTGACTCTTTCCTTAGTTTGTGACCGCTTGATGCACCAATAGTCTGGGCTATTTCTTCGAAAGCTACCCTGGGAATTTGGTCTAGCCTGTCAACGATGTTCTTCAATTACAAAAGAACTTGACGCGAATCTCCTTTGGTTGAACTCACGTTGCCCTTTACTTGGTCGAGATCCTTTTTGAACGCAGCCTACGTTTCCTCGATTTTCTCCATTGCTTTTTGTTGATAATCCCTTGTTTGATATGGAGGCCAAGGAGGTGGAGATATTCTTCTACCAATGGATTAACTGGAGAGATGCTTGTGTAAAAATGAGTTTTGACATGACATGCAGGTGTTCATAAATGTAGGAGTGCGAATGAATGTGAATGTCTTATTCCTTTGGGTATATGCCTGTCCTTTATGATTTTACTTGGCGACGATCTTTAAAAATAGATACACAAACGATGTGGGGAAACAAAACGCCTTTATTGAAGGTAACGTAATTCAGATATTGAAAAATATTACAATCTTTAGCCAAAACTTTATTTACGTGAAATCAGGAAACAAGGAAATAAGTCTTCTAGACGCGCCTGCAGATATCTTCTTTTGAAACTATCCACTGTTGCTGGACAAAATTTGATAAAGTCTTCAACACGTTATTTCCCTTTTTGTGGCTTTGATTTCAGGCATGTTTGGCGTGCTGGCATGGACAAGTTGTTTCCTTTGGTATCCATTTTTAAAGACAATCATCGGGATCTTGAGTTTATTATTATCTTTTATACCCCATATGAATAAGACAAATTTAAGGTGACGAATATATGAAATGCATGACGAATACATGAAATGTATGAATGCGTGGGTGTAAGGTTGAGTGACAGAATTTTTGTAACGAATATCCCTATAAGGTAGGGATGAATGGTTCAGCGATGGGGTTTTGTTATAAGTACCCTTATAAGGTAGGTTCCTTAGTCTTGGCCTACAGTTAATCTACCCTCCCAAAAGGGTGGCTTCCTTAAGGGTATCATGAATAACACCATAGGGAAAAGGCGCAAGGGCCCCCTCTTAGGTGGAGCCTCTTTATGGACTGATACTTTCGTCTCAAAGTCGTGAAAGGTCTCGTCATGATATTTTAGGTTAAGGCCGTTACAAAGAGTCATGGGTGACCTTCCAAAGTCCTACTCGTCAAGAGGATATCCCTTGATAAGTATTCCTTTCTCGGAACTCCACCGACTCTAGGCGAAGTCGTCACATAAACTCGCAGGGATGATGTACACCCTAAGCTAATAGATGAAACTTCTTGCTAAGGTTATTTGAGAATATTTTTCGAAATAAAAACCCTCCACATAATATATATAGAAAAATTGACAATAAATAAATAACACAATAAATAGAATTAATGAAAATAAATAAATAGAGCAAACAAAAATAAGAAACCCCAAAAATACCTAAACATAGGGATAAGGAGAAGTCCCCAATAGAGTCGCCAGCTATAGCAACCGGTTTTTTAATCAAGAGTCGCCACTATTAGTTTTTCTCTTAAGGTAGGGAACCTAACAGAAAACCCTAATTCGCGAATAGAGATTCTAGGTTACGGACTCAATTAGACGAAAGGAAGGTGTTAGGCACCTTTCATCCACCTTATTCGCAAGGATATTAAGCTCTAGGTTTAGGTTTGGGGTAAACAGGGTTTTAAGTTTTAATTAGCAAGACTCGCCACGATTTTAGATCACGTGCCTACGTATCCTCTTATGAGGAATCAGAGTCCCAATTTGTATTTCGTAGGGGTTGGTGTATTTTAGAGGGTTTGCAATCATATTTTGAATCACTTCGCACTCGGTCGGGAGTAGTGATTGCGAAGATTTTGACTGAGTACGCAGTAAGCCAAAATCAGTTTGAAACCCTATTTGCAAAAAGAATGTTGATTAGTTTAATTTGCTCGCGAAAATAGTTTGAGGTTTGTTTGTGTTTTTTATTGTATTAATTGCGAAAACTCTTGATTAGTGCACGATAAAAAATATTTAATGCAATATACGTGAAAATAATATATATACATGAGTTTTGAAAATAATTTATATGTTAAAAAAATAATAGTATTTACATACAATAATTAATAATATACACAAATTAATAATAATAATAATAATAATAATAATAATAATAATAATAATAATAATAATAATTATTATTATAATGGTAATATAGTATAATAATAATAGAAAATTATGATAATGAAAGTTAATAATAATAATAATAATTATTATTATTATTATTATTATAAGTGCAAAAAGAAATAAATAATGTACAAAATAATTATAATTTTAAATAGACCTGGGGGTGCATTTTCAGTTGATTGGTAAATGACGGGGGGTGCTGAAATTAAGTTAGATTTAAGCCCAATACATAGGCTGGACAGGAGGGTACGAATTGCTTTGGAGTTTAGAAACTAAGCAGCAAGGGGAGTGTTAAAAGAAATGGGCCAGGCCCACTACGTTTCTGAAAGGTGGCAAACTGATCATGTGTGATGCGATGCATGAGAGCTAGCGTGTGACTTGGCCTCAAGGCCGTCTGATCAGCATCCGGTGGATGACACGCGAGGGAATAGGATGGTTAACGTGCACGCGCGTGTAGGGGATAAAATATAGTAAAAATTGTTTCTAATTTTTTGTTCGCTTCTCTTCATTTTATAGAGCATCTTCTTTTGTCTTCCTCACTATCTCAAACCCTTCACTTGCTCACCTTTCCTCCTCATCTTCCCCAACCCCAATCTCAGCGGCGGTGGCCCAAAACTAAACCCTACTCGCTGTCAACCTAACCCCAAAACAAAAGAAAGAGAAAGAATTATTAGTTTCCGTCTCTGCAATTTTCATTCCGATTCTTTTTCGATCCAGTTTCGTTTGTTGATCTCTTCTCTTTCTTTGCAGGTGACAACGAGTTAAAGGTGGTGGCAGTGAAGGTTGGACGAGTTAACTGAAGGCGATGGCACACGGTGGAAGATGCCGGTGTATGGCGATTGGAGGGTTATCCACGGTATCTAACGGCGGCAGTGAGGGTTGGCGATTTTCTAGGGTTATCGAGGGAAAGCAACGGCGAGCGATTAGGGTTTCCGGTCCGGAAACTCTAATCGCTCCTTTCTTCTCTTGTTCCACGGTAAGGGCTCGCTCTAGATTCTTCTTCTGTCAAATTCGCTCGCTTCCCTCTTCAACCCCCTGTTCTTGGTTCTCGCTTCTGTAAAACGAAAAATTCCCCTCCCTCGTTACTGTGATCATTCATATTTATAGGCTTAGTTTATTTAGGGTTTTCTTTTAATAATTTGCTGTTATAATTAGCAAAGATTCAGGAAGAATTGTAGAAATTAGGGGTTGTAAATTTACTGTAATTGATTCGTTCTTATGATATTTTCTGTATAATGTTATTTCTGTAAGATTTGTATTCTTAGGGATTTGATTTGCGGATTCTATAGATATTGTAATGAGGATTCTGTAAAATCTTGGTTTGTATAATTTTCTTCTGGTTTCGTGAAGATTTAGTAAAGATTGGATAATTGTGTTTTAACTGATTCTGGCAACTTGTGATTTGCTGTAGATTTAATTTTGCAAACTGAATTTGAACAGTAGCTATTTGTGGAGTGAAATCGGGCGTGATTGGTACAGTAGCAGTTTATGGGCCTTATGTTAATTAATTACCTTCTGCCCAGCAAACAACGAAACAAAATTGGGCCTTTACTGCAAAGAAAATCTTTTATGTCCAGCAATGGACTTCTTTTTCGCTATACTTTGGTGGACCCAAACAAAATGATTTCACCAGATCTTTTTCTTTTTTACATGGAAAACTCTTAAATAATAAAACATCCTACCAATTCTATTAATAATCTGAAAAAATAAATTTCTAAATAGTTTATAAATCAGAAATATATATCTATAAAAATGTGGGTAGTATACTAAATAACAAGAGTCAAATAGTCTCTTTTTTTTCAAAATGCCAAATGAGCCCACTTAGGGACTATTTTAATAGACCTGTAGTTTGTATTAGATTCAAAGCTTTATATTTAGTTTACCCCCTTTTAGTAACAAATGAAAAAGATCTCTTTTTTCCCATTTGTGAATAAGAATTTTTTTTTAGAAAAGTTACAGCGAACGTTTCATAATAATTTCTTTTCTAAAATAAATCAGCAACAAAAAATAACAAATGAACTGATTTTTAAAGATCTCAATGGACCATACGAATTATACCACTCACTCCCTTTTTCTTTTAATAACAACAAACATTCAAGTGGGTTTTGATTAATTAATTTCAACTAATAACAGCTTAATCTTAATTTGCCTTTAAGAATTTAATAACTCAGTAATTATTAGAAATAATTCCATTTTCGAATCGCATGGGTCATAGGCCAACATACTTCACGAATGGGTTTACGGATACATGGTCTTTATGATTTAGAAAACCCCACTAAAATATACCCTCTGGTTGGATAAAGATGGACCATCAGATATTGTTGTACCATCTTTAATTAAGCATTTTATTTATTTCAATCTCGAAAAATATAATCTCCGCGGTAGGACAAATTTGGGGTACGACACCAGGATCTCTAATGTTTGTTGCAGGAAACAGTTTCTCAGGTTTTTCCCAACAGAATATTGTAGGGCTTCGAAGTAGCCAAGCTTCGAACTAGGTGGCAGGAACCTTTTTCCAATAACCTTCGATTCAGACTCTGGTGATTCGATTCAAGGTGACACAACCAGGCTATCGAATCCAGGACCAAATTTGATTCAAGTCCAGGATTTTGTTTTGTTTTCTTTTTCTAACGAATTCCTTGCAGATCCAATATCCCAGATCGAAGGATGAAACATTCAGATCGAACACCCCCAGACGTGCAGTCTCTCAGGCGCCTTCGATCAAGACTCTTCATTGGATCTAAAGGCAACCTAAGCCTCTTCGATCCAGGCCTTCTTTCCAAGAATGCACTCTTTTCATTTACTGTTTTTGTCTTTCAATTTTGTCCTTCTTTTGATTTTTTTTTCTTTATTTCTTCTAAGCTTTAATTAACATAAAAAAAACCACAAAAACATTAGGCTTAGATTTTTATATTAAAATAATTTTGTCAATCAATTATTAATTACCTTAACATTTTTTCTTAGAATTAAAACTAAATAGACTTAGGATCTTGACTAAATCAGTTTCTTACATAAATAAAAAACAACAAAAAGATTTCCTTTCACTCAGGATTTTAGATGTATTTTCAATTCATGCGCGCATTTATTTACTTTCCCATTTTTTTATTATTGTAACTGCTTACTGGTTTGTAATAACAATTAGGATTTTACTTTCCGCATTTTTATAATGTATCTCTCCCAAAGCCGTGCAATAACTTAGGATTTATTTTTCTGCATTTTATTTTCCGCACATTTATTGCTTTATTATTTTACTATATTATTGTTAGTAAATAGGCTTGTATGGAAAGACTGTAAATTAAAATGTTAGCTAACCTAACAAAAAGACCAAAAATAACTGAATCTCAACACACTCGCACATGCTCACCCCTAGGGTATTTCCCACTTCGGTTTCCTTCGAAAACGGTCACAATTCTCGAAACGTGAGAATCTTTAGTGGTTGTCCTTTAGCTCAAGAGATCATAAGTCCCTCGATGACCCTTTTGATGCCGCCTCGGTTAAAAAGTGATCTTAGAACTTTAGGACAATTACTAAAATTTCTTGCCCAGTTGCCTTAGTGACTGTAAACGTCCCATCGATAGTCCCTCAACATCCAACGATAGGGCTACCTACTCACTAATAGTAGGATAGAACTATCTAAAGGAAAGGAGAAAAATAACACCTTTTTCGAGTAGGTAGATAACTGTTAGGAACTTGCTCAAAAATAATCTTTTTCACACTACACTTTCAAAACATTTTTAAACGCTTCATCAACACTCTTGAGGACTGATACAATAGTTAGCATAAAGCAAACAAACTTTTCAAAACACACAAACACGAAAGCAATTTTCAAAAATGAGCAAGTACCTAAGAGCCCGTGGAAAACCACGGATGGAAAGAGTGCTAGCACCTTCCCTTTCCATGATCTACCCCCCTTACTCAAAAAATATAGAAAAAGGTCTTTTTCTGTTCTTTTCACCCTTTCCTTTGTTGGATAAAATAAAATCCGATGGAGACTCTTGCTTATCGCAAATTTGAGAATACAAAATGCAAAACCAGTATTAAATAGTCGGTTCTCCCACCGTATCACAGAACTGGCGACTCTGCTGGGGAAATTTTAAATAGTGGGGTTTACCTTAGGGTCTAGTTCATTTATAGATTTCTTTCCTTGTTTGTTTTGATTGCTTTACTTTTAAAGGTTTTCTTGGGATACTATAGATCCTACACCCGAATCTGGGGCATCTTTTTAGGTAAATAACAATAGATCGTGGAGACTATACGATATAGACCGATATGGTTGAAGCGATAGCTGTGTTGGTGTGACACTTTGGTTGGTACCGATATCCCTTGTGTTGAATCGAGGAGAATACGGGGCCTCCGTATGGTGTCGTGAAGCACTAACGAACCTTAGAACCTTAGTTGAACAAACTTGGCCATTAGAAAGTAGTGAGATAGCCGGCCTCGGTCTAAAGCTGGGAATCGGTTGATACTCGATACTACACTCATTGAGATCGAACTTTTGGGATGTTTCGGCCGCAAGAAAAGATTACTAAGCTGAAATAATACCGATAAAGAAAGATCAGTGATATTGAGATTTTTTAGAACCTGATTACTATTTTTAAGATAGGTTGATCCAACTGAACATTTAAGAGGGTACTTACCTTAAACCTCATGCAAGCCTTTGAACCTATGGTCTATTGTGTGAATTACTTGTGTTTATCTATGAATTTAAGCATAATCATGATATCATAAACATAATAACATCCATTTTTCATTTCACTAACCATTTAAAGGACCAAGGGAATTTATCTTTGTTCTGTTTTGTAGATCATGGCTTCCGCTCGTAGAAACACTATCCGAATCAGCTTTGTGAGAATACCTCTCCAACTCAAAGAGCTAGTATCAAGGGTTCCCGAGAATTCCTTATTTACCAAGAACTATGGTCGACTTCTCAACCTAGTTACCTCGGGCTTTGATGCGAACATGATGAGTGTATTCTTTTAGCTCTTTGACCCTAATCACCATTGCTTCACCTTTCTGGACTATCAGCTGGTACCCACCATGGAATAATTCTCTCAGTTATTGGGTATACCTATCCTGGATCAGTTGCCTTTCACCAGTTTGGAAGAAGCTCCAAAGCTAGAGTTTATTGCAGCAGCTTTGCATCTAAAACGGTCCGACATTGTATCCAACTGGGAAACAAGAAGCAGAGTTAAGGGTTTTCTAGCCAAGTTCCTAATAGAGAAGGCTAAGATTTTTTGGGATGATTTGGACTTCCAGGATTTTGAGGAGGTCTTGGCCATTCTAATCTATGGGTTAGTATTGTTCCCTAATCCAGACTTACTCATAGATGTGAATGCTATCAAGGTCTTCCTCTCTCGAACCTTGTGCCCACTTTACTCTGAGACATCTTGCATACCCTCCACACTCGTACCACGAAGAAAAGAGGGATTCTTATGTGTTGTGTTCCATTGCTGTCAAGGTGGTTTATTTCTCACCTCCCTAAATCAATACTGAAGAATGAAGAAAGTTTGGGTTGGTCGCAAAGGATAATGTCAGTTTCTCACGCAAATATTCTCTGGTATTCCCGATCTATGGGAGATATTTTTGTTATTGACCGCTGTGGGGAATTCCCTAATGTCCCACTACTTGGAATTAGGGGAGGCATAACTTATAATCCTTCTCTGGCTCTGCGAAAATTTGGTTATGCTCGAAGGGATGGTCCTCACGAGATGCTTATCCAGGGCATTGTGTTTAACTATGAGGATTATGGTCAAGGGTATCGTCAGAGGTTCATACGAGCTTGGGGCATGGTAAACAAATTTGATACTAAGACTTTGGGGCCAAAGGCTTCCATCCCCATGGAACCTTATCTCCAATGGGTACGAGCTCACACTTAGAACCTTGTGATTCCGTATATAGCCATCTTACCAGTGATTGTGAAGCCCATTACTGAAGGGGATATTCCTTATACAGTTCTCCATCCTGACATGCCCATTGATCTTGAAGAGCTGCAGAGGTCCTGAATTCAGCTGAAGAAAGAGCGGGATACATTTAGAGACCATTTCTATACCCATGAGAGGAAAGTTTTGAAGCTCACAAAGCAACTTCACGAAGAAAAAGGTCTTAATGCCTATCTCGGCACGAAGAGGAAACGCCCATGGGAAACCTGATTTCTTAATTTTTAGAATTTTTCAATTGTAAGCCTAAAAGGAAATTGTATTTTGAATTCTACTAATAAAATATTTGTTTCATTTTGGCTCACAAATTTAAATTTCCCAAAGTCCTTGAAAACATTGCATACGCATATCATACATGTCATTGCATAAACAGGTTTCAAAGCAGGGTTCTCATCTTCTTCGCTGTTTATTTCAGCAAGTAAAGAAATGGCTCTTGAATAAAACATCAAGGATCTCCAGGCACAAAACACCCAGTTCCAGCAAATGATCGTGGCTCTAGCTAAAGGGCAAGAAGATCCGAAAGCTCTCATACTGAAGGACAAAAAGAAAAAGCCAAAGAAACTAACTAGTGTAGTGAATTTGGGAAGAAGGATCGGAGGACCAGTGCGGGGAGCTTTAGAACTAGCAACTTCGTCAAAAGAAGGAGACACTCTGAAAGGGGAGGAAAGAGAGGAAGATCTCAGCCCGAAGGGATCTGATAATGAATCTGACTATAATGAGGAGCAGTATCCTCCTGCTGACGATAAATACAAACAGCTGGAGGATCGTCTAAACACGATGGAAATCCAGAGGGTACCTGGGCTGGATTTTGAAAAGCTGGGTTTGGTTTCTGGAGTTGTTATCCTGTAGAAGCTTAAGGTTCCGGTGTTTTCTAAGTACGATGGGGTCTCATGTCCCAAGATGTATCTCTGATATTATGTGAGGAAGATCCAGCCTCACACTGCTGATAGGGATTTATGGGTCCACTTCTTCCAAGACAGTCTATCTAGGACTCGTCTAGAGTGGTTCTATCAGTTGGAGGGAACCAATATTCGTAACTGGAAAGACCTGGCTACTGCTTTCTATAAGCAATACCAATACAATGCTGACCTCACTCCAACTCGTACACAACTTCAAAGTATGTCTAGTGTTCTAGCAAAGGCTTTAAGGAATATGCCCAGAAATGGAGGGATCTAGATGGCAGGGTACAACCTCCTCTTAATGATCGGGAAATGGTAGACATGTTCATGGGAACTCTGACATGCCCGTTCTTTAATCCGCTGATTGAGAGGTCCTCATCTGGGTTCACAAAGATGGTTCTGACTGGAGAAAGGATCGAAAGTGGTATCAAGAGTGGGAAGATCTCGATGGCTATATCTTCTAATGCTGAGAAGAAGCCATTTGCTAGTAAGAGGGAAGCCAATACTGTGTATGGCCAGAAGGGTCGTAATAAGGCAGACGACCACAATCAATCTGTGGGGGCAATACTGGTCTCTAATTCTATGCCTATGCAGCGACACCAACAGGGAAATCAGCGTAAAGAGGTTACGCCTAAGAGACAATTCACCATAATCAACATGTCACTAGCTCAAGCGTTACAACACATGTTAAAGGCAGAGTTGATTACGTTAAAGGCTCCTATGTGAAATCCCAATACTTCTGCTCCTAGTTACCACCCCGATGAAAAGTATGCATACCATTCTGATAGTCCTGGGCATGATACAAATGGATGCTGGACTCTGAAGAACAAAATTCAGGATATGATTGACGCCAAAGAGATTGAGTTCGACCCTCCTGAGACTCCCAACATGATCACTTCTCCCATACCAAATCATGGCCAGGATTGAGAGCATTTTTGTTCATTTGAATTCTTAAGTTGTATTTTCTTTGTTTGTTCAAACAATTATTGTCATGTCAAACTTTGTTATTTCATTAATGCATTGCACATGTTTGTCTTGAATTAATTTGTTTTCATTATGCTTAAACTTCTTTCTTACTTCCCTTTTGTGATATTACACTCTTGATTAAAAGCTCTAAGCCTTTAGAGGGAGGATGACGAGAACGATACCATAATCTCTACAATATGTTTTTGAACAGACCCCACTGACGATGTACAAGCGTTGCTTCAAATCTCAAACCGTGGAGTTATAAGGAAGATAATCCATGGCCAACCCCTTTGAGCTTAAGAAGTAGGAGTTTTTCTTTTTACATAAATTATAACCCTTAATCATAACCTGGGGCGGGGTAGTTTCTCAGTCAATTAAGACGCGCATTCAGTCGCAATCTTCTGCTTCATACACAATGAATGGCATCGAAGACGTCCTTCCAAATCAAAATACGGTGATAGGTTCCGCGTAATCATCAAAATAAGCAGTCATTATCTCTCAAAATAAAAGCCCATTAAGTCAAAACCTGTGAAGGAGACTTAAGAAAAACTGGGGCATCCCGCTGGCTGTAATCACAAAAGAAACAGTTCAGGCAAAAGACAGGGATAACAAAATCAAAAAGAAAGAGGTCCTACAAATCCTCAACAAAAAGAAAATGTCACAAAAATGATTGCCTTCTCAGAAAAACGTTCAGTTTCCGAACCATCACTAGAATATCAAGGACAAGATGCCGGACTCAATTGGGATCTAAACGTAATTAATTGAGCATATGACTGGAGAACATCACGAAGAACAGGTGGGTACAAATAAATTTTGAGCCTTTATCCTTTGTTTCTTAAACCGTGAACCAGACCACGTTACAATCCTTAAAAGTCCTAACTGAAGCATGAGTTAGTTCAAGAGCATACTGTTACAAAGGTATCCTGACTCCTGTAAGATTTGCTATAAATCATGAGTTGATATCACCCTCTTGCAAAATTTATTTTACTGAAAAAATGAATTTTCAAAAACTTCAAGACAAGCATAAACTTTGCATTATTTGAATATCGTTGTTTGCATATAGTTATCTGTTCGACAACAGAGAAATTCACATGACGAATATCTAGTGAACAAAAACTTTCTCAATGAAAAGGTTCACCTCAAGTGGAAAAACACATCAATCAAGGGGCACGGCATGATCATTGTCCATCATCTGGGACAGTCAAATCAAGATTCAAGGAATCTCTCAAAAATGCCAAATAGCCAGGGACAAATCTCCATCTGAATCACTTGAGGCATTAGACATGAATTCGAGCAATGAATCACGTACAATCAAGCAAAATCAATGTTCCTTAACGAATTTCTTCTCAAAAACAATTAAACAGAAATTCCCAATGGAAACATTCTAAATAAACCAAGTCCTCTTCTAAAAACGGTTCAGGTACAATCTAGACACAAATGTTATCAGAATACTTATTCTGGACTTCTGTTCTAAAAACAGATTCCTGCTACTATCAAGACTGATCAATTTCTTCGTTTGAGGGATGCAATTGGTGTTGTCAATTTTGTGTAAATATAAATTAAAGAATGGTGTTGGAAATAATTTATTTTTTAAGAATATCTAGGAATATCTTTCTTTTTATATATTTGTTAGAAGGTATTTTAGTATTTTATTATATGTTAATTTTGTATATAAATAATCTAATAATAAATAGGTCAATATAATTTATTATTTCTTATTTTATAATCATTATTTAATATATTTCTTTTGTTTTTCACATCTAGTTTATGGACCAACCTAAACAATTTTTTTTTAATATAAAATAAGTATATCTTTCTACGGCTTTTTCTACCACTCTGAACGCCTTCCCATCTCCCTCACGAATTTCACTTTTACTATTTCCATATTTATTTTCTAAAATCTGTTGCCAAAATTCACACCAAAACAATTTACCTAACAATGCCAATTAAATTCCTTCGCCATCCTAAGAATCATTTTTAGTAATATTTACAATTACTCGTAATTGAAGTATATTTTCTTTTTATTAAATTAATTTTCGTTAATATATTTATAATTATCATAAATATAAAACTT
Organism: Vicia faba; assembly: GCA_948472305.1. Taxonomy (NCBI): domain Eukaryota; kingdom Viridiplantae; phylum Streptophyta; class Magnoliopsida; order Fabales; family Fabaceae; genus Vicia; species Vicia faba. Next base: position 308,491 of record CATIWC010001014.1, read on the forward strand.
ATTTAAAAATAATTAGTTAGAAGTATTTATATAGGTCACCTAAAAAGAGAAGAAGTAAATCATATAAATTATACTATTTGATAACTCATCATTTTTTATATAAAAATACATTTAGATACAGTGTTCATATTGTTCCTCTCACAAAGACACTTTCTTTCAAAAATAAATAGAAAAAGAAAAAAATCTCTTTCAAAAATTAAAAACCGCCTCTATGTAAGAAAAGAAGGGCAAAAACAGAACACCTAGCAGGCTAGCAATGCATGAATATTTTATTTACTATTAACAAAAATCTGTCACTGAAAGCCTCATAACATAACAACCACTCCTTGGTACAAGAGTATGAAAGAGTGTGAGAGGAAAGGTATAAAACCCAAAATATACTCTACACTATTTCAGGATATTCCAACAATACCCTCCGAATATTCCCTCTTCACGGTTTATATTACACTCTTCTCTTTCCCTTTTCATCCTCCTCCTTACACACCACTTTCTCTCTCTTTTCCATTTTCTAACACATTCAAATTTAATTCTTTTTCATAAACATTTCATTTTCGTTTCTCTGAAAACCAAACGCCATGAAATTCGGTAAGAGCCTCAGCAGCCAGATCGAGAAAACTCTACCGGAATGGCGCGACAAGTTTCTTTCCTACAAAGAACTCAAGAAGAAGCTTAAGAACTTGGAACCGGCCGCCGCCGGTGACGACCGTCCCGCGAAACGTCTTAGGGTTGATTCCGGTGGTGCTAATTCTGTCGCTGATGCCGGAGAAATTCCAAAGGAGGAGAGTGACTTTAGGAACTTGTTGGAGAATGAACTTGAGAAATTTAATAATTTCTTTGTTGAGAAAGAGGAAGAGTACATTATTAGGCTTAAGGTATATTCACCAATCCATCATTCCTTCATTTTTTGTATTATTACTCTTGTTTTGATAGTCTCTGCAGTTGCGCCTAGACGATTCTAAATTATCTTTAATTTTTAAGCAATTTGAATATTTATGGTTGAAATTAATATGCAGGAGTTGAGAGATAGGGTGGCTAAAGTAAAGGATTATAGTGAAGAGATGATAAAAATTCATAAAGAAATTGTGGATTTCCATGGAGAGATGGTCTTGCTGGAGAATTACAGTGCACTAAATTACACAGGTACTTTCTCAACCTTCAATACAAGTAGTTTTTCTTACATTAACTTTAAAATATGAGCATATTATGAATGGCCCAAGTCTCTTTCAGAATTATTTAGCACTGTTAAATAAAATGGAAAAGTCAAAAGTATAGAGACAGAATAGGATTCATTTCCAATTCAAATTGTCCATTTGGTTGGTCCTGAGAACTCTGATATGTTAGTAGGACCAAACAAAAAGCATATGCTTTCTTTTGGAACAGAATCTACTTTGGACATGTTCTTGTTTCTGAAATTTAATATTCTACTCTTTTTTTATTCCTCTATAATGGCTGTGTTCTTCTATCAACTTGGTAAAGAAAATCCAAGAATAGTATGTTCTCAATCTCAATCTTATGATGCTGATCTTTATAAATATTCCTAATTTTTGCATCAATTTTCTCTTTCCACAGGGCTAGTGAAAATACTGAAAAAATATGACAAGAGAACCGGTGCACTCATTCGCTTGCCCTTCATTCAGAATGTTTTGCAGCAACCTTTCTTTACCACCGATATGATATATAAGCTTGTAAAAGAGTGTGAAACAATGCTGGACTACCTTTTTCCTGTCAATGTTCCTCCAGCTGTTGATGAGATAATCCCCGAAGCTGAAGGATGCGATCCTTCAACTTCAACCACCACCGAGAGTGATGGTTTGCTGATTCCTAAGGAGTTAGAGGAGATTGAGTACATGGAGAGCCTTTATATGAAGAGCACCATATCAGCTTTGCATGTTTTGAAGGAAATTAGAAGTGGAAGCTCGACAGTTAGCATGTTTTCTTTGCCGCCCTTGCAATTAAGTGGTCTGGAAGAAACATGGAAGAAAGCCACAATTCTTGAACAAGCAGCCAAGTAACCTGCTGGTTATATTGAGGGCAATGCGTGTTGTTGGATGGCTATTATACGCTTTGTTTTGTCTTTTTAATTGGATGCCTCTGTTATAGATACTAACAGTGATGTAAAATGCTAAATGTAAAGATGGAATTAGTTTTTATAGAAATATATAGGTTCCATGTAATAAAACCTCTGGAATCAAAGAAGTTATGTTCTAACATTTTGCTGACTCTTCATACTCGATATGTAATGAATTAATGTGTTGTGTATCTCATACGTGATGTTATGATGGGTTGTATGATAGAAATGGGGCCGGCCCTGTTAACTTAGCCTCCAGACACACCCAAAATCAACCAAAGTCAAGTCTTAGACCTAGGCCAGACCACATGAATATATATGGAGGTTAACCTATTTACGTGTTTGAGTCTAATAATGCATTAACCTTTCCCTTTCCTTATTTTTCATTTCATTTTAGAGAATTTACTTAAAACCTAAAATAGAGTTTGTGAGTAAACTTGTCTTTCATCATATTTCAAGCTTTCTCGCTACTTCTAAGGCATTGCATTCAAATCTAGGACATTAATCAATCTATACTCCACTCTATTCAGTCGACTTCTTACATTCAGTAAGTTTTTCATTTTCTTTTATTTTTGGTTTTTGATGCATTAGTTTGAAGTTAAACATATTATAGGTTGATTATGATACATTAGGATGTATAATAAGTTGTTTATTGAGACATGCATGTAGATTCTTTGAAGGTTAAAGTTAGAGCATTTGGGTATGCTTTGTTCTTTCATTTCTTGGTTTCAAGAGGATACAAAAGTTAACTTCCATATTTTGTTGTCATGCAACGCGAAACTTAACTTTCAAATTTTGTTTTTTTTGAATTTTTCTTTTCTACATTGCTTTATTGATTTTGCCTGTTTGTTATGTCTCCAAGGTTTTACTTCTTTTACTATGATATGACTTTTTTTGGGCATAATTATAGATAAAAATGTCTAACAACATATACAAATTGAGGCATCGTAGAGTGGTTCAGCATGCTTTTGTTCGGAGAGGCATGATTATTTAGTTCCAGAGGATGTATATAGTGTGTCGG